>JAODAL010001194.1:0-244286 GCA_025379985.1 Phyllomedusa bahiana | reverse complement strand
GACCCTACTTTCCTGCATTATTTTTTATGGCTCCATCATTTTTTTGATACCGAACAGACCCAAGAAGGGGTGTGAACCCCCCAAATTTTTTCAAAAAGCCTTTTATTCAAGTAGGAAAAACGGCCCTATCAGGACCCACTTTTTTTCAATTTTTAACTTTTGCTTTTTCCATCACTGCTTTCCAAGAGGCCTAACTTTTTATTTTTCTGCTAACAAGCTGTATGAAAGCTTATTTTTTCTGGAACTTGTTTTATTTTTTTAATGGGGCTATTTAATGCACCATGCAATGTATTGGGAAACCAAAAAAATTCTTTGTTGGGTAAAATTTGAAAAAAATGGAAATGTGTAAATTATTGAGGGGGCTATTTTTACAGCGTTCATAGTGTGGTTTAAATGATTTATTAACTTTGTTCTGCAGGTCTGTATGTTTCTGGCAATACCAAATTTATAATTTAGTTTTACCATTAAAAAAACAAAACAATGGAAAAAACTTTCTTTTGCTTTACATCGTCATTTCCTAAGACCAATTAATCTTTTTATTTTTCTCTCATTATAGTCTGAAAGCTTTTTTTTTTTACATTGCTGGATTTTTATTGGTTTTTCAATTTGGAGTTTATAACCTACCCAAAATTAAATTTTTTCTTTTTTCAAGCTAACAAAAGCTTATTTTTTTGCAGAACACGTTTTATATTTTAATGGTACCATTTAATGCACCAAATACATTTTGGAATAGTAAAAAAAATTATAGTGTAGAACTTTCAGAGTTTTTACAGAGTTCATTGTGTGGTTTAAATCACATTGTCTGCAGGTTGATATTTTATGTTTTTGTTATGGTTTCCTACTTTTAAAAAAATATAAACTTTCTTTGTATAGCTGTTTTCTGATACCAATAACTTTTTTTTATTTCTCTCATGGGAGCTGTGATGGCTTATTTTTTGTTGAGCTGTAGTTTTTATTGGTACCAATTTGTTAATTAATGGGTCATCAAGTGTTTAAATAATAAAAGTTAGAAGTAATCCAGGTATTGGTTATGTATTTTCCCACCTCACAATCTCTTCTGTCCAGTGACTGAGCTGCAACATCGAAAAGAAACATAAAAATTCTTTTTATATTTTTAAGATTTTTTTATTTTATACATACACTCACCGGCCCTTTTTAGGACACCATCTTAAGGGGTTTGGGCCCCCTTTTTTTGCCTTCAGAATTTGCCTCAATACTTCGTGGCATAGAATTCCACAAGGTGTTGCAACGAGCTAAATTTGGGTACCAAAGGGGGCCCAAAGGTCCAAGAAAATATTCCCCCACACCATGAACACCACCCCCCAGCCTAACCCTTTTGATAAAAGGGCAGGATGGATCCAGCTTATGTTTTGACGCCAAATTTACCCACCATCCGAATGTCCGCAAAATCGAGACTCACAACCAGGCAACGTTTTTTTAAACCCTTCAACTGTCCAATTTCGATGATTTGGCAAATTTGGGACCCCTCATTTCCTGTTCTTATGAAAGGGGGGCACCCTGGTGGTTTCTGCTGCTTAGCCCCATCTGCCTAAAATTTGCCATACTGTGCTTCAGAGTGCCCGGGGGCCTCCCCTTGGTTTTAACGGGGGCTATTTGATCACGTTCCCCTTTCTATCCTCGAACCAGCCCTCCCCTTTCTCCTTTGACCTCTGGCTCAAAAAAGGCTTTTCCGCCCACAGGACGGCCGCTCACGTTGTTTTTTTTTTTTTGGACCTTCTCTGAAAACCCCTGGAGGTTGTGCGTGAAATCCCGGGGAGACAGCAGTTTCTAAAATACCAGACCAGCCCTTTCTGGCACAAAAACCCATCCCCAATTCCCCAAGGCACTCAAATCCCTTTTTCCCCCTACTGATGCTCGGTTTTGAAACGGGAGTTTGTCTTGACCATGTCTACATGCCTAAAGCACTAGTTGCCGCCATGTGATTGGTGATTAGAAATTAAGTGTTAACGACATTGGACAGGTGTCCAAAATAAAGGGCCGGGGAAGTGTAACACTATTCACAAAAATTCAGCAATTTTGTGAAAATTTTTTATAACACAAATTTTTTTTAAAAATGCACAAATAAACCTTTCTCAAAACTTTTGAATGCACAAGTCCCAAATTTCCGATTTTCTACTTTTTCACAAATTTTTGATCTCTAAAAGGAGCTTATACAAAAGCCTAATAAATTTAGGGGGGCAATTGGAACTGGGATTTTAAAAAATCCCCCACCGCGGCACATTTTTTTACTTCATGAAACCCAAACAACACCTTAAACTGATCACCGTACCTCACCATTGCGGGTTCAAAAATATCCCAAACGAAGTGGCCACCCCCTTAGAGTTTACAATGGTCATAAAAAGGGTTGTAACAGATACAAGAGACGAAAGGTCACAGAAAGGGAAAGAATGGGAGTCCCTTTTGGGTACTCACCACTGATGGGCGCTTTTTTGTAAAAAACCCGCTTAACTGGATGATAAGCCCCACACAGCAGTTTAAGGATGCAGACCCCAAGTGTCAAGTAACCATTTTTTTAAACCCTTTACACTGCTGGGGCATGCTAGAAGACCAGCAAGGGGGCCTGACCACACCCCAACACAGCATCATTTTGCATGGGGCCAGGGGGCATCTTGTGGCAAAAGACCATTGGTTCAGGGCGTTCAGTGATGAAAATCGATTCACTGTGAGCAAAATGTGGGTTTCCAAGAGCGGGGGACGCAAACGCTATGATCAGCCACTGTTGTCACCAAACGACCTTTGGGTATGGGTTTCAGTGTGAACAAATGGTCCCCTAAATACAGAACGCCACACTTTGTGTGGGAAAAGTGTCAAGCATCTAGTACTTGAAGAACATCATTAATCCAGTCATTGTTCCACTGCATGAACAACACCGGGCTAATTTAATCTTCATGGATGACAATGCTCCAGCTCATCAAGGTCGCATCATTAGAGAACGGCTGTTGGAGACTGGGGTACCTCAAATAAAGTGGCCTGCACTTTCTCCAGTCCAAAACCCTCTAGAAAACCTGTGGCATCAACTGAGGTGCCAGGTATAAGCTTTTAACCCTGAACCTCAATAACTTAAGGGGTGGGATACCATGTCTCAGCAGACAAGAACTCAACTTGTGCACAACATGAGATATTGCTGTCAAGCTGTAATTGATGCTCAAGACCAAATGACATGTTATTGAGACATGGACATTTTTTGATGGTGTATACCCTCCACTGTTGTTGACTTTTATTTCATTAAGTTGTTTGAGATGAGAAAATCGACATTGCTTTCTACGTCTTAAATGGTCTACTTTTAGGAAAACCTATCATGAATTTTTTACGTTTTCTATAGATTTCACCAAAAAGCCAAATATGCTTAACTTTTTCTATTAGTATAATTATAGCTGATCCTAAGCTAGTCATATGTGTTCGAATAATGTCAGAAAATTCTTATTATGGTGGAACTTGCCAACTATCTAATATGTATCATAACTCCTAGGCAGCAGGCCCGCTGTATTGGGTATTTACTAAATTCTGATCTATCCACTTCTTATATCCAATCCCTTCCGCGATCCTGTCACCTTCACCTCATTGCACTTGTTGCCCATCCAGTACAGAATACAACAGAAAATCATCACTCTCGCCCATAAAGCTCTTTATAGTGCTGCATCACCCCCCCTCATCTCTGTCTACCAGCTTATCTCTCCGCTCTTCTGCTGATCTGAGATTACACGCCTCTGTCATCCGAACCTCCCATGCCCATCTCCAAGATTTTGCACGTGCTGCACCGGTTCTCTGGAACATGCTACTGTGGGCGATCAGGCACATTCGTAACCCTCACAGTTTTAAGTGCGCTCTGAAAACTCATTTTCTTAGGCAGGCCTACCAAGATCCCTAATTGTTAACCCACCAAATTCTGTCACACACTCGTCAGTTCCTGCAATTGGGCACTCACAGGCACTTATCTGTATATAGATGTACGGTCTGGGTGGCAGGTTCATCTACTTTTTATGTAAACTACCCCATATTTATGTAACATGGCTGGACCATTGTAAACCGAGCACTTCTCATCCTTTGTCTCACCCATACACCCTAATAGATTGTAAACTCTTGGGAGCAGGGTACTCACATCTCATCTCATGTCTGATTTGTAAGTGGCTTCTTGTAATAATGTAATGTTTGGTTTTGTATATACTTATACCCGCTAAATTGTAAAGTGTTGCGGAATATGTTGGTGCTACAAAAATAAAGATTATTATTAATATGTATAGGGCTTTCCAAATCTTCCTCCTGACACAGATAAACCGCGAAAGTTGTTTTGTAACAGTTAGTCATCCTTTCACATTGAGCAAGCAGTCTAATATATAGCCAGATGTATGGTATAGAGCAGATGACGTTCAACTTGCAGATTATATAGTGTTAGAGTAAAAAGATTCAGTATAACTTGTATTTCATTGACTAAAATCTGGGTTTACGAGTCCAGTGGTTGGGAGTAATCAGTGAGTAATAACTATATCCGTATGCATGCAAATACAGGGAATGCTGTCAATCATTGAGTGAGACCACCCACTGGACTCTAAGGCGATGTTCACACGGCTTATTGCCGGTGTAATAGCGGGGACGGATTTCGCCCCGCAATTACGCTGGCTGCCGTGCAGCGGGGGCAGGGCGGGGGGCCGGCAGCTCGCCAGCCCCATAGACATCCATTATCCACGGCGCGTATCCCGCCCGGACAACGTGCATGTCACTTTCTCCCCGCTCGCCATTTTCGCCGAGCGGGGAGGAGAGACGGAATCCATAGTTCTCTATGAGAACTGTGGATTACCGTAATGCCTGGGACGGATTTCGCAATACGGCTGAAATCCGTGCCCAAATCAGCCGTGTGAACATCGCCTAAAGCCATGAATGAGTAGGAATTTCTCACCATAAGTTACAATTTAGATAATCTTTTAACACAAGTCAAATATCAATCAACCCAACTCCTTTTGCTTTACAACTTGATGTTTGCAGATTAGACAGCATTTTCATGTTGACAGTTGCTATATACACCAGTCTTTCTATTCAGAACACGTGCACACTGGGATGCGCCAAACATGCAAGGTTTGGGGGGTTGGAGGTGATATTGAATGAAACAAGAATTTGGCCAATGGCTTTCTGAAGTGAATGGCCAGCTTTACAAGAAATATGGCATTATAGTTAGTATAATAAATCCGGCTTGGCTAATAGGGAAAACCTACAATATGTTGGAAACTGCAACTGTTGTGCATCATGTAAAAGTAAGGGTAAGAACATATGTAAGGGTACGTCCACACAACAAATGTCAAAATACTCGTTGTATTATGAACTCTAAAACTGTGTCGTCTGAACTTTGACGTGGGTTTCACTGTAGATTTTAGGTTGTTTTTTTTTTTTTTTTTTTCTGGATCTACAGTTAGAAAACGAGTCCCATTCATCTATATGGTTTTGGATATGGATCTCACATAGAAATGTTTGGGAATGCGTTTTTTTGACCTGGAATGGATTATTGAACATGTTCTATGTTTTTGGAAAAAATCATGGTTTCTAAAATTCGACCTCAGGTTTTCAATTGAGCTCTATGGGGATGATATTACAGTCGGATTTGTGTGGATTTCCGACTAGGACTCCTTGCCCCTATGTTTTAGTATAAGAAAAACCCTTATGTATTTGCAGTGTAATTTTTGGGCACTTTTTTTTTCTAGTGTGTAAATATGACAGGGGACTGTTTATATGCCCAAAATATGCAAAAATCTGTGGCAGAAGCCGTATAATAATGACACGTCTGAACCCTATTTTTAAAAGGGCCCTTTTTCCGGGGGACGTTTTATTTTCTTAAATAAAAATAAAGGTTCTTATATTTTTCCCTCTGTGTTCCCTCCCCTTCCACTGTCCAAATGCTGTATCCATTGTAAACAATGGCTTCCATGTAATCAAAATGGAATGAACCATGGATTATGTCACATCAGCCTGTGATCAATGTTTTTACAAAATGTACAGACTTTTTGTTGATTAAAATGCATCTAGTGGTTTGGCCACTGGTATGACCAGTCTTTTTCATTTGGTATAACAGGGGAAAATTTGGGTTATTCAAAAACCCAACAAGCAAAAACCAATGGCTACAAAAGTGAGTGAAAATGTAAAAATTGTTCCCAAAGTGTCAATATTTTGTGTGGGCACCATTATTTTCCAGCGCTTTCTTCACTCTCCCAGCATGGAGTTCTCTAGAGCTTCACAAGTTATCCCTGGAATGCTTGTCCACTCCTCCATGACAACATCATGGAGCGTTGGAGTTTAGACCTTGCACTCCTCCCCCTTCTGTTTGGGATGCCCCATAAATGCTTTACCTTCATTTTCTTAAGTAAGGCCATGGTTGTCTTGAAGGTGTTTTGGGTGTCATTATCATGTTGGAATACTACCCTGCCGGCCAGTTTTCGAAGGGAGGTGATTATGATCTCCTTCAGTATATAACAGTACATGTTGGCATTCATGGTTTTCTCAATTAACTGTAGCTCCTACAGCCAGCAGCACTCGTGCAGCCCCAAAACCATAACCCCCCCCCACCATCTTGACTGTGGCAGACAACTTGGGCCCCATGCCCCCCACTCCCACCCGGAGTGGCTCCACCGTGGGTGTTTAACCCCTTAACTCCGATATCAAATTTAAAATCGCGGGGGCTAAGTTGCAGGCAGGGAGGGGGCCCCCCCTGCCTGCTCCTGGCGCGCTGCTGCACGTTGTGCAGCAAAGATCCCTCCGAAGCCCGGGAACTGAAAATCACTTCCCGGGGCGTCTGTGACGTCCATGCCACAAAGCATTGTGGGGGTCGTGACTGACTTTTCTGGTGACCAGTGCATAGCAACAATGCTATGTATGGGGCCCGCCTTCAAAGCAACCTTTTTGAAAAGATGCTGTTATAAATCCCGTATGGGGAAAGTAAAACAAAAGTGAAACAAATAAAAAAAAGTGAAAAAAAGGAAAACCCCAACACAACAATCAACTAAACACACGTACACCGCCCTGTTCCCCTTTACTGACGGCAATCGCCCCCAAAACGTTCAAAAATAAATAAAGTCCCCATATTTGGTATCGCCACTGCGTAAAAGACCTGTCCTTAAATGGTCTTTTAAATTAACCCACACGGTGAATTTTAAAAAAAAAAAAAATGTAAAAAAAACATTAAAAAATTGCGTTTTTGTTCATCCCGCTGCACTAAAATAGAATAAAAAAACGATCAAAAACCCTTTAAAAACCCCAAATTTTTGTCCATTAAAATGTCAGGTTTATCCCGCAAAAAAAAAATCCTTAACCCCTGATATGGAAAAAAAAAAAAAGTTTTTGGTTCGAAGCAGCGATGCATAAAAAATGGTTTTTTCCCCAAAAAAAAACATTTTTTTTTTAAAAGTGCTTCAACATAAAAAAAAACCTATATAATTGGGGATCGCCGTAATGTATTTACCCACAGGTAAAAAATAACTTGTCATGGATACTGCACAAGTGAAAACTTTTGAAAATAAAAAAAAAAAACTCCTAGTATTGCTATTTTGTCACCCTGCCTTCCCAAAAAAAAGATTTTAAAAATGATCAAAAAGTCTTGCCCCCAAAAAAAAGGGATACTAATAAAAAACTCAATTATCCCGCAAAAAACAACCCCTCACCACTCCACACACAGAAAAAAAAAAAAGTTAGGGCCTCGACGGGACTGCAAAAACTTGTTTTCCTTTTTGAATAAAAGTTTTTTTTTATTGGAAAAACAGTAAAACATGAAAAAAAAAACAAATTGGTATCCGAAATCGTATCAAACCTGCGAGTAAAGCAATTTGTCATTTATACCGCCGTGACCGCTAAAAAAAATAAACACTACCAGAATGTTGTATTTTGTTCAAAATCCTCACAAAAACTTTAATAAAAAAGTGTTTAAAAGCGTCTATCCCACCCAATAATGGTACTTAAAAAAGCAACTCATCCCACAAAAAAAGGCCCATAATCACTCCGATACAGAAAAAAAAAAAACTATGGTTGTAAATGGAAACAAAAAACCCGGGAATTTTTTTATAGACCATTTCTTTTGTGTAAAGTAATAAAACAAAAAAAAAAACAATAAAATTTAATCATTGAATTGTACCAACCCCCATAGTAAAAGTTATCCTTTTTTTTACCCCGTACGGCAAACATTGTAAAAATGAACCAAAAAAACAATGGCCGAACTCGTTTTTCCCCCCATTTTATACCCAATACTGAAAAAAAAATTGAAAACCTGGCCCCAAAATGCACGTAACAAAATGAAACCCGAGGGGGTTGAATCCAAAATGGGGTGACTTCGGAAGGTTTTACCCGTTTTGGTACTTTTTTGGGGGTTTGCAAATCGACGTGGCCCACCCAAAAGCGTTCCAAAAGCCAAATGCCTCCCCCCTTGTACCCCTGCCATGCCCCCAAACCAGTTTTCCACCCCAGTAGGGTATTTTTCAAATTGGAAGAAATTGCTGACAAAATTTTGGGGTGCTTTTTTTTCCAGGATTCCTCGTAAAAGTGAAACTTTTTTAGTTAAAATGGCAAATTTGTTGGAAATTTTTTTTTTAAATTTTTCCCCCAACCAAAAAAAAAAATTGTGAATCAACCTTTGGGTTTATACCACTGACCCCTGGATATATTACTTAAGGGGTGTAGTTTACAATATGGGATTTTTTTTGGGGGTTTTCTTAAATTTTTAAAACCTTAGGGCTCGCAAAACCTGAAATGGGGGCCCAAAAAAAAATCGTAAGAAAAAAGACCCCAGAGCCAGTAGGGGCTCCCCCTACTCTGGGGGTTGGGTTGACCAAATCGTGCACTAGGGCCCCAAATTGGGGAAATTTTGAAACAGCAGAAACTGGGGGAATCAATTTAAATTTTCTTTTCCCCGATCACACACCTGTTTTGTGAATAATATAAAAATTGAAAAAACTGCAAAAAAAAGTGAAAAATTTTGAAATTTCACCTCCCCCTTTGCTTTTTAAATTCCTGTAAAACCCAATGGGTTAATAAAATTCTAAAAAGCTGTTTTTTTAATCTTTAAGGGGGTTATTTCTTAGACGAGTCATTTATGGGGGGGACTAACATACGGCCAACAAAATACTTTGAACTGGACTGGTCCCTAAAAAAATGCATATTTCTAATTTTCTTGAAAATTACACTAAATTTTTAAGCCCCCTGAGTAAATAAAAAAACGAATTAAAAAAAAAAAAAAAATGCCAACCTACTGTAGACATAAGGTTGATCTAGTTAAAAGCATTTTGAGTGGAATAACATCGTCTTACATCAGAAATTTTTGAAATTTGAAAATGGTTAATTTTTCCATTTTCATGATTCTTTTAAATTTTTCACAATTTAAACAAGGACTTTTTGGAACCCAAAAACATTTCTACTGTCTTTAATAGCACAATGTTTGTCACGAGGGAAAGGGAAGGAGATCAGTCTCGAATCAATAGATAGGTATAAGTTGTTCAAAAAAGTTTTCTCACAGTCAGTGACAACATGCCAGATTTAATATAAAAATGGCCATCTTGTCCAGAGAGGCCAAAACTGGCCTTCCAGGCGGGGTAAGGGGGTTTTTTAAAATGCCTGTGTGGTCTTACCTAGGCTGCTTGCTACATTTTCAGGGTGTTGGCTATCCTCTTATTTTCGAGGCCATTCTTTTGTAGAGCACACAATTCTTTTTGTTTTTTTTTTCAGATCCTAGGACGTTCATTGACCATGGGTGCCACATGAATTTGAACTTCACTGGCCCTGTATGCGGAGTGTTTTAGAGCGATAACACCAACTTTAACACACTGCTCCTGTTCCACCTGAGTTACCTTGTCGACATTAATGAATCTATATGGTCCGTGGAGTGGAAAATTGGCAAATTTGAACCAATTTGTCCATTTTCAACTCAGGGTGTACTCTCTTTTGTTGCAGTGGTTTTAGATTGATACTTTGTATGTCCTGGTGTGTTGAGTTATTTTGAGGTGCACACCCAAATTCTACACACTGTTCTACAAGCGGATACTGATGATACAATGTAAAGCAATAAGTGTCATATCTTCAGGTCTTATCCCATGAAATAGATTTTCATCAATATTGACAAAAAATGTGAGAGGTGTGCTCACTTTTGTGGGATACTGTGTGTCAGTGAACAGATGCTATGTCCTGTTTATGTAACTATTTCATAGTATTCACCCTGTTCATTTTATTTTTTAAGTGGGAATGCTGATGGCAAGCAAGATTTTCCATTAGAGCCGTCTACACAGCATGCTACTGTCGGATTTTTAGTCTGTTTTTTTGAATTTTGAAACTGTCAAAAAACTGTCAAAAAACCTACTGTAAGCCCTCCCCATAGCCTTCAATAGAAAATCCGAGCTGTAGTCTACACAGCTTGGATTTTGTGATGGTCGGATTTAAAATTTTTCAAAAAACTTGGAACATGTACATTCTTTATGGCAAAAAATTTAATCTTGCAATGTTTAGGGAGACGACCGAATCAGAAAACTGTGGCCAAAAATGGGCCACAGGCCAAAAAAACCTAAAAATATTGGTCGGAGTCACATCAAGGGAGGTACAGTGAGCCCTGACTGGAACCCAGCCCACTGTTCCTGCCTGCTTGACGTGCTGCCCTAGGCGGCGGCTGTCGTTACAATGGGGACGATTAGTCCCTGACTGCTACAGAGTGCTGGGGCCGTAGGAGGTAGTAATAGTCAGACTGTCCAGGGTCAAAAACCAAATCATAGGAACGACACCAGCACAACTAGTACCAGAGAGTTAAACAGAAACAAGCCGAGGTTGACTATCCCAACTAAAATAAAACACGAACGGGCTGTGGCTTTATGTTGCGCGAGGTACAAAAAACGGGAGCAAGACAGGGTCAGGAAACAAGCCGAGGTCAGGATACACGGAAAAAAATAAGCAAACTATTAAGCTATTGCCACAATGAGAACAAAATGGCAGCAAGGAAATATCGCAGGTGCAGCACTCAGCTTGCAGGGAGGAGTTTATTTGGGAATTCCGGATACCGCCCCTTTTGCTGATTTGGAGACGGCCTCCGGGTTTGCTCTCATAGTGCTTGTGACGACTCGCCCACTGTCCCGGGAGCACGAAGATGAGTGGATGGACCTCTGTCACTCATCAGAAGCTGCCAGCAGGAATGTTGTTTTCAGGGTGGAGCCGGTACGGCCTGATCAGCTGTAGCAGAAAATTGCTCCCTGCAAGCCGAGCGCCGCTGAGCCCTGACAGTCGGATTCTGATATATTATCTATGCTGTGTGGATGTATCATTATGGTTTCAGACTATAATAAATTGTTTTTTTAGAAGTTCAGTTTACTCGTTATGTTTGGGCTGCAGCATAGTAACGTTGTAGTGATTAACTGGAATGTTGTTCTGGCTTGTCTTTATCACGGTTTCCTAGTTAATATCAAAGCTAGAGGTGCCCTATGTTACTTAAGCAGTTCCTCTATTATCCAGTAAGTAGATCAAAATGGCCTAGAATTTTGGTTATTTGACCATTTTTAAAGGTGGTTTTTAGGTCTCTAGCTAGTTTTCTGGTGTTTTTCTGTTGATAAATGTGCATTACTAGGTCGTAAATGTAAGTTGGCTACATAGAAATCGAGGGGGGGGGACCTTGGATTCACATGTCTTGGTCAGACAGCAGTTTTTGGTAATTTTCTAAATTAACAGCGAAAACATTGGTTTTGCTGCAATCATAGAAAACTGCAATCCGACTTCTATCTCATTGGGACGTGAAGTTTTGGCTGGGAAATAAAAGCAAGGTCAAGGTGTGTATATTTAGTCTATTACATTAATAGTCCACAATTTTTGTATGCTGTTTTTTAAAACGATCATAAAAGCAGATGTGGATTATGACATGCTTACTCTTCCATTCTGTCTGTGGTTAATGTTTTGAACTTAAACAGGCTCTGAAGAAAAATTAACATGCTCACTACATGTTACAATACTGCCATTAGTACATTGCACAATATAAATTGCATAAACAACAATGTAGGAGAGAATAATGGGGTTTTCTGGTTTCTGAAACAAGACCACTATTGCGTTTACGTAGTTACATAGTTTGTAAGACAGAAAAAATACAGATGTCCAGCCTATTGCCCTATAGTTTTGATTCAGGGCAAGACAAAAACCCAATTGGTAGAAGCCACTTGTCCTCATTTTAGAGAAAAAAAATCCTTTCTGACTCTATTCTGGCAATCGGAATAAATACCTGGGTCAACGACCCTTCTCCCACATGAATCACCAAGATCACCTATAACATGGTTTTTTTTGTTGTTTGTTTGTTATATTGCCCTCTAGAAATGTATCCAGACCCTTCGTGCGCTCTTTTAGTGAATTCATCATGACAACTCCACAGTCTCGCTACTCTTACAGTAAAGAATACCTTTATATGTTTATGTAGAAACCTTTTTTCCCTTAGATGTAGAGGACACCCCATTGTTCTAGAAGCCATCTTTTCTCTAAATTAAATATCTTAAAATTAGCAAAATTAGAGTAATAACCCCCTCCCAACATTCAATATGTTAAGTGTTGATATTTGTGTTGATATTTGTTTCTTTTCCCACACCTTTGTGTAAACCAGTGGATGACACACGGTACATCATACTCCAAACATTTTTGCCATAGGCAAACTTAAGTTAAGAAAACTATTAGGTATTAGGAAATTAGTTAATACATAACTCTTTATTAAAATTGACTAAAAACAGGAGTCACACTTTTAAAAAACAAAAAACAAAACAAACACCTAATCTCACTGATAGCGATAGTTCTTTGAGATAGAAAATACTGTCCTATGTGCACTTTACTTTTATTCATTTATTTATATTTGAAGAATCTACAGCACTCCAATTTTTGGTAGCAGCATATATGTGGAAAAAAAACGGGTTTTTTAATTTATTAATCAATGAAGTACAACCATCACTATTAGTTGTACACAGGCCCTCTGCAGACATATATGTGATTACACTGCAAATACATCCAGTGTCTGACAAGGCATGTCTTTACTAATGTGAGTTGTTTACGTTCTGTTTTCTTCTCTATCGGGCTCAGACCTTGATGATGACTTCTTTTGGCCATATTTACTATTTTGCCATAGGCAAACTTAAACTCTATCAATTCTCAATCTATAAAACAATACTAAAGTAA
Source organism: Phyllomedusa bahiana (assembly GCA_025379985.1). Classification (NCBI taxonomy): domain Eukaryota; kingdom Metazoa; phylum Chordata; class Amphibia; order Anura; family Hylidae; genus Phyllomedusa; species Phyllomedusa bahiana. Next base: position 231,122 of record JAODAL010001194.1, on the reverse strand, counting down.
CTGTTTTATGTATAACCACTTAACCTCGATTACACCACTATTTAATAAACCTGATTTCTAACCTCTCAATTTATCACTTTCTTAATATGAAGGAATAAACTCCTTTTCTATTATAAGTCTGGTGGTACACCACCTATTAGCAGGGGGAACATTATTTTTATACCGTGATTTACTAACTCCTAATAGGGATCCAAAAACATTATTCTGGGGCAGTCATCCCTAATCCCATGGACATAAAACATATAAGGTTTCGTGTGAGACCCTCTGCAGTTGGGTGACACTTGTAGATTAGAGGTGAGAATTCCACAAAAAATTAAAATGTCATGCTTGACTCACCCAACATGTTTCACCAACTAATATGGTTCATAGGGGATTAGAGGTATACACATAAGGAAGAAACCTTATATGTTTTTTATGTCCTGGGAATTAGCGATGACTCCAAAGTAGGGATGTTTTGTATCCCTTATTGTTCGGGAGTAAGCAAATCACTGTTTATATAAGGTTCCCCTGTTTTTAGGTGGTGTACCAACCAGGACTTGATAATTGAGAAAAGGAGTTTATTCCGTTCATAATTAGAAAGGGGTCTAAATTGAGAGGTTGGGAAGGAATATCAGTTTTTAAATTAATAGTGTGTATAAGGTTAAGTGTTTTACATAATTATCAAAAGTTATGTTTTAGTGTTTTATAGATTTGAGAAGATAGTTTGAAGTTTTGCTATGGCAAAATAGTAAAATTGTAGTACATTAAAAGTCAATTCTTTGTATCTCTTGCAGTTTCATCATTTTTTTGGTGACTATTTTCTGGACATGGACTGTCTGGCTCTGACAGATATTTACTTCATCAAAATTTTAATGCTTTCTATATATAACTCACATTATCATACATGGTGATGCCCCATCCCCCACAGCATAATGCTTTCCTATAATAGGAAAGCTGGATGCCTGCTGTTGGTGATGGGAAGTCACCCATTGTTACTATGTAGGATGTTATTACATAGGGAGGTATATAGACTCCCCCACAGTAGGTAGGTATATATATATATATATATCCCCTCACTAGGTAGGTATAGAGCCCTCCAGTAGGTAGACGGGTATACATGGCCCCCGTAGGTAGTTTGTATAGTCCCCAATAGTAGGAAGGTAGGTATATAGGTCCTCTCAGTAAGTAGGCATATAACCCCTTAAAGTAGGCAGTTAGGTCAGCCTAGTAAGTAAGGTAGGTTTATAGTACCCCTCTTTAAGTTAGTAGGTATATAAGCACTTTCTGTAGCTAGGAAAGTATTTAGGGCCCCTATATATAGGTAAATAGGTCTCTTCAGTAGGTAGGTATATATGTCTCAGAATAGGTAGGTAGACATATAAGGCCCCCCAGTAAGTTGGTAGGTACATACGTCCCCCAGTAGGCAGGTAGATTTATAGGTCCTCTTAGTAGTCAGGAGATATATGGGTACCTAGTTATGTTTGGTGAGTAGTATATAGGACCCACGTAGGTAGTATATGTAAGCGTTGTGAGTTATGGGTTTTGGGTATAGGACGCTAGTAGGTTGTTAGGTGTATACAGCCTATAGTGGATTGTTAGGTGTATATAATTCTTCCCGGTAGGTTGATAAGTATATAAGTCCTCACAGTAGGTTGGTAGGTCTATAGGTCCCCCAGTAGATTGGTAGGTCTATAGGTCACTCCCAGTAGGTTGATAGGTTTTTATGTCGTCCAGTAGGTAGGTATGTAATTCCCCCTTGGTAGGTAGGTTCGATGTTCCCCCGGTAGTACGGTTGTAGGTCCCTTGTATATTCTCAGGGTATGCTTTATAGGGCCCTCTAGTAGGTTGGTAGGGCTATAGGTCTCCCAGAATGTAGTTATATATGGCCCGATTTAAAAATAATACCTCTCTCCGTTCCCCTGTTGAACAACTCTGTCCTCCTGTCCCACACAGGCGGAATGACATCACACTACATGCATGGTTACAGTACTCCTGGCGCAAGTGGTGTAATGTCATTACATCACACCACCTGTGCTGTACACTTCAGTAGGTCGCAAGCATGCGGGCCCATGGCAGCAGCCTGAAAGCTGGTAACGCAACACAAGCCACAACACAACTGTCTAGCAATGCCTCTTATCCAGACCTTTCTCTAAACTTGGAGAAGATCTCTAGAGTAGGAAAAAGAGATTCTTGAGAGTCTGCTAAGTATAATAGTGTGTCTTCTCAGACTTGCATACTTTTTGTGGGAGGTAGTTTAAGCCCCAGATTCTGTTTTTCAATTGGAGTCTAACTCTTTGGAGTAATTGTTCGATAATCAGGTCATCATATCTGCATGAAATTTTGTTTTGATTTTTGGGTGTGGTTTATTATGGGTTGACTGATGGTGATTTTTTTTGGTGGGTCTTCGGTGGGGGCTATAACACCACCTACCCCATACCACCTCCCGAGGGGACAATGAGGTTTTTAAAACATCTCACATTCATCTCGTACAGAATGGGAGAGAGGGAGAGAATAAAGCTGGGTTTACATGGGAGTGTTTTGGTTGGTATTTTGCAACAACATTTACAAGCCAAAACCAGCAGCGAATCTTAAATACGGAAGAGATGCAAATCTTTCCATTATACCTTTTTTTGTTTTTTATCACATCTGATTTTTTGGTTTACAAATACTGATGGAAAATACTGCAGTGTAAACCCAGCCTAATATGATGTTAGGTTTTGCAACATATATTTAACTTTTCTTGTGTAATATATATATGAGTAACATGTGGTTAGTGTGTCAATATATGTTTAGACATTGGTGGTTTAGACCCTCTTCCTCTTGCCTTTGTCTACAACATACACAGGTCTTATATAATTTGCCCCCATATAAATGTTGAAAAAAAATTATTTTCTGTGTACTAAGATATATATATATATATATAGCAATTTTTTTTTATTAATACATACCGTTCAGAAGAACAACAACCTTTTCCTGTTAAATGCAATAAGAGATACATAGTTATTAAACCACTATTACTTTTCTGTGGGCGGGCATATTATTTACGTATTTTTGTGCTGGATAAATAACATAATATTGTATTAAATCAGACTTTTATGGGTGCAGCTATACCAATTATTATGTTAATTTGTTATTGTTTATTTGTTGGGAAAAGGTTTCTTTTTTAAATCTTTAGCATTTTTAAAAAATATTTCCAGTAACTCTTAGGCTATGTTCACACGGCTTAACTGCGGGACGTAATTACGCCCCACAATTACGCCGTGTGGACGGGGGCGGGGCGGGAGCGGGGGAGTGAGCGGGGGGCCGGCACTTCGCCGACCCATTGACTTGCATTACCAGCGGCGCGTATACGCCGCTGGTAATTCACATGTCACTTATCTCCCCGCCCGGCGGATTTGCCGAGCAGGAAGAGGAGACGTAATTCATAGTTCTCTATGAGAACTGTGGATTACCGTAATGAATGGGCCGTTTTCAGCCCGTAATTTGCGCACTTCGGCGCGTAATTACAGACCGAAATACGGCGCATTTTAAGCCGTGTGAACATGGCCTTAGTCTCCCCAGGGGATTTGAACTTGCAATCGCTTAATTTCTTGTACTATATATGCAGTATTGATGTACTGCACTACATAGTCTATTACATTCTGCCTGTAGCCTGCCCACTCCATACTCCCTAAGTGCACCAAGTTTTGAAAAAAGGGATATCTCACAAAAACCATTTATTACTGTCACTTTCTTAGACTTTAAATGGAAGGGCAGAATACATGAGTGATCAGCACTGCATTTATCTCCTCTGGAGTGAGGGGTTCAGTAATGAGGACCCCAAAGATTATACATTTATCTCCTATTCTTGTTTTTTGTGGGATAACCCCTTCTAATAGATCTCATATGAAAAATGAAACACCATGAAAGTAAAAATAAATACTCAAACCATACTAATTTGGTAGATAGTGCAAATTAGAAGAAGTAGTAAAATCAGAATTCCACCAATGATGAACCATGTGAAATAGTTTTTCGTCACCAAGGCATCTGTAAACCAAACAGAAAAAGTATTACCATGGTTATTGTTCCTAGCATCATTTAAAAAATATACAAAATGAACCTATACCTATTAATAACTCATCATTATTAGGTCCAGCATGCAGTGTTAACACATTTCCTAATATTTTTCTATATTTATTTGCATTTAAATACAGAGTTTTAAACCTCAGACATCCCTCACCCTAGTGGTGACTGCAGAGAATTAGAATTGTATTATGTTGCACTATGGCTGAATCGGCATAAAATCTTGGACCTATCCAAATATTTTAAATTTTCATCAAAAAAACATACAGGCCATCTCTTGGAGAGAGAATGATCAGGCACTTGGCAATTGTTGGGTTGCAGCATGCAGATTGGATCCTAAGCAGAAATAACCCACCTTTAGCAGGTCCTGCTTTAAAATATGAATTATACGCATACATCTTTCAAACCTCAGAGACTATTTGTACCAGATTACAGTGTACATCATAAAATTATACTTTCTTTTAATCATGAAATCATCATGCCTTAAAAATATGATTGTAAATATAGTTAAAAGTATCACATAAGCAACCATAATCTCATATAGTATATGGGTGCATCCACACGATGAGCATTTCAAGTCGATATCCACATGGATTACGACTTGAAATACTCATCTAAAGGCGAATTTAAAATCATCCTCATTGACCTCAATAGAAAATACATGTCGTAGTCCATTCAACAGGTAATTTCAGAGAAGAAAAAACTTGGAACATCTCTGTCAGATCCAGGTTCAAAACCTCATAGATATGAATAGGACTTGTTTTCTGTCATGGAATCAAATGGGAAAAAAACCTACCTAAAATCCACGTTAAATACTCGTTAAAAAAATGCATCACCCAACAATCCAACGACAATCTGATGAGTAAATTTTTTTCATGTGAACACACCTTTTATAGATATGAATCTCACAAACAGACAAATAACACTAAGCTGCTACCAGTAAATTTGGATACATCCATAAGAACAGTTAAATAGTGGTACCATTCACTTGTCTGAAGGCACCTCACAAAATAGATGGCATCATGAGGAAAGAAGATTATTATTATTATTATTATTATTATTATTATTATTTAATTTAAAGCGTCATTGATTCCAGGGTGCTGTACATTCGGGGGGGTTACATACATTACATAAGTCAAACGAGTACAATGATAAGTGATGAATGACAATTGGCACGACAGAGGGAGAGAGGACCCTACCCGCGAGGGCTTACAATCTACAAGGAGGGGGAAAGAGACAGGAGGTGAGGGCAGACATGTCTGTGGAGGAAGTAGTGACAAGTTTAGTGAAGGTTATAGGCAAGCCTGAAGAAATGGGTTTTCAGGTTGCTTTTGAAGATTATGTGGCAATACTAAAGCAACATCTCAAGACATCAGCCAGGAAGTTAAAACCTGGGCGGAAATGGGTCTTTATAGTTGGACAATGACCCGAAGGATACGGCCAAACTGGTTACAAAGTGGCTTAAGGATATCCAAGTCAATGTTTTGGAGTGGCCATCACAAAGCCCTGATCGCAATCTTATTGAAAATGTATGGGTAAAGCTGAAAAGGCAGGTGTGAGCAAGGCGCCCTACAAATATGGCTCAGTTACACCAGTTCTGTCAGGAGGAATGGGTCAAAATTCCTACCAACTATTGTGAGAAGCTTGTGGAAGGATATCCAAAACGTTTGACCCAAGTTGTACAGTTTAAGGGGAATGCTACCAAATACTAATGGAATGTATGTAAACTTTTGACTTTGCAGAAAGTAATAAAAATGCCTTAAAAAATCTCTCTCTCATTATTCTGGCATTTGGCAAATATAAATAATTTTGATAATCCTAATTGACCTAAAACGGGTAATATTTATTCTGATTTCATGTCAGATCGTGAGAAAAACATGACTGTGTGTCTTTGTATATAGTGTATGTATACTTCTGGTTTCAACTGTAGATGTAAGTGTCCTGACTGTCTCCTGATAACAAACATTGGGAAAAGAAGTATTGGGGATGTTTGATTTTAATAAAGCAGATAATTTGTTTTTAAGGAAGATGAGCCTACACCAAAGGTGTCTGGCATAGCTTATTCTCCGATCCCTAACGATAATAAATGCACATTGTGTCAATCAAATGTGTATTAGTAGAAGGTACAGAAGGGAATGCTGTTGGACAAACACATTATCTAAGGTGTCTGGCTACCTTTAAAAGCTGAATTTTGATTGAAATTATGAAACAAATATGCAAAAGCAATCAGAAAGGGGTTAAATGCTTCAAGCCTCTTGTTCGGTTATTGCTATTTATTATGTTTTCACTTTGCATTTACATACATGTATAATATGACTTATTTTATGTTTTTCAATTTACCTTTCATGATAAGTTTAGCTGAAATATTTAACCCTCCGGTTTGATGTTCTGTCACACAGGTCCCTGTGATATTACTTGCACAGTTAGAGATATTCATGAGGAAACCATAGGTAAGATTGTAAGTTCCATCTGTGTTTTTTATAAGTAGAGAGTCATTCAGATACTGGACACTTCCACAGGTTGTTTTTAAGGAGACCTTCACATGTTCTGGGTAGAATTCTTGTAATGAACAGAGAGCAGTGATGTTATATTTGTCCCCAATCATATATTTCAGAGACACCTGTGGAGGAGCTGGATATAGAGAGAATTATTGTTCTAATGTTCTACAATAAACTACAGTTACAATTTAAATATTTTTGGGTGTTGACATATTGTACAGAAACAAAGGTTTTGTAGGCTACCTTAAAGGGGTTTTGCCACAAAGTAAAATTGACGTGGGAAGCTTGCAAAGGAAGTAATAAACATTTTCACCATTCATCATTATTAAAAATTCTGCACTGTTTTTGTTTTAGCTGCTCCTTTAGTGATCCATTGTTTACAGCTCGTCTCCAGGGGATACGACCAGGGCTGAGAGCTCCTCAGTCCTGGTCAGACATCACCTCTCCTCTCAGGCACCTACTGAGTGTTCAAACCCCAGATGCTGTCATTCTACTCCCGTCCTCTGTACTCCTTAGTAATTAAACAGTGCAAATAAATAAAAAAGAAACCTCAATCAGATGTGTACGTTGATAAAGAGAAAAAAAATCCACAGGTTTGGTTCCTGCAGGGATTTAAACCTAGGACCCTTGTGCCTGGAGGCAAAAACTTTACCTCTCAGCTACTCACAATGCTTTATACAAACAGACCTTTCTTTGACTACAGAGAGGAAAGGCATGGTGATGTCATCCTGCTGGGTCACATGATATGCAATTCAAACAAATTACACACACCCCCTTCTGAGTGCACAGAGCTTAAGAGCTGGATACAGGAGGTATGAAATGAGATTGTGGCAAAACCCCTTTAAATCTTTTTGTTTGAACTTCACTCCATGTATTCTTCATTGTTGTATAGTTGTGCATGGATAAATGGATGTAATTTTGTTTTTTTAAAGCATTATTAAGCTAATGATTAGCCCTATTTGTTATTGATAAGAAAATGATTGTATATATTGTATTACTTACTGTGTTATATACTATATTTATGTTTCTATAAACAAATATGTTTTGGACTGTATATCCCAAGTGGAGCTAAGTTGTTCCCAGGATGCCTGAATCAGATCTGCTTCTGATCCAACATTTCAGTCTTTTCCCAGTAAAGCACATAATTTAATCCCTTAAGGATGTATCTCTTTTAGGCTTCTAGAACAGAGAACATTTTTTATTTTATATAGTTGTTTTATGGTTTTCTATGTGTGCAAAATTAAAAACATTTTTTTTTTTGTAAATGTTGTTTGATTTTGTGTCACTCTATTCTGACTCTATTTAGTTTTTCATCAACATACCCGTGTGACCGCTTTCTTTTGTGGAACTAGTTGCAATTTTGATTAGTACCATTTTTGGGTACATACAACTTTTATAATTTTTTTTTCATTTTTTTTTGGGAGGTGTGATGATCAAAAATTAAAATTCTGCCTTTTTTTTCTACAAGTTATTGCGTTCAACATGCTGGTTGAATAGTGTCAACATTGTATAGGTCAGGGCAATACCGACATGACAATACCACTTATGTTTTGTACATTTTTTATATAAGAAAGAGAAGGGAAAGGCAATTTTTGATGGAATATTAAAATTTTTTTTTTATATTTTTAATATTTTATCAAACTTTTTTACTTTTAAATTTTTAGTCTTACTATGGGACTAGACTATGTGATTACTTAAAAACTCATATAATTAACTGCAATACTATTGTATTCTACTGCTTTCAGTCTGAGGAATAAAGTTGTGTTTATGGATTTCAGGCACTGGTCTATTCACCTGGTAATTGAGCACTGCCTTCTCAGCATATATGGCTAGCCCTGCCAAAGGCAGAACCTAACATGAAGACTGTCAGCGTTGCTCTTACAGGCACTGCATAATGCATATCCGAAAGTCCATCATCCATAAATGACCAACATGTCCTGACAACATAACCTAGGAAGAGTCTCTTTAACTTTGCTTTAGCTGACAGGCTTCTGATTTTTACAGCTCCGGGATCCTGGCATAAGTCATTTTCAGACACGGAGACGGACACAATCTTGGGTACAAATATGGGTCCTCCCGCATTTTTATTTTAGCAAGTTATGCATACAGATGTAAAACATGCATGGCATGAAAAAGCCTGCTACTCTGAGCACTTACTAAACAAGTAAGTTCCACTCACTAGCACCCTGCAGAAGCATCTTAGTGATTATATGATGTGTAATTATTCTTTTGTTTAAAATAAAATCTTTCCTTCTCTCTGAGTACTGATTTTATTTAATATGGGAAAAATAATACAAATAAAAAGTTTTTGGGAAATAGTAATAAAAAATTTAAAGTGTTTTGCTAATTACGGATTAATTCCCTTTGCTTTTTTTAGCCCAGGGGGGGTGAAAATCCCCAGTTTAAATCCAATAATTTTTTTTTTCCTTAGTAATTGGAATTTTTTGGGCTGTTTTTGGGTACAGTGTCCAAGCGGGGAGTTTTAGTCGGGGCGTTGTTTGGGCCCAAAACCCCGGGGGCCGGGCCCTCGTGTTATGTTTTGTTGTGGGTGGGTTCACACGGCATTTTTCACGCCCCTTGTGAGTGTGGGATGTTTTTTTACAGGAAACTTATTCCTTGTCACTTTGTATGGTATTTAATAACTGTTAAAAAAAAAGAAATTAAAAGAACTATACTTATCATAAAATTTTAAAAGGGGGGAAACATTCCTACATTACCCCACTGTGAATTTCGACAATGTGCACCCAATTTACAGGTCATACCATGGGCCTGTAATTGGAGCACAAGGACCTGCTGTGTCCTTGAATATGGTTAAAGGTAAATATTTTATTTTTAAATCCTTTTTTATGGACTGAAAAAACTACAAGAGTTCGGGAAACCCCTTAGGCCCTGGTTCCTCTGCATCAGAGGTTTTTTGTGTGGATCCATCGATCTTGCAAGTGTTTGTCATTGAGGCAGAAAAAAAAATCCCAGCAACTTTTCTTTTTTAATACAGCACCAAACGAGAAAACCTGAAGCCCCCACTGTGATTAAATAGGACCCGTTGGGGCCGTGGGTTTGCTGCAGTGAAAGATACCCCTGCCTTTGTTTTTTATTGTGCCGGAAAGGTTCCAATCAGAACCTCTGGCAGGGGTTTTTATCGGTCAAAGTAGACTTTTTTTTCACAAAAATTTTTGACCTGCAAAATAAGAAAATAGTCTTTTTTATACCACAAAAATGAACTCCAGGACAATTAAAAATCTAAGGCCCGGTTCACCGGCTTATTCAAGCCCGTAATTTGGGGGGATTTCGCCCGCAGTTACGGCTTTAAAAAAAGGGGCGGGGGAGGGGTGTGGGGGGAAGTGCCCCCGGCCCCAAGAATTATTTTTCAGGCACGTATTTGCGCCGGTAATGTGCATGTACTTTCTCCCCCCGCGGGGGATTCGCCCCAGCGGGGGGAGCGACGGAATCCCCCTGTTTTCTATGAGATCTGGGGGTTACCATAATAAAAAGAGGTTTGGCGCCCACGCGCCCAAATAGGGACGCAGTACGGTTTCCAATCCACGCCCAAATTAAACGTGTGAAGAGGCCTAAAATTTGCCAGTTTTGTTTTTTCCCAATTCCAACTCAAAAGAATTTTTTTTTTTTACATACGGTGCTTCTGTTTTGGGCCTCAAAAATACAATCGTTTCCCGAAAAAGGTGACACAAGGCAAAGTAAGAAAAACTTTTGCCCCCCGGACAAAAAAAGCGCTTTTGCCGCACTCGTGTCCAGACGAAAACACTTTAAAACAGAAACACCTAGTAAAAAGTGACCATGTTTTGTGTTTTCCCCCTTTGGGCCGTTTTGGGATCTGTTTGGGGTTGTTTTTCCTATTTTCACTATCCTAACAAGGTCCCCAAAATGGGCCACGCACAGTGTGACCCAAAACTAAAAGAATAAAAACTGCCTGTTTTTGATAGGTGGGGGGCACCCCGCCCCGCAGGGGCATCTGATGTATATGGTGGGGGGTCACCCGCCCTGCGGATGAGGATAATCGGGGACGTATATTGGGGAATTTCACTTGGAGAGACATAGAGAGGGGGCCCAGAGCGGAGGCGAAAAAAAAATTGGGAGAAGGAGGGACAAACCTCTGATGTCCGCAGCCTGCAGGACTCTTATATCCTTCTCACCCGAAACATTGCTTCATGCTGTCCACTGCACATGGTTATAACCTGCGCAGGATGTGGGGCTTCTCGCTTGCGGTCACCCCCTCCTTCCGCCCTTGCATTTTACAGAGGGGGGGGGGGGGAGGGGAACCGACCGGGCAAAAAACTTTTGCTGCCCGTCCCCGGCCCTCCCCTCAATCACACTGGGCACGGGCTTCACAGTGCAGCTGCCGGGCGGGCGGCCCCTGCATTCGTGTGACGCTGCCCCCGCGCGTCTGTTTTTAAGAGCCCCCGGGAGCGTTGGTGCGGGTTTATCAGCTGTGTGGGTCCCGGAAATTTCCCCCATTTGGGGAGGCTCGCGGCTTTGGGCAGTGGTAAGTAAGGATTCGGGGCACAAGTGTTTTTTTTCGGGGCTTGTGCCCCGAAAGAAACAGTAGCAAAAGCCCTGGTTTTAGTACATCAAAAATTTTGGGGTGTAGTCCTTTTTGTGCTTCGCTTTCACTTTGTTAGTTTCCTGTTTAATAACGCTCGTGGCCGTTCGTTTTATGGGTGGGAGGTAGTTCTCCCCAATACTGTTTGCCGCATATACAGTCCAAGACATATATAACAACGGTACTCATACAATTCAAAAGGTATTTTAGTAAGAAGTTATCATTTGAGTAATTTGAAGTAATTTGGTCTGTTTAAAGAATTTAATTGCACCCAGTAGAACCAAAAACACAATAGAAAATCATACTAATCTTTCCCCTGCAAAGTCGGCCGGCAGCTTCCTTTGTAACATGACAAGATGTATGTGCTGTAAAAGTATACGAGAAACAGACCAAATTACTCAAATGATGCGGCAAACAGTATGTGGGCAGAACTACCTGCCCACTCCATATAAGACTGAACGGCCATCGAGCGTGTATTAAAAGATGAAACATAAAGCAAAGTGTAGCGAAGCACTGTTAGGAGCTACACGACAAAAATTTAGATGTACTAAAACTTACAGCTGTGGACACTCTACCAGAACACAGCCCAAATAAATTCCAAATACTAAGGAAAAAAGAGATTTATTGGATTTATAAGCTGGGTACCTTACATCCCCGTGGGCTAAATGAAGCTATGGAATTAATCCGTTAAGTGGGTAGGAAAACACTTAAATTCGTATTATTATTAGCCTAAAATCTATTTATTCGTATATATTTTTCCCATATTAAATAAAATCTACCAAGGAAGGAAAGATTTTTTTTTAAACAAAAAATAATTACACAGCATATAATCACTAAAATCTTCTGCAGGGGGCTAGTGGTGGAAATTACTTGTTTAAAATGCTCAATACAGGGTTTTTTTAGCCCGCATTTTTACACTTATGCAAAACTTGCAAAATAAAAAATTTTGGGGGACCCTATTTGTACCCAAATTTGTCCGCTCTGTCTGAAAATTTCTTATGCCAGGACCCGGGGCTGAAAAAATCAATTCATATAGCCTTAAAAACTCTTCTAGTTTATGTTTCTTCTCATTTAAATGAATTCATATGCAACAGAGGCAGTAAAGATACTTTAACAAAATCTAATTTACACCCGCATGTAATCACTAAGATGGTTTTATAATAAATATAATGCATTATTGGATACTACCAATACTTTAGAGATAACTATTTCACTAATACATAATGAGCATACAATATGAAGTAGGCACATAGCACTCTATGGGATTATTTTTATAATTTTTACATCAGCATATATTGAAAATTTAAACATACACAGACTCAAATAAGATATAAAATATAGTTTAAAATCGTGTTTGAGTCTTACCTTGAACATGATAGAAAATAGAGAGTGTAATGGCACTTCTCTAGATTATTTAGGGATTTCTAACACCGGCATATATTGAAAAATTAAATGTATGCAAACAGAAATCAGTCATAAATTATTGTCCAAGATCCCTATTTCATAAGTGTAGAAATAATATATAAAGAGTTTATAATGTTAAGTAGGTATACAGTATTTTTTCATATTTTTACATTAGCATATATTGGAAAACTAAACGTATGCGGATTTAAATAAGCTATAAAATTGAGTTCAAAATTATATTAGGGTTCTATTTTGAACTAGATATAAAATAGTGTAATGTGCTTAAAAAAATAAAGAGAACTAATTGCAACTATCCATAGAAATAGATTACTTTAAGCTGGTTTTAAAATATATATAATTGGACATATTTAATACTCCAAAGACCATTATTTCACAAATGTACAAAGATTTTATAGTGATAAGAGAACACATGGCACTTTATTAGATTGAGATTTTTTCGCATAGGCATATATTTAAAAATTTGATGAATGTAAACATAAATTAGTCTAAAATCATTGTTTAGATCACCATTTCACAAATGTATAAATAATTTATAAATAATTTCATAGTGACAAGAGAAGACATCAAGAAGTGTAAAGCCCATGGCACTGTGGCTAACCTCCCTATGGCACTGTGGCTAACCTCCCTATGGCACTGTGGCTAACCTCCCTAGATGTAAAGCCCATGGCACTGTGGCTAACCTCCCTAGATGTGGACGGAAAAGAAAAATTGACAATAGATTTCAACGCAAGATTGTGCGGATGGTGGATAAAGAACCTCGTCTAACATCCAAACATGTTCAAGCTGCCCTGCAGTCCGAGGGTACAACAGTGTCAACCTGTACTATCCGTCGGCATCTGAATGAAAAGGGACTGTATGGTAGGATACCCAGGAAGACCCCACTTCTTACCCCGAGACATAAAAAGCCAGCTGGAGTTTTCCCAAACTTACCTGAGAAGCCTAAAACGTTTTGGAAGAATCCTCTCTGTCAGATGAGACAATGTAAGCTTTTTGGGAAAAAGGCATCAACCATAGAGTTTGACAGGAATAAAAATTAAGAGGCATTCAAAGAAAAGGAACACGGTCTCCTAAGTCGCAAACACTTGGGGAGGTTTCCCTGATGTTTTGGGGGTGATTGCTGCTTCTGGACAGGACACTTGCTTGTCCGTGTGCATGGATTTATGTGGTCTGAGGACTACAACAAATTTTGTTTGCAGCATAATGTTGGGGCCAGTGTGAGAAAGTGGGTCTCCTCAGATGGTTCATGGGTCTTACCACAGAGGGACAATGACCAAAACACCAACTTCCAAAATGATATTAGTAAATGGTTTGAAGAAGAGTGGGAGACTTCTAAAGTGCGGCAGCAATGAGTCAGACTGTATCCTCCATAGAACACTGTGGAGAGGAGAGATCTCAAAATGGGCCAGTTTTGGAGAAGGCGACCGCTTCGCATAAATCTCAGGGACCTGGAGCAGTTTGCCTAAAGAAGAATGGTCTAAGAAATACTACCAGCCAGAGCTTTGTAAGTAACTCAATTGATGGTTAATGGAAGCGGTTTTGTTCGCAGTTTATTTTGGCTAAAGGTTGTGCTGTACCAAAGTATTTGGAAGAGGGATGCTCCGCTAATACTTTTGTTCCGGGCCCATTTTTTAAAGTTTTGGGTGAAATGATCATTGATTTGATTTTTGTCTCATTATGGTTTTGTGTTTTTTCATTGCAAGCCAAAAATAAATGTGATATTTTTTATATTATCCAAAGAATTTGTGTTTTGACTAATAATCTTTCTTGGATAGAATGAGTTTTATCTGACAGAATGCGGGGGTGCCGCAATACATTATGGCCTTCCTCCACCTGTATATTGTAAACGTGCTGGCTGAGTAGTGGATCCACTGGACCCCAAACGCAAAGCCGATGTAGCCTAAGCTCATCGCCAGGGAACGGTATCTAAGTAGGCCCGAAGGGTTTCTACCAGAGCGCCCGCAAAGACGGGATGGACCTTTGATGCGGCCGTGAGGCTTACTCATGGTCGGTCACACCCTGACGTGAATTGCTTGCGGTGGCGGCCGAGGTGCAGCGAGGTACAGAGTCGTATAGTCTGAGAAACGTAGTCGTGGGCAAGGCTGAATGTCAGGGAAGGCGGCCTATGGTGTCGTGGTCGAGAACAGGCAAGATAGGTCAGGGCAGGGCTGGCACAGAGGTTCGGAGTCAAGGTAAAGAAACGTAGCAAAGGGTCTTGGTTCTAGGTAGGGTTAGGGCGACCAATTTGATTCTGGAACGCTTTTTCCTATGGCTCGGGGCAACATAGATCCAGCGAGGAGATGACTGCTGAGCGGACCACCTTTAATAGGGGAGGCGTTCATGGCAGACAAACCAATTATGTGGGACATGGTCCACTTTAAATTTTACTGAGAACGAGCGGCGCGCGCAGCGCGCTGGGAACGGGCACAACCCGTCAAGCCTGGACGGCAGGGAGTACGCGGGCGGGTCCAGGAACGCCGGGCGGGTAAGTTATCAGCAGCGGCAGAACCCCGGCTGCGTCCCGTCGGCCGCAGCGGCAGCACCCGATCCCGGGCAGGCGCCCGGGAGGGGGACCCACGGGTGCGCACGGCAGGCCTCGTTCGGGTTCGAGTGAGGGGGTCGCCGATTACGCTGTACCCCCCCTTAGGTTCACCCCATCTTCTTAGGGCTGAAGGAATTACCGGGAGCAGGTCTTGATCCAAGTGTTGTAGACTTGCTGGTTACTCCAGGAATCTATGTCGGGGCCGCGAAAAGCCCCTTCTCAATCTACTAAAGAAAAAGAATCGCATTACCCCATGATGGTTGTTTCCTCAGTCGCATGATGTCCTTTACCTCCCAAAATACATCAGGGGACTCTAGGACAGGAGACGGGGCTCAGCGCCCAATCTGGAGAATCGGTTCAAGACCTGCAGGCTCTAAAGGAGGGATGACCGTGAAAGGCATTAGGGTCCGGAGGGGGATGGAGGAAAGGCTGAGCTTATAGGTTACAGGATTCCAACATGTCGAATGCACTCTGACGGGGACCCAGGAACCGCGGGTCCATATTTATAAACTGGGGACACTTGAGGCCGTATGTGTTTGGGGCCGGTTAGCTACACAACCTTTATCTCCAGGGCGGGAATGTGGGGGAGGGTCTTTACTTCTTGTAGTTGGGATTCATGCGGGCGGATGCCCCTTGAGTATGACGCGTTGTCGGGTCTCCTACAGTCCAAATGACACGCACGGATATCCGGTTCCTGGTTGTTCCACGGCCCAGGAGAACTATCGGAGGAGGCTGAGGCCAAGGGGGAGGGGAGGGCGTGGGGTGACTGTCCTCAAAAGACCCCCACACAAGGAGATGGGGAATCGGCCAAAAAGTAGAGTCGCGGAGTCCCCGATGGTTTTATAGGAGTTTTAGCCCAAAGGGAAGCTGTTCCGGACTCCAGTCGTCATGGCGTGTCCGGACAACAAAGTGCGTAGATACTCCCCTTAAGATTCTGGTTTTGTACTCTCTCACCTTGGTAAATTGGTTTGGGGATGGGTACGCAGATGCAGAGTCCAGTTTATTTTGCAAGGGCGGGAGAACACAAGGCAGCGGCGCGCCAAAAATTGTTAGAGGACAACTTTGGAAGCCTACGGATCGGAGACAATGTGTGAATGGTAAGCCATGCAGGCGAAAGATGTGCCAGAATTTAATTGAAAAGGCCAAACTGGGGGGCGCAGAAGGGGGAGACAGGCCAGCGGCAGACCGAAAAGTGGGGACATCTGTTCTCGAAAAACGGTCAGTGACCCTTCCCAGATGACCGAGTTCCCTCGCGAGGAGATGGAGGGAGGATTGGTTAAGTGATGAAGTCGATGGCCCTATGTGTGTCCATGGTAAGTTCTCAGGAAACAGGAAGTGGGGGGACTAGGGAGGCCAGTGGGCCTATGGCGTGGTGTGAGTACCTGGTTTCGAGTCACAAGTGGTAAGGGAGAGAACAGAAGGTCCCTTGTCAATTTGGGCAAGAGTCGGCCACAATAATGTCGGGGAGGATGAGGGCCAAAGGATTTTCGTATTCGGGGGTGGGGGCCGGCGGTCGCAGGAGAGAACTATGCCGCCGAACCAAGAAGTTCTCGCTCTGCTGAGTGCGGGACGCACCGCAGAAGTTTCGGCCCAGGAGAGGGACACTACGGAGATCCAGGAAGGAGCCAATGTGTGGAGCCAGTTCGTTCAGGTGCCTATTGATATGCTTGGGGTCGCCTACCAGGGTTCGCCTCCCAGGTGGTAAACGTCAGAGGCACGGGAGGAGGGCCATCGCGCGTTGACAATTGTTTTCGCTCGGGCAACACGGTACGGGGAGAATGGATCTTTAAATTCAAAAACGTAGAGAATATAAAGGAGATCAACCGGGCGCTGGCGAGGGATTTAAGGCGGTGAGCCGTGTGGTAGGTAATGGAGTTTTTTGAAATGGAATCTGTGAAGACGTTGTCCAAAAGGTGATGTCGGGCTCACCTGCCAGCAAGAGTGTCGCCAATCCTCAAGGCCAATTTTATGGCTCACCAGACGTTCAACGGGTTCGCCCAAAGTGGCATAATTTCGTTTCTGGGCGCGAGAAGAGGGAAGGTTTTTAGAAAAAAAAATAACGCATGTGACGGTCTTGCCCTTTGGGGCCCTTCTGGGTTCAAGGAAAGTCACTGACCACTCCCACGGAGAGGCATCTCAACTCCAAGGGCTGAAGGTCTCTCTTAATTGGATCCGGGCGGTAACCCCAAGATAGGTGCAGAGGAGACGCAGCCTTCTCAGACGATGAGAACGCGCACTCTTCTTCGGCAGACGGAGAACACACGCATTTAGGGTTGGGTTCTTACTCGGTGAGAGTACACTGATGGGAGCCCACACAACGTAGAAACGTGGGGGATGATTTTTGACGGTTAGTAATTTGGCAAATCCATAGGAACGTTGATCGCCCCGGAGGACCGGCTGGTCGGCGGGCCAATGCTGGATAGCTGAGAGTTTTCGCTGGGTCAATCAGGGAAGGCCTTGGTACGGAGACTATGTAACCAGGAAGGGAAGGCTGCTGGTGGAGCGCACCTTTTCCAGCTTAGACGTACCAGTTGGTGTGTCCGAAACGACGCTGATCCTGCGTAACTTGATCCGTCGCGTGGGTCTGTATGTCGGGCTCCGATAATAATCAATTATGTCATTCCAGGCACACAATGACGTGGTGTTCAGCAAGTCCCGAAATAACGTTCTGACGAACTTTATGGAATACTGTGGGGCCCCATTTGCTCAAAGCCCCGAAGGGTTCCACGCGATTTCCAAAATGCCCGTCCCGGTGTGTTGAGTTGCCGTTTCGCACATTTTCATAACCCCTCTGGAATTCTGAAGAGGGTTATAGGCTCCTACGCAGATTCTAATTTGGTGAAGATCGACTTTGGATCAACGGAGGCCGTCGAAAAAGAAGAGGCTCGGGAAATCAGGTGTATTTGTGGGTTTAGAGATTACTTCTAACAGTGGATCTTGTTTAAGTTCCCCTCTCTAATCGATGACACGGACGAAACTGAACATGTACTTTTTTTTGAACCCGAAAAAGAAGCCGGCACCGGCGGCGGTTGGAGAGGGTACTTGGTTTTATTAAAATCCTCCTTTTCGCCAGTTCGCTCCTGTATTATAGCCCGACATTGCCTGGGATCTCGTGCAACTTGAGTGTGGATAAGACCTAACCCGGTGGGGGTTCTGTACGGGGGGAGGAGATGTCTATAGGACAGTCAATACGGACCGATGGGGCGGGTAACTTTCCTCAGACCTGGCTCTACCCCGAGGGAATTAAATACTCCAAGATCTGGTACTACGCGTGGCAGACCCAATGTAGAAATCTTGACTGACGAGGGGGAAGGACTGAGGTGGACACCGGAGCGTGGTGACCAACAAAAAGAAGGTCCTGGCATTCCGTCAACAATCGAAGGACTTCGCCGCGTCCTTCTCCAGTCAAGTGTAGGGGCGTGGCGTGCAGCCAAGGGCAGCCCCTCATCAGGATAGCGCGAAGATAGAGGCGGAGGCAGGAACGTGTGGAAAGACAAGATCATTCGTGTGTAGGACCCCCAAAACCGGAGCTGTCAGGGTCTGTGAAGGAGAAGGGAGGGATCGCTGAGGAGTTCCTCCCTCACTGAAAGAGGAGATGAGCAACGGCCTTTTCTAGAAGGAGTCTACCGGCGCAAACGCAGTTAACGAGTTACCAGGGAACAGGCCCGTGAATAAAGTTCCCGGCGGAGCCGGTGAGTCCCACCAAGAAGGCCGTGACCGACGAAGAGACAGGGCCAGCATCCGTTAGTTTCTCTCCACAGGCTCCAACATCCAGTGTGGAGAGGTGGGCCTTGGTTCTCCCTTAGGGACGCCTTCCTATAGCCCCGTGGTGAGGCGTTTCCAGAACCGCTTGAGGACGCTGCGTGGACCATTATCTGAGGAATTGGTCGGGGATGGCGCGTGTAGAGGCAAAAGATTCGTCACACCCCTGCACCGACGGGTACTTGTCCGGACTCCGCAATGTGTGTGCCCGGTTCACTATATGGGCATCTATACTGTGGACTCTAACCGGCGGAGGAGGTTGCCCTGGAGGATCTGTCTGGGAACTCAGGAAGCCAGACGATGGGAGGCGGCGGGGTTGTGCCCAAAGTACACGCTACCCTGACGGAGCTACTGCTGTCGTTCCGAAAAACGCACATCCTATCGCGAGAAAGTGTGGCAAAGATGGATGAGCTAACTCCAAACGACGAAGGGAGATCTCTGGCTGATAGGACGTCCTTTACTACTGCTCGAGAGACCCTTCTTAAACGTGGCACAGAGAGCAGCGTCATTCCAAGAGAGCTCGGAGGCTAGGGTGCGGAACTGAACCGCATATTCCCCTACGGAGGAGTCCCCTTGGCGTAGATTGAGTAGCGCCGTCTCCGCGGAAGATGCTCGTGCAGGCTCCTCAAAAACGCTGCGGAATTCAGGGAGGAAGGCCTGTAAGTCTGCGGTCACAGGATCACTCCGGTCCCAAAGAGGTGTCGCCCAGGCCAGGGCCTTCCCGGACAGCAGGCTCACCACGAACGCCACCTTTGACCTCTCAGAGGGAAACTGGCCGGCCATCAGCTCCACGTGCATGGAGCACTGCGTGATGAACCCTCTACAGAGCTTCGAGTCTCCGTCAAACTTGGACGGTAGAGGGAGGCGGAGCTTCGGGCCCACGGCTGCCAGCGGGATGACCGGGGTAGAAGGAGCCACCGGCGAAGAGGCAGGTTGCTGCGGTTCCTGGGACGCCAGGAGTTGGCGCATCAAGGCGGACAGCTGTCCCAGTTGCTGAGCTTGCTGCGCGATCTGCTGCGACTGTCGGGCGACAATGGTCGCGTGATCCACGAGGCTTGGCAGAGGCACCTTGGCGGGATCCATGGCTGGATCTAACTGTAACGGCTGAGTAGTGGATCCACTGGACCACCGCAAGCGATGATAGCTAAGCCACGCCAGGGAACGGAATCTAAGTAGCCCCCGGTTTTCACCAGAGCCCGCCGCAAAGCGGGATGGACTTGCTGCGGCGTGAGGCTACCAGGTCGTCCACCCTGACGTGACTTGCTTGCGTGTGGCGGCCGAGGTGCAGCGAGGTACAGAGTCGTAGTCCGAGAAACGTAGTCGTGGGGCAGGCAGAATGTCAGGGGCAGGCGGCAATGGTTTCGTGGTCGAGAACAGGCAGGAAGGTCAGGGCAGGCGGCAGAGGTTCGGAGTCAGGAAACGTTAGCAAAGGGTCTGGTAACACGTGGGGGGAGGGCGACAATATGATTCAGGAAAACGCTTTTTCCTATGGCTCGCGGGCAAACATAGATCCAGCTAGGAATGACTGCAGATCGGACCCTTAAATAGGGGAGGAGTCTGGCAGACAAACAATTATTGGGACACTGTCCCTTTAAAATTTACGAGAACCCTCGCCAAGCGCGGCCGCGCGCGGCGCTAGGGAACCGGGCACCCGCAGCCTGGCCCGGCAGGAGAGCACGCGGGCGGGACAGGAACGCGGCCGGGTAAGTTACCAGCAGCGGCAGACCCCCGGCTCGTCCCGCGGCCCGCGGCAGCACCCGCCCCCGGCAGGCGCCCGGGCGGGGGGCCACGGGTGCGCCCGCGGCCCGCGGGCCGAGACGCGGGGGGCGCCGCTACATATATATGACCACATTGTACAGAGACGCGGCTGCATATTCTTTACAAGGCTGCAGGATGAGGTCCATCAACCTTGGAAATGTATTGGGAGCCCCATGTAGGCCAAAGGGGAGGACAGCATACTGGAAATGTCCCTCTGGGGTGGAAAAAGCCATCTTTTCCTTGTCTGTGAGGGAACCCGCCAATTCCCTTCAGTAAGGTCTAATGTGGTTATATAGCTAGAAGGTTCCAGCCTTTCAATCAGTTCATCGAACCTTGGCATGGGGTAGGCATCCAACTTTGACATTTCTTTTAACTTGCGAAAATCGTTGCAGAATCGCAAGCTGCCATCCGGTTTAGGGATGATCATTATCGGGCTTGACCACCCACTTTGTGACTTCTCTATCACCCCTAGGGCTAACATTTTTCCCACCTCTTCAGAGATTGCTTGTCTCTCTGGGCTTCATGTACTCTATACGTTCTTAACCGTACCTTCTGACCCGGCGCTGTAAAATTTTCATGTTTAATGACCTCTATTCAGCCTGGCATTTCAGAGAAGACCCATTGGCTCCTTTGTAGGTACTTCCTAACCTCTTGCCTTTGGACTTCTGACAAGGACTCTGAAATATGGATAGAGAGTAATTCCTTGTTTGGGGCATCCCTGAGTTCCCTTACAACTGATAGATTTTCATGGTCCTTCCAGGGTTTGAAGAGGTTTATGTGGTAAATCTGATTGGTATGGCTACTACCCTGGACTAACCATTTGGCCCTGAGAGGAGTTACTCTGGACTAGTGCTTGGATGTCTTGACCCCCTTCCTAAATGGCGAACCGTAGAAGGCCTACTTCGACCTGCGGATTCAGGATGCCAAGCTGACAGGGGAGATACTGGCCTGACTGGGGTCACTTTGGCGGTGAGAGCCCGGAGAGTCTATGCCTGTGAGTTTGATCCTGCATTGATGGAACAATGAATTCTGAAGGAAAGTGTCAGGACATCTGTGCATGTGCTGAATATTAAAGGGGTTCTACCACAACTTCATTTTGCCTTCTGAATTTTTGGTGCACAATGGGACACGTTTTGGCACACAATGTGACCCATATCTAAAGTGCTGTGAAGATACAAATGAGTTTGCTATTCCTTTTTGAAGCCTAAATCCCTACTCTTTCAGGCCACTTTTCTTTTTTCCCAGGCTCCTTCTCAAACCATAAATCACCTAAAAAAAAAATCATATTTATATTTCTAAAAGTAGTAACTTTTATTTTTTTTGTAAGCAAAGTAGTAGAAAAAAATTATTGCATTTCTGGTATAGTTTTTATTTTCTATTTTGTGGAGTTCACTGTTCTGATTAAACACCATAATTTAATAGAATGGAGCATTATAGATGTTGCAATACCTGTTGTGTATTTCTGTTTTTTTAATTGGGGAATCGGGGGTTTTGTTTTTATTCTGTTTTATCTAGTTAAACATTTTTCACTTATTTATTTTTACCTTATTTTTTTTTACAACCTCATTATGGGACTAAGTTATGTAATTGCTTGATTGTTCTTATAATACACTACTGTATTGCTATTTATTATAATGTATGTGACAGGCAGCCTATTAGATTAGAATATGCTCCTGTACATGGTAGACCAGAGGCTATCATTTGGCCTCTGGCTGCCATAAAAATTATGGGCACCTTGCGATTGTGTATCAGTAGTGCCCATGGATGACCGAGGCAGCTTTCGTCCCTCTATTAACCACCTAGATGCCATAGATGCTACTGACCATGGTATCTATGGGGTCAACAAACTGGGATTGGAGCTAGCTTTGTTTCTCGCCGCTGGTGCGGGAAGTCTGGCTGCGCATAACCACCAACTGCCATTGTGGATGGTGTGGACACAGCCTCTAAGCCTACACCATCCCAGCGTTGAATATGTGGGCAAACAGAAGACTTGTCAACTCTTGCAGGGAACCAAGAGAGCTGTCAGGAGTGCTACTCAGACTAGAACACTCCCCCATATCCCTCTCGCACTGCCCTTACTACGCTTCTGCATGGCTCAATGTCTGAAAAAGAAGTATATGCCTTAGATGTAAATAGTTATTTGGCATATGATGATGTGCCTCAGCTGTGTAAAACTGGTCTATAGCAAAAAGGATTTCCACGATCAATAAAGTTAGTATATTTTACATATCACATTGTTGTATTATTTTGCTTTACCTTGGACATAGAGCTGGATAAGAGGAGTTGTCAAGTTGATAGTAGGTGGTGGTGTTGTCCGTCTTATGGTACAGTTAAATACTCCAGTATCATATATTTTCACTTGATCAATCTTATATGATACATTTTCTCCATTATTTGCGCCATACATTTTTGTTGTGGTTCTGTGTCCAGTCATGCTTAAGAATTCCCAGTATGCAGTGTATCTGTTCAACTTAATATTTTTATCTATTGAACAATTTAAATTGATGCGCTCACCCCTAGACACAGTGACGTTTACAGTCTTGTAGGTTTCTGTGTAAGGTGCTATAAATGAAAAAGCACAGAATATTTAACTTATTAGCCTTATATTATTAGGAGGGTTGTTTAATCAACAACAGTTGTTGTTATTCATATCTTCATCAAGCAGTTAGTTTGAGTTCATTAAAGACTTAAAATAAATTTTATTTGTAACAAGTAATTCAAAATGGAATTTTAAATATCTTCACTAGAATTTTATGATCATTGTGAGCTCTGGAAAATAGATGAATTTTGCATACAAAATGTTGAATAATTCTTAGTTTTATGTTTTTCTTTTAAAATAGCTCTTACTCATTGAAGAATAAAAATGTTGTACAGCTGCCTATTGTTTCATATTTAAATTAATCACCATTTTTAATTTCACTGCTTGTTGTCAGGGAATAGTAAAATTCTTATTTACATGTAAAGACTAAAAACTCTTACAGACATAATATTTCTCACAGCTGAATCTTTCAATCAAGCAACCCTTTTCCCGCTATACAGCATGGACTTTAGGACGACACATGTTACCTACACCAATATATTATAGCAATATTGGGGCAAGAAAGGAGTTTGTGGAGTTGATGGTTTTAACATAACTTGAACCATTTACATTATTTTTTTTAATTAACAAAAGCCATTACAATATCTTTAACCTCTTACAAATGAAACGGTATTTTAATGATAAATGCTATCAAAGCTAATATTTCTAGCATCTAACCCCAAAAATACAATCTACTGTTAATATGTATCCCTAGGGTAATAGACTACAAACAAACCCTGTGCTGTCCGATTGAGTGGTCATATGTTACTCCCTTCTATGTGTCTCTTACATCATATAATCTACAAAATATAGGTTATAAAGAAGTAAGTAAATAGATGGAAGGAAATATGACAAGTTTATTGATTCCAAAAATGTAAAAACTGTATGGTGTAGTACTAGTAAGTAGTATACCATCAATTTTATCTGAAATCTGTTTAAAACACAAGCAGCACAAGATTGCTAATATATAAGCAAAACTGATTTTAAGAACTAGTCTGCCTTCCAAATCCTACCAGAAGGCAAACAAAAAATAAAAAAAAACACAATCTTTCTTTATAAAAATCTTTGTTATATATTATTTAACGGTTGGACATTATAGACCTATGTCTTTTTTCAGCCTTATTAACCATATTTATATAAATATTTACATATGTAAAGTGCAGACTCTTACCTGTAAGTAACATCTTCAAGAACACATAAAAAATTTGAGACAAATGTACCATCTCCATTCGTATAAGAAAGAAACCGTAATGAAGCTCCAGTTAAACTGTGTGGCTCTTACACTTTCACTTCACAACTAGTAACCCACCGATATTCCTGTCCACTAAAAAAAGCAGGCAATGACTTAAAACTTTTGAGATCTAACAATATACTAAACTCTTGCTCTTTGCTATCTGATTTATAAAGTGAGTCTGAATTTTTCTACTCATGGATTTCCATGTCCTTGCTTTAGTCAATCTAGCAGCTTAAATGGCATGATCAGTTAATGAATGTGTGAAAGCCTGAGGGTGAATTTTGCAAATCTTGAAAAACAGCGCCAATGTAGGCTTGGTTGAAATGTATAATCCTGTAAGATTAAAAAGTAATGGAAACATAATTTACCAAAAATAATTCATTCAGGATCACCTAACAGGTGACAGGTGAGGTAAATAACCTTGATTATTCATGATAATGACACCTGTCAAGGGGTTTTAATGCATCAGGGAGCAAGCATTCAGTCAGCATTTGAAGTTCTTGTGTTGGAAGTAGGAAAAATGGGCAAGTGTAAGGATCTGAGCACCTGTAACAGAGGTAGTGTTGAGCGATTACGTTGGCTATCGACATCGGGCGATAGTCGATAGTCAGCCACCATCGATAAGGTTTTTCGAAAAGTGAGCAGCCCGACAATGAGCGATGACCATTAAAGTCTATGGGAGAGCAACAACACCTTCAATTCTTACACCCCAAACAGGGCTGGAGAAGCGGGAATTAACATCCACAAACAGTCAAATGAATACGTGCTACATCTTAGGCCAACACACTTTAGGTATAAAAGCCACAGAAAAAAAAAAACAAAACACCATCACTATCCCTGTCTTGTACCACAGCATGACCCTTTAAAAAACCGCATCACCACAAATTAAAAAGTGCCAAAGGCAGTATATTTGAACCATCATCTTACTTGGAACTGGACATTAAAATCCCTGTACTGGGCCATAGCATGAGCCCCAAACCTGCATGACCCCCACATTTAAAAATTTGCTGGAAAAAGGAGTCTTTAAACCCAAACCTTTTTAGTTTCACTGGACATTGACTATACCTTTCCTGGGCCACAGCATGACCCAGGGCCCAGAGTTACAGTGGGTGCGGTGAGACCCCCCAGGCTGGCGTCCGTCATCTATTAACACGCAGGTTAAAATGCCCTGATGACGCAGCAACGAAAACTGTCCGTGCTGAAGCAAAAGTGCGGAAGCGAAAGTGTGAGAACTCCACCTTCCTCATACACAGTCAAGACCGGGGTAGCGCTTGCCCCTCCCCTATGAGTGCGGACCAATTGACTTCACTTAAAAATTTACTGGTGGTTAACGCTCCTGTTACAACCCAGGTGCCCCTTTTTCTTGGCATTCTTTTTCTCATTTTACTCAACGTGCTGGAGGAAATGGTCTCTGTACTTTGTTCTCTGTCTTCTCTCCATACCCCATGTTCTCTGAATAAAACCCACATCTGGTCAAGTTTTCCTGTACCTCCTTTTACAATTCAGAGGAATTTTTTTACCAGCTATTTTGTTTCATGCAAGTTTTTTAGTAGTTTAAATCTAGAAAACACATTTTTAAAATTCGGATGGAATCCCACCAGTCTTTTTTCTCTTTTTTAATTGTATTAAAATGGTTGTCTCAATAAAGGGATTGATAGCTTATGTTAAAGATCTTGCAAAAACAAGTCATTTTGCAATATGTGTCCATTAACAGTGTCCTAACCTATTCCTGTTTCTGACAGCACTATCACCCTTGACCCCTCCTTGACCATGTGAAGAACAAATGTCTGTTCGAAACAACATTTTTTTAAAAAAAGGACCTGTAGTATAGCTGCATGTCACAGCAAAATGCCTCCAAAAATTCAAAGCATGACCCTTGGAGCCACTTTGGACAATTGTGAAGAACAAATGTCTGTTAGAAACAACATTTTTTAGAATGGGAACCTGTAGTATAGCTGCATGTCAAAGCAAAATTCCCCCAAAAAAATTCAAAACATGACCCATGACCCCACTTTGACAATTGTGAAGAATAAATGTCTATTAAAACAACATTTTTTGAAAGGCCCCTGTAGTATTGCGCTTTTCAAAGCACATGACCCAAAAAAATTATAAAAAACTTCTCAGCCACTTTTTAAAAATTTTTAAGAAAAATGCCATTTAGAAGCCCATTTCTTTTTCCCAAAGACCATGATTATTGCGTTCCACAGCAACATACCCCCAAAAATTAAAATAGACTTCCACCCTTTTAAAAAAATTGTAAGGAAACATCCCCAAAAACCATTAAAATTGAAAAATTTCTAAAGATAATGATAAATGGAAATGGTTTTGTCATAAAACCCTTTGGTGTCTTTTTATCTCCTCACAGCAAAACCAGAAAAATGAACTTTTGGGGAATTGAGAAAAAAAAATTCATAAGAAATGATCATTTTAAAAATAATTTTTTTCAAGAGCCCTTTTTCTGTTTGGAGAGGAAGGGTGAAGTAGACCACAACAATCGGTGACCTGGGAAATTGGGGGCCACAACATCGTCAAGATCCAGCCGATTCATCTTGATGAAAGTCAAACGATCCACATTATCTTGGAAAGCCGGATGCGTTTGTCTGTAAGACCCCTCCGGTTTTGGCTAAAGGCCCCGCTCAGATATGACGCGGCTGCTGGGCAGGACAACACCCTCATGGCGGGTGACCACCCGGGGTCTTCTCCTTTTTTAGATACCCAGAAGTCTTTTGGGGGTCCGGGAACACATACAAAAACATCGGTTTGAGACCAGATAGTCGTGCACCATGATCTGAAGCTGGTCCTGGGTGTTGTATCTGTGGCCTGCTTGCATCGTTGGTGAGGGTAAATAAAGATTGCCAGAGGTCACCCATTGGCTTCGCCCCCTTTTTCCTCCCGCTGCCGCAAAAACCTACTTGGCACCTACTGCTGCACGCGGTGATGTTTTCCACCGTGACATTTTGGGGAACGTGAAGCAACGCAACGATTCTCCAGTTGATCAATCAGAAAGGCCCATTTCCTCTTTTATTCTCTATTGGGGGGGTGGAAGGAAAGTGCTGATTTTGTTTTGTACCGGGATCCAGGGGGGGTGGCCACCCATAACTGTTTTCTTTGATGTTTTAAAATGCGAGGATTATGTTGGAGGAAATGGAGCACCAACACCAGTGAGAGATGGACCCTTGAGTTCCCAAGCCTCTGGGTTGGGGGGGCACTACAAACTCATCTTCCTCACTGCCTCAAATTCACGCCAACCCTTTCCAAGGCAGGACATCGGTGTCTAGGAAACCTCCTCCTCCGCCCCCTCCGGCACAGCTTCAACCAGCCCTGACTGCCTCAAGATGCACCCTGGGGCTGACGGGCCCCTTGCACAGCTCTGGCCCCGAACCACGCCTAATGAAACGATAAAATTAGAAACGTCGGGCCTTGTGGATTTTGACGGGAGGGGAAAAGGCCCTGTCTGAAATCTGTTCCGTCTCCTCCTCCGCGCTGGCGGGCCCCAGTTTCAGATGTCCAACGATCGTTCCAAAACAAGATCACCACAATGCTCATGCTGACAAGGAAATCGTCGGCACTGACCATTTGGTGGTTTCTTCAAAACTGGAAAGGGATGGGCGGGCCTTTCACCCCTCCACCCCGGGTGGCTAAAACACCCCGAGGCCCCCGCACCGCTGCTTGTCGGCTATTTCACTTCGTACGCGTAAGGGCATTGCGCGCTCCCAACAACGCGGGAGCAGTGGAGGGTGGAATTCCACGGTTGCCATCAACAATAAACCTTTTTGACGGGGAGGCCGACGAGGGCGCAACCAGCCAGGCGGATGAAGCGGGGTGGCGAACGGCGGAATTTGCGAACTCACCTCGACCTTCTTCACGGCAGCCCAACCCGGGGTAGCTTTTTAAAATTTCGGACGAAAAAGGTTTTCATGACAGTCCCCAGGAAAGGGGATGTGCCCCACCCTACCGATCTTAAGGGGGGGCCAGCAATTCGCCCTTATCCACACCACCTTGCCGGGCAAAAGGGTTCTTGCCCCCCCCACCGGGAAAGGGGTCTCGTCCACAGCTCCTGATCTGTGTGTGGACGTCCCCAAAGGGCAGATTAATTTAACACGGCCGGGCCCTCGGGGGCACGGATCCCACCAGAGGCCCTTTGGGGGGGAAGAGCCTGCACCATCCCTGGGGTTTTTTGAAAAGCGTGCGCCGACCCTGAGAGCCACCCCCCCCCCCCAGAGCACCCCCCCAGCTCACCCATGACTGTCACAGAGATAAGCGGCCTTGGGCCGTGCTTACTAGTCCAGTGTCGGGGGTGAGATGGACTTTTCCGGACACAGATGCAACAACGCGCTTAAAATTTTTTAGATGACACGGGGCTGGCCGGGCGGACGGCTTTTCGGAAAAGAAACCCGCTCGCATTTTGTTTTTGGGGGCGGCGAGGCCATGACGGGGCAGAACCCCTTGTCCACCAAAAAGGGAAAGGGAAAATTTTTCCAAGGGCCCAAAAGCCTGGGCAATCCGCATTCAGCTTTTGGCTTGGGATGGTTTGGGTTAAAGTGTTTTTCTTCTGCTCCCAAACCTGGAAGACAAAGGCTGGCTGTTTAAACGGCCGTTTAAACGGTGTGCGGCTCAAACTGGCGGAAGGAGAAGGGGTAGGATGGGTCCTGGGGTCTGGTGGTACCGGGTGACGGTGGAGGCGAAGGGAAAGCTGATCCCTACATGACTCTGAAACAGGGGTAGCGAGGAACGTTTGGGTGGGGCGGAGGAGAGGAGGCGGAGACAGAGGGTGTGACAGTGGTTGGGGGGCCCGGCTGGTCTGGCCTTTTTTGGCCAAGGTTCCCTCCTTTTAAACCCATGCATTCGCTGCATGTGACTAGACATGTTGGGGGGTTACCCCCTAAGGTTCTTCCCTACTTAGCTTTTTACGGCAAAGGCGGCATATACATGCGGGTTGAACAGAGGCTTGCTCAAAAAAAGGCCCGGCTTGAAGGTCCTGGCCCTTTTTTGACGGCGATAACGAGGACGGGGTTTGCGCTGACCGGGTGGGGGGGAATCATATCAGGGGACTTCTGCAACCGCCCTCTTCCCCTTTTTGGGCGGGAAACATTGCCCCACCCCCCCCACGTCCCCCTCCTCGTCCACTGAGAAGCGTCCAAGCAAATTCTGCGGAAAAGACCCGTTGATCCGAAAATGTCGTCATCATCCATCATAACACGGGTGATTTGGCCCGTCCTGACTTTCTGCACCCAAAAATCTGCGGGCACAAGAAAGGGCACTAAAAGGGGCTTCCCACCCCCGGGGTTTTTTTTTTCCGATTGACCGGCTTCCTTCCCCTCCCTGATGGCATCATAACTGGATTGTCAAGCAACTAAATCATCCTTTTTATCTTTTAAACATGCCTTCTGACCCCAACGCATTTGTCATCAAAGGGGTCTTCAACAATGGTTTATCCACAGTGGGGGGTACCCCGAGTTACATTTGGGCGCTTCATTTGGACGGATGCTGATGATCGAGACGACATTTGTGGCCTGATGCGGGGGAGAAGGTAAACTGCTAGATGCAGTTCATTAACCACTGAAGGACAATTGGGCGACGAGTTCTTTACTTAGATTCACGGGGGCCCCTGACCCACGATGACGGGCCTGACGGCCCCCGCAACTGACGATCCGCTGGCATGCGTGTTTGTCGCCCACTGGAAAGAGCACCTTCTCTCGTACCTCTACCTCCATGTGCTAACCACCTTTTTTGCTCGTTTACCACCTGCATTTTCGCTCCATGTTCGAAATAAAAAATTTGAGAAAGGGATGGAAAAAGTTTTTTGGGAAAATCTCTTATTAAAAGCGGCAAATCACAGCTATTCTCAAATACCCTAATCAAAAAAAAAAAGCTGGGTTCAAAAAAAACGCAAGTGTCTATAACAAATCTGGACTGGGCAAAAGGGCAAAAAACATGATCTGTTTTTTTTTTCCCTATAATACACGGTATTTTTTTTTCACCTTTCAATTTTTCTTGGGACATTAGAATTGGTTTTAAATTTTTTCGTGGAACTGCGTCAAAGAACAAATCTGGACTGGGAAAAGTCAAAAAAAAACTATCTGTTATGTTTTGAAAAAAACGGTATTTTTGCACCTTTCAATTCACCTTGGGGACTTAGAAATTTCTGTTTTAAGATTTACGTGGATCGCGTCAATGAACAAAGCTGGGGCGCAAAAGTCAAAAAAAACAATCGTTATTTTTCGTAAAACACGGGATTTTTTTTTTTTTCACCTTTCAATTCACGTGGTGACAAGAATTGCGTTTTAAATTTTACGTGGATGCTGCGTCAATGAACAAAGCTGGGGGCGCAAAACAAAAAACACGTATGTTATTTTTTTCCATAATACACGGTATTTTTTTTCACCTTTCAATTCACCTGTGGGACTATAGAATTGCTGTTTTTAAGATTTACGTGATGCTGCGTCAATGAACAAAGCTGGGGGCGCAAAAACAAAAAAAACCCTAGTTATGTTTTCCCCTATAATTTCACGGTATTTTTTTTTTTTCACCCTTTTAATTTACCTGTGGTGACTATAGAATTGCTGTTTTAAGATTTACTGGATGCGCGTCAATTAACAAAGCTGGGGGGGCAAAATCAAAAAAAAGATCTGTTATGTTTTCGTATGATACACGGTATTTTTGGGACAAACAACCCGTGCTGCTACAAGAATTGCTGATTGTAATTTTTAACTGCAAGGTGGATATATCAACACAGGTGGAATGGGTAAGATTGAAAAAAGAACACCTATCTGAAATGATACGAAAAAAAATGGGGTTTTTTCACCTAACAAAGAACCTGCAGTTACTAAAAGAGTGTATCCCAAAAGAAGTTTTTGGCTCCCCCCAAAACCCGGAAATATTTCAATAGCAAACTGTTAAAAAATAAAGAATTGCGTGCAAGTCTACACTAAGTCTTGGTGAACTTTATCCATGTTCTTTTAGATAGAGCTTTTCTTGTTCGCCCGCGGGCCCCCCCCCCGCTCCCCCGCCGGAATTTACATTTGGGAGATGCTGCTTTAAAAAATTTTCTACAAAATACATAAAATGTTCAAACTCTAATCTAAATAAATTGAAGGGTCCCCCTAATAGTAAGGTTTCTCTGTGCAGAAAAGACTAATTTCGCTGACTGTTTGGGCCCCAGCAGAGGCAACCCTCCTATTCCTATGAGACGCGAAGACACTGAACTGAACAGGAAACCTGTTCTATGTAAAACGAGGTCATGTTTATTTTTCCACCAAAACGCAACCCTCACACCCCCAGAGTCCACAAACATCTCACCCTGCTCTATTCTGTAATCGATTTGCTGGCCCCCAAAATTACAGGAAGCGCCCAAAATTGGGGGGATCTTAATAAAAATGAAAAGCACAGATTTTAACCTTAATTATCGATGATCTTAAAATTTCGATCACCCTAAAAAAACTTGCCGATTTCAAATTTGTCGAAAAAAATCGCTCAACACTAAAAAGAGGGCCAAATTTTTGATGGCTAAACTGGTTTTTAAGCATCTCCAAAACTACAAATTTTGTGGAGTGTTCCTGGTATGCAATGGTTGGTATCTACCAAAAGTGGTCCAAGAACGCCAACAATCAACAAAAATAAAACATTATAGGCCTCAACAAAAACACAATAGCCACCAAAGCACAAAGATTAAACCAAAACCTATCCAAAATTAATAACCTTATTATTTTTGGATAGGTTTCGGTTTAGTTTTTGTGCTTTGGCGGGCCCAAAAATGTCCAAGGGAAGAAAAATTTTTTGAACCAAAAGGCCCCGTTCACACGGTTATTCAAGCCGGAAATTTCGACCGATTTGCGCCGCAATTCCGGGTTGAATAAGGGGGGGGATGGGGGGGGGGCCGGAGCGCCGCGGGCCCGCCCCCGGCCCCAAGATTCCCTTATCCACGGCGCGATTGGCCTGGAAATGGCATTCACAAAGCGAAAATCCCAAAGAAGCATTTATGCTATCTATCAACATAAAAAACTTTGAACTCCCGGTTCACATATCATACAGAACATGTTTTAACGCCCACGACTTCAACTGGTCTCAAACGGGCATCCTATCCTATCTTTACCTCCAAAGAGCCAATAGGCCTCTCACTGGTCCCGACCTCCTTTTCAGAAGAAAAAAAAAAAAAACACCCAACCCGCAAAGGGGGCCCTTCTTATGACAGCCGTGAAGTGGCGGGGACAGAAACCCAAAAAGGAAACACCCCTTCCTTTCCATATAGGGAAAATCAATGTACACCAAGTAAACGTATGTTTTTGCACACAAAAACATTTCTGAAAAAACGTTGCAAAACCTTGGGGGCCACTGGGGGGGCTGCGGCCCCCCATGTAATTATACATGTACAACACAGACCGCCACCAGCGGGACATTTTTTTGCAAAAAGGCAATAAACAAACCCAAAAATTTCCCCAAAAAAAGCATTATGCTATCTATCAAAATGAAAAAACTTTGAGACTCTCTTTTCACATATCATATCAAACATGTTTAAGCTGCCCACCACTTCAACGTGGCTCAAATCGGGCAGTCCTATCCTACTTTTCCTTCAATCGACCAATCAGGCCTCTCACGGTCACCGACCTCCATTAACCAAAAGAAAAAAAAAAAAAACACCCCAACCTCAAAAACTGGGCCCTTTTTATACAGCCGTGAGAGTGGGCGGGGACAGAAACCCCCAAAAAAGGAAGCACCCCCTTTCCCTTTTCCCTATAGGTTAAAAAACAATGTACACCAAGTAAACGTATTTTTTTCGCACACAAAAACATTTTCTAAAAAACGTATGCAAAACCCGGGGCCACTGGGAGGGCGCGGCACACTGTAATAAAAAATGTACACACCGACCGCCACCAGCGGGACATTTTTTTGCAAAAAGGGCAATACACTACGTCGAAATCCCCAAAAAAACATTTATTACATCATACTGAAAAAAAATTTTAGACCTCGGGTTTACAATCATGATCAAACATTTTAAGCTGCCCAGACTTCAACGGGCCAAATCGGGCATCCTATCCTATCTTTACCTCTCATCGAGCCCAAACAGGCCCCCTACGGGGGCCAAAACCCCCCCCCTCCATTATTCAAGAGAAAAAAAAAAAAACCCCAAAACCCGCAAACCTGCCCTTCTTATACAGCCTGTGAGAGGGGCGGGGACAGAAAACCCCTTAACTTGGGAAATTGATTTAAACCTATATGGAAAGGAAGGGTGCTTCCATTTTGGTTTCTGTCCCCGCCCACTCTCACAGCTGCAAAGAAGGGCAGCTTTTACCCCTGAGAGGCCTGATTTGGCCATTGAGAGGTAAAGATAGGATAGGGCTGCCCGATTTGAACCACTTGAAGCGTGGGGACTTAAACATTTTTGACATGATATTTTGGGTAAAGTCATGTCCCCTTTCTCCCCGCCCGGGGGATTCGCCGAGCATTAGGGGCAACGGGAATCCACTGTTCTCTATGAAACAGTGGATTACCGTAAAATTACGCGACGGTTGGCCCGTACTTTCAGCGAAAAAACCCCGGGGCGCAGTACGACCCAAACCGTGGCGAAAAAAGCCATGTGAACACGGCCTTATGGGCACTCAGGATTGAATTATGTCCATGGTTCTAATTCAACAGAAGAGCTAATGTAGCGTTAATTTGCTAAAAAAATGTAATGTTAACTGTTATATGAAGGTGTCGGAACACACCATTCAAAAAACTTTCTGTTTTGGACTGCAATCCAAAAAAAAAAGGTGCCCCACCTGCCCATACCCACAACCAAAAGTATCTACAATGGGCATGTAAGCATTGGAATAAGACCATAGAGCAGTAGAAGAAAGTAGCTGGGTCTGATTTTTTTTTCCATTAAACATTTCTGAAAGGATAAGAGAGAACTATAGTCCTTAAGAAAAAAAAAAAAAGATCAACTCGTCAGGAACAGTGCTGCGCAGCGCAGGTTTGGCTCGTTAGAATGGGAGTTAGAATGTAGCCCTGCACCAGGCTGGGAAGACTGAATCTGCAATAGACAATAGACTATCATTACTAGCGGTGCATATACGCCGCTAGTAGATGACATGTCACTTCTCTCCTTGCTCGGTGGATTCTCAGAGCGGGGTGAGGAGACGTAATCCATAGTTCTATATGAGAACTGTGGATTACCGTAATGACTGGGACGTATTTCAGCCCGTAATTCGCGCAGTATGCCGTGTGAACATGGTCTAAGAGGGAGAACTTGCACAATTGGTGGCTGTCTAAATACTTTTTTTCTTCCCACTGTATCTGGGGTTTTTTTTGTTTGTGGTTTCGTTTCTCTCAAATGTTACTGATGTTGCTGTTATTTTGTGCATTGCATGTGCAGGTTGTCCAGGAAATGCACAAAATAGAAAATTGTGGTCAGATTAGTATCTAACATGCTTAGAGCAGTTGTAACGTTTGTAAGGTGTCAGGGCATATGTACACAACTACTAAATAAGGCACACCTTTTAGATGTGACCGTGTGATTCACAAGACATGTAAATCCTACACAAGGGAGCTCTTGTTGATTTTTTATTTTTTTTTTGCTAATTTTTGTTTGCATTTTACAAGTAAACAAAAAGCAAACATATTAAATTTTTTCCCTTTTTTGTGCATATTTAAAGTATAAAATAGCTGTTAACCTAAATTCTTATCGCTTTTTTGTGGTTTAAAGTTAGTATTTAGTTAGTGATTTGTTTCTTATATAGGTTTAATGGTTGTATATACCACATTGTAGGACAAAGTGACAAGTGACTATAAGTTTTTACAGCTGAAATAATGATCTCTGAATTTTTGAGAAATCTAGAATGAATTAGGGCTGGGAGGGATTCTGGGAGAACACTCACCACCTTTCCAGACAAAATTTAACATATTTAAAATGTGACTTTTCCTTAGCTGATTGGTCTTGATAATTTGCAGTACTCTTGATTATGTAGTGTTTTTCTGATTTGTTAAAATGGGGTTTCAAAACCTATCTTCATGTAAGATTCTGTAATTTGCTGTGGATTTCTGTTATGAAATCTGCACCTCCGATTCACAGCAAACCCAGGGCGTATGAACTCTTTTACTAGTATTCAGATTTGCTCTGAATCTGAGGTGCAGATTTTACATAGTTTGTAAGGCAAAAAAAGACGTCCATCCAGTTCAGCCTATTGTTCTATATCGTTGATTCAGAGGTAGAAGGCAATTGCCCTCATTTTAGGGAAAAAAATTCCTTCTTGAATCCCATCTGGCAATCATAATAATTGCCTGAATCTATGAGCCTTCTCCAGAATCCCAGTCACTATAACTTATATTATTGCACTCTAGACATGCATCCAGACACTTTTTGAAATCTGTTAGTGAATTTACCATGACAAGTTCCTCTGGCAGATAGTTCCACAGTCTCACTGCTCTTACACTAAAAAATCCCTTTCTATATTTGTGTATAAACTTTCTTTCCTCTAGACGTAGGGGATGCCCCCTTGTTCTAGATAAAGTCCCGGGTATAAATACATCTTGGGAGAGATCTCTATTTTTACCTTCTGATATATTTATACATTTTTATTATGGTCCACAAAACCAATATTTTCTCTAAACTAAATTACCATCATTTTGCTAATTTTTATGGGAACTGTAGTCCACAAAATTCTTTTATTATTTTTGTTGCCCAAATTTGAACATGTTCAATCTCCACAATGTCTTTCTTGTGCACCAGTGTCCAAAACTCTACACAATATTCCATGTGTGGTTTTGACTAGGGATTTGTATAATGGGAGAATAATGTTCTCATTGTTTGCATCCATGCCCCTTTTATACACCCCATGATCCTATTTGCCTTGGCAGCAGCTGCCTGACACTGGCTGCTAAAATTTATTTTACTGTCTACTAAGATTTCCTAATCCTTTTCCCTATCCCCGAGAGTTTTCATTCAACAAGTAATCATGGAACGGATTTCTCCTTCTCATGTGCATAACCTTGCATTTATCTGTGTTAAACCTCATCTGTCGGTTCTCTGCCCAGGACTCCAACTTATCCAAGTCTCTTTGTAATAGAACATTATCCTCTATTGTGTTAATTACTTCACACAGTTTAGTATAATCTGCAAAGATATTCTACTATGCAATCATGTAAGTTCATTAATGAATATATTACAGAGAATAGGACAAAATACTGACCTATGTGGTAGCCTACTAGTAACAGGGATCCAGTGTGAGTTTGTACCATTAATCACCACCCTTTGTTTACTATTATTGAGCCAGTTACTTACCCACTTGCAAACGTTTTCCCCCAGTTCAAGCATTCTCATTCTGCTTGCCAGCTTTTTTATGTGGCACAGTATCTCTTGAGAAAAATCCAGATATATGACATCCAATGCCTAAACAGCACCTTTCTTATAGTGTTCTTGAGAAATGAAAGCTGCACTGTGATTGATTGTTGTGGGCAACAAAGACACACTTTTATATGCCTCTGTCATATGTAGAACTTTGCAGTATTTGTACTGGCTAAAATTATGTATCACATTGGTATGGAAGGACCAGCAAGCCTTACCCATCAAAATAAAAAGCTCTATTCCGTAAGTGAGCAACAGCAGTATCAAATACTTAATCAACAAAATAAAGTTCTGTCCATGTTTAGACACTTAGGGCGAAATGTATGAATGGAGCTGCACCAGTTTTCTGGTATACTTTGAGGCAAAAAAAATGTATGAACAGGTGCACTCCAAACTTTGGTGTGATAAGTGCCTTTGTAATGCACCAAAGACACTTTTTATAGCGCCAAAGATTTGGGGGAGTTCTGGGGGCGTCGCACCACATTCGTAGAAGTAGAGACATTTATGATTCTTTGGCAAATCTAGTTAGAACAGCCAGACCAAGTTAAAGGTGGTCTGCCTGAGCCAGACTTGTCATATGGGCACTAGACTGCACCTGTATGGATGAACTGCAGAAGAACAGATTCATACATTCTGGCACATTCTACAGTGAGCCATAACTTTTTTTTTTATTTTTCCATCTACCTAGACTTTATTTAGTGGCACAAGATGTACTTTCTAATGATGTTATTCATATTACAATAAAATATACTGGGAAACCACTAAAAAAATCTAAGTAGGGCAAAATGTGAAAAAAACGTACTTGCGCCATCTTTGTGAGCTTTGTTTTTATGGCATTTAATCCTTGGTAAAAATGATTTGTTATCTGTATTCTACAGATTGATGCACATCTGCCAATGACAAACATGTAGAGTTTCTGTTACCGTATATACTCGAGTAAAAGCCGAGTTTTTTAGCACAAAAAATGTACTGAAAAATCCGACCTTGGCTTATACTCGAGTCACTGTCGGCACTCGGGTGCTGCGGTGGCCCGTGCGCCGACAGGGACGCTTCAGTTATACGCGACTCCTCAGGGAGCGCATATAACTGAAGGCCGAGTGAGCGCACAGTGTCCGGACGCTGCTGTGGTCCGGGCACTGTCAGCGATCCCTTCACCTATATGCGACTCCTCCGGAGCGCATATAGGTGAGGAGATACCACTGCGGCGCAGAGAGCGAGCGCTCCCTGCTCCGTAGTGGACTCCGGGCGGCCGCAGACTCGCGGCCATCCGGAGTTTCCGGCACAGGCAGCGTGTGTCATCGCGCTGCGTGCGCGGCTTGATGACATCACCCGCCTGTGACGGCAAGAGGAAGGAGAGCGTGCAGGAGGCCGGACAGCGAGGAGGCGGAGCGGCGAGGGAGACGGAGCAGCGGGGATCCAGGTAAGTGTTTTTTTTTTTGTTTTAAAATCATACCTATGCCTGCCTATACCTGCCTATAGCCTGCCCATACCTGCCTATAGCCTACCTAGAGGACCTATACCTGCCTATAGCCTGCCTATACCTGCTCATACCTGCCTATAGCCTGTCTATACCTGCCCATACCTGCCTATAGCCTGCCCGTACCTTCCTATAGCCTTCCTATACCTGCTAGGGGGGACCTATAGCCTGCCTATAGCCTGCCCATACCTGCCTAAGCCCCTAAAAACCCTTTCTAGGGGGACCATACCCCTCCCCACCCCCCCTGCCTTAGCCTTCCCAAAAACCGCCTATAGCCGCCTAAAACCTGCAAGGGGGACCTATACCTGCCAAACCCCCCCTTCCCTGGGGGGAACTATACCACCTAAACACCTATACCCTGCCTAAAGGCCCCTATACCTCCCTTTGGGGGAAATTTAAAACCTGCCAATACCCTTTCCAAAGGGGGACATATAACTGCCTAAAATCCCCCCCTAGGGGGACATTAAACTGCCTAGGGTAATTTTTTGTATCTAATTTTTTTTTTAAAATTCACCCAGTAGCTGTTTGGTTTTCCACCCAAAGGTTTAAAATTTTAAATAAAATTAAAGTTTTCCCCCGGGTTTTTTTGGGGCCCAAAGTGGGTGCCCCCTTTAAAATACCCCGGGTCGGCTTATACCCCCGAGTATAAACGGTAATTTTTTTTGGTCCCTTTAAAAAAAATTCCCAAAACATTTTCTTTTTTTAAAAATTTTTGCGGCGCCTTTTTCCCTGCGACCAATAATTTTGTACTAACCCCCGGGACTTCAGTGAGGGTGCAATTTTTGCGGGCTGACTATACTTTTTTATTGCTCCCTTTTTTGGGAATAAAAGGGGAACCTTTTTTGATAAATTTTTTTCCAATTTTTGGGGGGGACGTAAAATGACCAAAACCCAAAATTTTCCCCCTTTTTGGGAATTTTTTTTCTTTCTACGTTTGCTAAAGCGCCGGGTTTTAGCCGAAATTTTAAGCGTACTCATATGCCCAAATTTACCTGATGTCTAAAATTTGGAACAGAATTGCACAAACTGGGAAAATCAATATTAACACAAACAAACCAAGTAAAAGAGAGACTCCCCGGGGTTTTATGCAAGGGGCCCAAATTTTTTAAGCGGGCAAAAAAGGGTAAAAATTTACCCCCAAAGGGCCCTTTTTTTAAAAAAGAAAAAAGGTATTACAAATCGAAAAATAAGGGGCATTTTTGGGACTTTTTCCCAATAGGGAAAAATCCTCCTCTGATACTTCTTGGGGATTTTTCGGGCCTTTTATGAACAGAGAACAAAGGGATTCCTCTCAGGGGGAAACGAATGGTTTAACAACCCCAATACAAATGCCCAAAACAACTCCTATGACCGAAAAATGCCCAAGCGGTACCCCTGAATCAGAATCCAATCAACATCAAAAAACGAAAAGAGGGGGGCGGGACAAAACCCAAAAGAAGGAAGAGGCGGGAGGGAATGCCCAAAACTGAGGAATTAAATCACCGGTTGTAAATTTTGTCTCCCTAAAAATTTTTTCTAAAGGACACAACCCTCTTTTGAAAAAGGTCAAATTTTTTTTCACCAAAAAACCGAAACTTGGATATTTATCAACTCTTCTTGAGTAAAACGAAAAGGGTTTCCCGAAAAATTACTTTAAAAAAATCTTTTTGTTTGTAGTAAGGAAAACATGCATGGAGGATGAATAAGGGCCATTCAGAAAAATAGCAGCAGAAAAATGCAATTATGGGGAAATAGAAATTCCCCGGTTTTTGGGGGGAATTATGTAGTTTAGAAATTTTTTGCAACAGCTTGAAGGAGAATCTGCACGGGTAGAAAAACTGTACTCCCAATTTTCGCTACAAAACGAAATAATTTTTTTCAAATCCCATACATTAAACGCTTAAAAACCTTTGGAAATTTTTTCAAATGGGAAGAAAAATGCTCTATTTGAGTTATTTTGTTTTTGGGCGAATTATGAAAAATGCGGGTAAAAATTTTTAAATTTAACCCTTTTACAAAAGCACAGCCCTTTACCCTTTAAAAAAATTTTGGGATGAATGACGGGGTAATAGAAAAAACAAGCAGAAAAGGGGGGGGGGGGCAATTGTAATTTTAGGACAGGGGTTTTTTAAACATTAAAAAAATTAACCCCCCTTTTTGCAGATACAACTAAGAAACAAAAAAAACAAAAAAAACCCACTAGAGTGTGTAAAAAAAAATTTGAAAAGGGCCCCGGGAACAAGGTGTCGGGCCGGGGTGTCATAACGAAAACTTTACTGGAAAAAATTGTAATTTTTCCAAACCCTATCATTTCCAAAATTTTTCAGGGCACCCCCCAAAAGTGCAAAAAAAACTTTTTTCCCAAATTTCCTTTTTCGACCCATCTCCAGGCATAGGATCCTTAAATGAGGAACGGGGGACGAGGGGTCTTTTCAGTTAAAAGCCATGGTCAGAAAATTACCGGGTTTTTCCAACAGACACAAAACAGCTTATACCATATTTTGGGGCCCAAAGATTAGACGGCCGGGGGGGTCCTTTTTTTGGGTCATTTTATTGGGTGGGGTTATACCCCTGAAACCCAAAACGACCCCCCCCCTCTCGGCCCATGCTGATTTTTCTGAATAAGACAGTGTTTTTGTTTCAGCTAAAAAAATTTTTTGATTTTTGGTGCTAAAAAATATTTGGGCTCACAAATAAAATTTTTAGTTTGGGGACAATTATTTTTTTTAAAGATATCGGGAGCCCCCAAGGGTGCGAGATTTTTCGCCCCCCTTGGCGAACATAAAACATTTTTTGCAGGGGAAATGAAAAATATCTCTTTCCATCATCATCACCTTTTTTTTGATTGAAATAAATTTGGTCCCTCACTTATATAGATAAACTTTGTTTTTTTGGGGTAGGTGAGAGTAAAAAAATCCCCGATTTTTTGACATACATCAATAGTAATAATATGGGGCTTGAAATTCACTTGTAAAACATAAAAATAAAAATTTTACATTACTTGGATGTCACACTAGAGGGGAAATTTTTTTGCCAAAAAATTTTTTGGGGAAAAACAAATAATTTATTAACCCTATCGAAAAACCGATGCAAAGAAAAATTCCAATTAGAGGGGACTCCGCCACCCAAAAAAATTTTTTTAAA
Organism: Phyllomedusa bahiana; assembly: GCA_025379985.1. Lineage (NCBI taxonomy): Eukaryota > Metazoa > Chordata > Amphibia > Anura > Hylidae > Phyllomedusa > Phyllomedusa bahiana. The sequence goes on along the minus strand of JAODAL010001194.1, from coordinate 189,807 downwards.
AAAAACACCCAGGGGGTGAACAAATTTTAGAACAAAAGGGGGGGGATTGTTCTTTCCCCAAGTTTTTTCAGAAAAGAAAAAACTTTAAGGGTTTCCCCAATTTAAAAGGGGACAGGGGTTTTTTTTCCAAAAGAATTTTAAAAAACCGTGCTTTCTTGAGAACCAAAAACAGAAAAAAACCTTTCCCTTAAAGAAAAATAGGGAGAAAAAATAAAACAGCCAACCCCCCATTTCAAAAATTTAAAAGCAGACAGTTCCCAAAAAAAAGCCCCGTATAAAAAAACACACTTCCAAAGCTTTTTTTTGATGGGCCCTTAAACATATCTAAAAAAAAAAAAATTGAGATATTCCCCAAAAGCCCCCCCTTTTGGGTTTCATGTGTCCCCCCCAAGTCTACAAACCTTTCATTAAAAAAACCCAGGGAAACACTTGGGCAAGAAAAACGGTAGGGATTTTTTAGATGTGTCACAAATAATCAAGGTTTGCAAATATATGAAAAAAAACTCCTTGTTTCCTTCTTAAAAACGGGGGAAAAAACCTTTTAAAATCAAAATTTTTCCCATCAACGCAAAAACCCCCAGATGTGGTTTTCCCTTTAAAAAAAAGGGGAAAAACCCCTTTAACTACAAATTGGGATGCCCCAACCCGGGGCCCTTAAGATACCTCCGTCGTATCTTTTCAGATCCCAGAAAAAAATTAAACCCTTTCAAAAAACCTCAGCATTTTCTGGGCACTTTTGAAACAAGTAAATGAGGGAAATTTTGTATTTCCCAAACACTGTGACAGGAAAGAAAAAGTAAAGGGCGCCCCGTACGTGGGGGGTGATCTACATAAAAAATTGCGGGGAGGGAACCTGGGGGAATCTACCATCTTGGGAAAAAACGGATCCCAAGGGTTTTGAACACCAGGCAAGATATAAAAATATAAATTATTAAAGTGGGTGTAAAAAAAAGTTTTTTTTCGGGTGTTATCCATGTTTTTTGAGGTTTTTAATATGTGTATAGGTAAAGGGGGCCCTACGCCCACTCTTAGATTTTTTTAAAACCACATTTGAGATTTTTACTACCCCATGAGTAAGGGTCATGTGACCCAAACATGTGGGTTTTGTCGGGACCATTTCTAGCCCTTTAACTGTGTGTTTTTTCACTCTTTTTGCGCAAGTTTTTTTTAAACGGATGGAAAAAAAGGGGATTAAAAAAAAGGGTTTTTTAAAAACTAGCCCAGACGCCTCTAGGGTCAAATTTTTTTTTTCCCCGGCATTGGAGCTGATCTACAGGACTTGAAATTTGCGGGTTTCATATGCCCAAAATGCTGGTGGGGGTTAAATTTCTTTACTTTTTTTGGGCCCTTACACATCAATTTTTTCCCTTTGAGGAAGCCAATCGGAGTTCTTTTCTGCAGCATTAAATTTTTTTCTGTACCTTTACTGCCCTCTATCTTTTTTTTTCTCTAAAACATCTGTTTAAAAAGGGCAGGGCCCTTTTCACTATGTCTAGGGTGGCAATAATCCGCCTTCAAAACCATGTTACACACAAACTCTTTTCTGAGTGTGGAATACGCTGAACATCTACAATTAGCAAAATATCCAGAAAAATATTGAGGTGTTAATCCAGGATCCATTTTTTCTTGGTGAAAGAACAGCTGCCCATATGCCAAAGGAAATCATTTTTTAAAGGAGGCAAAACACAGCTCCTTAATAATCTTTCTAGTGCTATGCTTGCTAAATAAAAAGGGCCTTTAAACCCCACCTGGATCCCTTTTAAAAAAAGCCCAAGGATGTACAGAATACCTGCAGCATCCTTTTCCCAAACTTCAGATAAAATTTTAAATTAAAAACAAGAGGGTCAAACTCCTTTTCAAGGGGGGGCCCCCAAATTTTAAAGGGTTTCCCTAAAAGGGGCAAATTGGGGGGAAACCCTTTGAAAGCGGGAAAGGGGCTGAGTAGGGCTGTCAGAGCAATGCTTTAACCACCTCAAGTTTTCTGGAAAAAAGGGAAAATGTGGGGGTTTCGCCCTGGTTTTTCCGGGAATCCAAGATGGAAAAACCACCCCCCCTGTGGTGATGCCACTGCCTCTGCCAAGATTTTTCTGTGTACTTTAAGTTGAGAGTTGTTCCTTCTGCTTCTGCACCTTGTCCACCCCTGCTCGCTTTTTGTTTAAATTTCTTGGGGGACACAAAAAAATTGATTTTGTGGGCTGGTTTTAAACCCCCCGGGAGGTTTTTATTTTTGAACATGTGTTTTACAAAAAACAAAACCCAAAGCGAGGGTACCTGAGGCCCTCTAAAAGCTCAAACAACGGCCTAAAAAAAGGGGTTTCCTTTAAAGGGTTTTTCAGACCAAAATTTTTAAAATTCAATACCGAAAATACCCCCTTTTTTTCCATTTTCTTTTAAAAACATTTGACATGTTTTGATCTTGCTTTGGGGCCCAAGGGGCACCATGAAAACCATGCCCCTCAAATAAAATAAAAGCAAATGGATACAAAAGTTTTTTTTAAAAAGCGCAATGTAGAATGAATGAAACCCCCATTATTATTGTGCTCTGCTTTACATTCTGCGTTTTTTTTGAGTAAAGCACAGTCCCAAACCGAAAATTTGGGTCGTGGAAAATACTGTAAAGGTCTGGCAGAATGCTAAGGCAGTGGACACAAGATATAGAGTCAGCACTTGGCGGCTAACCACTTGCCAGTGTGCTGGCCTTTTAAATTTAAACCGAGCGGGGAGCCCCGGAGAATGAGTATAACCCAAAGGGGGAAAAAAAAAAGCTCCAGCCCCCCGGGTTTTGCGGGGGGCCCGGGGGTTGACCCTAAACCCCCACAAAACAAACATCCTTTTAAAAACGTATATTCAACATCAAAATCTCCCCTTTTTGGGAAACATCCAAAAATTTTTAAAAAATTTAAATCCAATATTGCTCTATTAGTGAGCTTTGTATATCACCATTTAGGAAATATTTGCAACAAATTTTTTTATATAACATACACCCACTCCATCCAAAAAAAACCCTGTAGATCTAAAAGGGGGCCCCGGAAAAAGTCATAAAATTTTTTTGGTATGGGTCCAAGAAATTTCTGATAATGGTCATGGCTTGTCCTGTGGCTTTTTTTTTCTTTTTTAAATCCTGTGCCTCGCCCCGGGCCCGTGAAAAGATTGGTTTTCATTTCTAAAATTTTAGGCAACGTCCCAAACTGCACACAAAAAAAGCCCTTTTTTTTTTTAAAGCATTTTTTGTTTTAAAAAAAGCTGAAAAAACGACTGAAAAGAGGTCCCATAGACATGAAAATATTTAAAAAAATTTCCTTTGTCCCCCAAAAGAACGTTTTATTTGCCGGTCGGTTTTTGGAAACATGTTTTTCAAGAAACCACTGAGCAGGGCAAAAATGTACATTGTCCCATTTTTAAAACGCCGGGCTTAAATTTGGGGGCGTGTTTTTTGCAGAAATACACAGCAAATCTAATGCTGTGCATTTCTGCAACAAAAAAAAAGTGTCAAAAAAGCAAAATCTTTCAAAAAAAAAATGAAAATTTTTTTTTAGGGAGCTTTTTTACAGGCAAATGGAACCCAAAAAAAACAAGGGGGAGATTAAACGAAAAGTGTCTTTAAATTTTTAAAACAGATAAAGTTAGACTAAAACAGTCTTAAAAATGGGGCCACATTTAAACACATTTTTGGATAAATCCCGGCGCAAGTTAGAAAAAAAATTTCTAAATCTAAGTTGGGACCATTTTTTTAATTGGGTTTCTTTTTTGCCAGAATTTTTTGGGGGCATTAAGGCGCCCCTTCCCCGCGAAAACCCCAAACCCCTTTGTCGGGGAGGGGCAGAGGCGCCCCGGGAAAATGTCCCAAAAACATAGTAAATGTTTTCCCAAAGAATGGTTTTTTTGGTGCAAATTGAGCCAAAAATTCCTGGTGCAACGGCTTGATAAATCTGGGCCCCACATTTTTCAGGGCGTTTTTTTTCCAAATGCTGTGTAGACAAAAAGCCTTTCAAAATTTTGAGCAATTAATAATTTTAATGAATGACCTCTTAGTCTGAATCCTCACTGCATCGGACAAAAAGCGTCCGATTGTCACGTTTTGGGGGTAAAAAAAAGCGGCAGGTTTTTTTGTTTTTTTGCCATCGCTCCATATAAAATTGATTTTAAAGAGAACCCACAGCAAAAAAAAAAGGGAAAACCGCCTCATTCTTACAAAAATTATGTATTATACCCCCAGCGGGCCCAAAAAACCAGCAGAGAAAAAGTCCTGTGGAACCCCCCGGTCGTTTTTTCAAATTACGCAAAGGGGCTTTCCTGAATGACAAATTTTTTTGGGAGTTTTTAAAAACCTAAAACCCCGAAAAAATGATTTGTATTTTCTATGCCGTTGGGGACAAGTCTTACAAAAAAAATATTGGGGGGGGGGGGGGGGGGGGGGGGGGGGAGAAGTCATAATACAGGGTTTCAAACCCCGCAAAGGGGGAGCGGGAAAGGGCGGGCACTCTAAAGGATCACAATCCCCCCTCGGGGAAGTAAAAGAATAGTTTTCTTTGTTTTTAAAAGCACAATGGGGTTTTTTCCCCTTTTTCTTTTTTAAAAAAAAGAAAAGAAAAAGGGCAAAAACTTGGGCGTGTTTCGCCGGAAAAACCCGCGCTGCTTCAAAGCATAACCCGTTTAAAACCCCGGTTGTTTTTAAAAAAAGGCAAAACTTAAAAATTTTTAATCCCAAAATTTGTTTTTTGGGAAATCAGCAAACTCTGATGTAATGACTTTGGAAATTGCGGCATTCAAAACATAAAAGGTTTTGTTATTGAACAGGCCCTCTGTCAATTAGTCGAGTAGGGCCCGGGGGTTACTTTTGAGAAAAAAGGTTAAAGGGGAATTGAGGGGATGACAGGCAAAGATTGGAAAGGAGAATTTCAATCAGTTATTGACAATTTTTCTAAAGGGTTTCAAAAACAGACCTTAAAAAAACATTTAAAAAATAAACAAAATGTGAATATCCCTAACACTTAAAACTCTAAAATATACTAGAAAATAATATTATACTTTAAAAAACCGTTTTAACTTAACTTTTTTTATAAGTTTAAAAAATAAAAGCTATTAAATATAAGCAGTAAAACTGATAATCAAAGAAAAAACGTGATTTGCCTTTTTGAGCGTAATATGTTAGAAAAAGGAAAATATGGTATATAAAATTAAATAGTGTTCTGACTATACTCACTAGTGTATCCAAGACTACTAACCCCAAAAAAAGTAAAAACCCCGAAAAACGAAGAAGAGTAAATGGGGATTTCATATCCCCCAAAAAATTAAAACAGAAATTTAAAAAAAACCCTTGGGATCTTTCCCCGAAACAAAAAACCTTATTTAGCCCCAATATTACCGGATAATCCTAATTTAATTTTTAAAAGACCACCCAACATTAAAGGGCTGATAGCCCCGAGTCGCATTAGAAGTCTTCCATCAATTTCCCCAAAACCCAAAAACCCAAAAATAAAATTTGGGAGTCAAACTTGTGGGACTTTTTAAAAGTAAATGTTTTCAGTAGTAAATTTGGACAAAAAAAAAAAAAATTACATCCATAATAACAAAAAAATCATAAAACAAAAAAATATGAACTCCCAAATTTAAAAAAGCACTAAAAATTATATTTCTGTAACGGGGGCCCCCCGGGTGACAGACTAAAGCCCCAGGGGGCCGCCCGCCGCATCCGGGGTGGGATCCCCCTATGATCACCACAGGCGAGTGGTAGCGGAGGACCACCCAGGGGGGAGTCCCAAAAAGGGGCCCCGGGGCTTTGCCCCGAGCCCCCCCGCAAAGCGGGAGGAAATTGGGTGCGGGGCCCCCAGGTCACTACCCCCCGGGCGTGTGCTTTCCTGCGGTTTACAGCCCGGGGGGCAAGACCCGGAATCAAGGGGGTGGAAAACAGGAAAAAATATACAGCCCGGATACGGGGGGGGTTTTAAAAGTACATAAGCCCCACAGGGTAACGGCAGAACTGGGCGGTTTTAAAACATCAGGGACAGACCAGGGGAAAACGGCAAAGGGAAAAGAGAGCACATTTCAGAACAGGAAAAACGGCAGGATACGGAGACACAGACACACCCGGGCGGAAAGGGGCCCCCAGGGTCAGGGGGACAAAACCCTTTGGGCCACATCTCAGGGGGTTAAAGGGCCCCAAAAGCAGACCTGAGATGCTGGCAGGAAACTCCCAAAATGGGAAGGGACTGGACACAGCAACAGACTGCAAAAGACTGAACCCCGAGTAAAGACAAAAAAACTTCCTCTTTTAGCCAAAAAGGGGCAAGGGGGGGGGGAAGAGGAAGGGGCACAGAAAAAGGAAACTATAAATACAAAGGGAAACTGCCGCGCCCACGCCCAAAGGGGGCACAGTTTCACAGAAACCGGACCCCAAAAAAGCAAAAAAGACTGGACAGGACAGGCAAGTACATAGCAGAAAAACAGCGCTGGGAACCCCCGCACAGGGGAACCCCCCAGAGACAAAGGCAGGGCACGGACAGGCCCCAAAGGTCCAAGGGGAGGGACCGCGGCATGAACCGGGGAGAGTACCCCCCCCCTCAAAGCCCCCCCCCTCCCCCTCCCAAAAACCCCAGAAAAGGCATTCCACAAAGGCGAGGGGCCCCCCAACTTCTACGGGGCAAACCCCCAAAAACCCAAATACAGGCTGTATAATAGCCATATAGGGGAAAAAACCAAAAAACGGAGGGGCCCAAAGGGAGGGGAACCCAAAGGGGGGGCCGTAAGCCCCAGGGGAACCCCAAAAACCCTTTGGGGGGACCATGAAAACCAGGCCACACGTAAGCCCCGGGCTGGGCCATGAGCCAGGCCACACGCAAGCCCCGGGCGGGCCATGGGGCCAGGCCACAAGCAAGCCCTGGGCTGGGGCCAGAGCCAGGGCCCCACGAAAACCCTGGGCTGGAACCCTGAGCCAGGGCCCCCTTTGCCCTGGGCTGGGACCATGAACCAGGCCACACGTAAGCCCTGGGCTGGAACCCCTGACCCGGCCACACGTAAGCCCCGGGGTGGACCATGAGCCAGGCCACAAAGTAACCCGGGCTGGACCATGGACCAGGGCCCCACGTAAAAAAACCCCGGGCTGGGGCCCTGACCAGGCCACACTAAGGCCCTGGGCTGGGGCCATGAGCCAGGCCACACGTAAAACCCCGGGCTGGGCCATGAGCCAGGCCCCACACGTAAGCCCTGGGGGTGGGCCATGAACCAGGGCCACCGTAAGCCCTGGGCGGGGCCATGAGCCAGGCCCCACTAAGCCCCTGGGGGGTGGACCTATGGAAAGGCCCCCTTTCCACACTTTAAGGGCCCTGGGCTGGACCATGAGCCAGGCCACACGTAAGCCCTGGGCTGGACCATGAGCCAGGCCACACGTAAGCCCTGGGCTGGACCTGACCAGGGCCCAAAAGTAAAACCCTGGGCTTTGGGCCAAAGCCAGGCCAAACGTAACCCGGGCCCGGCCATGAGCCCCGGCCAAACGTAAGGGCCCCGGGCTGGGCCATGAGCCAGGCCAAACGTAAAAACCCTGGGGTGGACCATGAGCCCAAAGGGCCAAAAGAAAACCCTGGGCTTGACCATACCCCGGCCAAAAGTAAGCCCTTGGGGTGGAAACCCTGACCAGGCCAAACGTAAGCCCTGGGCTGGACCCCTGAAACCAGGCCCCAAAAGTAAGCTCTGGGGTTTTGGGGCCAGGGAAAAAAAAAACCCCGCCCCAAAAAACCCGGTTTAAACTCTGGGGTGGACCCGAGCTAGGCCACGGGTGCAAACACTCAAAACGAGGGCAGGGGCACCCCCGGGGGAAACCATGGTCATTTCATACTGTAACGGGGGGGGCGCTGACAGAAAAATGCCGAGGCGCCACCCCGACATCCGGGTGTGGATCCTCTGGGTCACCACAGGCGAGGTGGTAGCTGGAGGAACCACGCCAGGGAGTAGAGTCTAAAGGGGCCCCCGGCTTCCCCCAGAAGCCCCCCCCGCAAACGGGATGGAAATTTGGCTTTTTGGGACCCCCCAGGTCACTACCCCCGCGTGGTAACCCCCGGGGACAAACCGGGGTGGGAAGACAGGAAACCGGCGGTGGAATACAGGGAAAAACAGGGAAAATAACAGCAGGAAAAGGGAGGGGTTTAAAAAAAACATAAAGCACCACAGGATACGGCCGGGAAATGGACGGGAAAAAACATCAGGAAAAGACCAGGGAAAAACCCCGGGAGGAACAGGGGACACAAACAAACAGGAACACGGCAGGATACCCCAAAAGACACAGACACAAAGGACGGACGGAAAGGGCCCCGGGGGCTCAGATACAAAGACACTGGGCCCAAACATCTCCCGGGGTTAAAAAGGGTCCAACAAACAGACCTGAGATGCTGGGAGGGACTCAAGCTGGGAAGCACTGGGCACACAACAGACTGCAATGGGAAATTACCCAGATAAGACAAGAACTTCCTCTTATAGCCAGAGGCAGGGGAAGAGGAAAGGGCACAGAACCCGGGAAAATAAAAAATAGGCAGGGAAACCCGGGGCGCCCCGCCTTTGGAGGCACAGTGCAAAAGACAAGGGCCCAGGAAGCAACAAACTGGACAGGCCCGGGGAAGTACATAGCAGAACACAGGCGCTGGGGCCCCTTCAAAAGGGAGCCCCCGCAAGACATGGGAGGGAAAGGACAAGCCGACGGTTTCCCAAACAGGGCCCCGGGGGCAAAAAACCGTTTTTACATATACGCTTTGATTGCCCTCTGCTCTATTCAGGAAATTTTTGGGAGGACGACATGCCCCCTTGCATGTCCTTTTTGAAAAAGGGCAACGGCATGCTCTAAAAGGGGCGATCTACTTTTAAAATGTGGCCCGTCATTGTCTGAGAAACCCCGGGGAAAAGGGTTTTTTTAGTGTTCAAGAAATTTCTCCCCAAAAATATTGGGACCCCTTTTGAACAACTGATCGTTTTCCCAAAATCTTCATAAAGGAAATTATTTTTGGATTATTTATTACAAAAAGTACAAACCCAAAGGGCTGAAAAAACCCAGTTGAAAAAAGTACCACAACTATTTTTTCATTTTCATTTTTCATATATCACTAGGGGTTTCCTTTATAATTAAAATACAGTAATTTAAAGCTTTTTTAATGTTATATTTTTGATATGCAGACCTTCCGTTTATGTTGGGGTTTAAGCGAGTCCTTTTGCTTACTATGTGGCTTCGGGGTATATATATTTCACTTTCCTTACTACCATACTCTTCATATCGTTTTCTGGGCTTACTGTGTTTGGGTTAGTAGTCTTAGGATACACTAGTGAGTATAGTCAGAACACTGAATTTCATTTTATATACCATTTTTTCCTTTTTCTAACATATTACGCTCAAAAAGGCAAATCACGTTTTTTCTTTGATTATCAATTTTACTGGGTTTTTTTTAAAACCCCTTTATTGAAAACTTTTTCAAAAAAATCCCAAGTTAAAAGCGGTTTATCAGTATTAAAAATTTTTATCTAGTATATTTTTTGGGGATTTAAAGGTTTCGATATTCACAATGTTTATTTTGTTTAAAAGTATTTTAAAGTCTGTTTTGTATCCATTTAGATAGATTGTCAGAAACTGATTTTAATGTCCCTTTTCCCAAACAGCCCGTCAAGCCTCTTTTCCCTTTACGCTATTTCCCCAAAGTAAAAACCCGGCTACTCGCTCTGATTGACAATTCCCGTTTAAACAAAAAACATCCTTAAAGTTTTTTTAAAGCCCCCAACTCAAAGTCATCACATCAAGCCCTTTCTGAATTAAAACTAATTGGATTAAAGGGCCGTTAATTTTTTCCTTTTTTTTTTAAAAAAAAAAAAAAACAAAAAGGGTGGTATAACAATTTAAAGCTTTGAAGGGAGCGCGACTGTTCCGCGCGAAAACGCGGGCAAGCTTTGTCCCCGTTTTTATTTTTGTTTTTAAAAAATAAGTGTAAAAGCCCCTTGTGCTTTTTTAAAAATTTAAAAATAACTATTCTTTTACTTACCCGAGAGGGATCGGATCCTTTCCCGAATTTCCGCCGGGGCCCTTTCCCCTCCCCTTTCGGGGTTTTTCATCTGCCGGCTGGCACTTGAGCCCTTTTAGGGCCGAGATTCCGGCAGCCAAGATAAGGGGGACGGAATAACGCCCTGCAGGCTTTTATGAAGTTTTCGCCTTTTATTTTCGCACAACCTCGGGAGGTGAGCTTGCTCTTATAGTATTAATAGATCTGTTCAATATTATGAATTTACACTATTGTGCGCCCCCTATTTTTCTTTTTTTCTCTTCTAGAAGTCATTCATACATTGATTCAATACTCTGGACATTTTGAGCTCCAGTTTGAGGCATCAACCCTGACACTGATGTTTATCTTGTAAAGCTCTGTCCACACGATGAGTATTTCAAGTTGGAATGCATGCAGATTCAGACTTGGAATACTTGTCAAAACCCAAAAGTAAACTGTTCCCATTGACCTCAATAGAATATATGCGGTGTATTTGATACAGCGCGTAGTTTCGGCGGTAGTTTTTTTGCCTTAAATAAACTTAGAACAAGTTCATTCTTTGGACGTGTCCCACAAGGAAACAGTGTGGAAATTTACTATTGATGTCAATGTGCATGGCTGAAAACCCTGTGTAGAACAGGCCCAAAACATTTGTATGTGGTTTTTAATGTGGATCTGCCTCCAAAACCACATTTAAATAAATGGCACTTGTTTCTGACTGTAAACCAAGAGTAAAAAAACGACATGCTATAGGCATGTAAAATAATCATTAAAAACCGCCTCAGACAATGTGGATTTCAATGGCAAATGCCGAGTACTTTTGCTCTTGTATATGTTTCCCTTACTCAACATCTTCTGCTGGCAGCTTGGCACCGTTAACCTCCAGCTACAATCACAGGAGTCCACACTAATGATTCAAGCAAGGGCAGAGACTTGTCAATGTTCTCCTCTCCCTCCCTCTGCCAAACATTCACACACATACCACAAAGTAGAACATTGTTCTCACATATATTTTGAAACCAGCATTCACACCTCTCCTGAGGCAAGTATCTGACCTGTCACGTACACACGTTTCCAGCATGTGACGTGAGTACGACTGCAGGGGGCTAGTCAAAACCCACCTACCGTCCCTTTTAGATAAGAGCATAAGTGACACGCCAAACCCGCATTCCACTACTTATCGAATATGCTTCCCAGTTTTTAATTTGTATTTTTTCATGATTAGTATGATACACTTTTAGCCTTTTACTACATGATACCTGCACTGAATCACATTTGTCTTGAAGGTTAGGTGGAGGAGTTAACGGGGGATATTAACCTAGGGAAATTTTTTCTATATGGAATAAGCAGAGATTCCATGTTGTGAATTGAAAGGGTGTTATTATCTCTAAATCTATACATTCAAAAGAAAAAGCAAACCTCATTTAAAAAAGTTTCTTGTCTCTTTTTGTTTTACAGCATCAACCATCACCGTTTTGTATTAAAACATTACTTCTTTCTGATAGAGTAGATTGGAGTCATCTAGTTAAAAGACGTTGTTCGGCTATCAATGCTATTATTGTGAAAGGCATTGGCCCGTAATACAGGAACTACCTAAAATAATAAGAGCCCAGTGATCGTGAAACCTTCCAAATATTATGTATAAGATCCAGAATTGATTTCCAAAAAGGTTTATCTAGTTGAAGGGCGATATGCAATGTAAAGTATTCACTTTATACATGTTGTATTTAACAACTAATCATAATGATGTGTTTGGATTTCGGTGGATATAATAAAAGCATATATTACCTAATGTATATATGGGTCTCTCTCCACTGCTCATTAAAAAGCACTTTCTCACCATGCTGTTCCATCGAGCCTGCTCTTCATAGCCAGCACTTCCTGTTCAAGCTGTGGGTGGTTCTACAGCAGTGGTTTGCATATCAGCTTTGCTATTCCTAGCTAAGCCTGTTAAAGTGACATTGGTAATGGAAAGGTTTTAAAAGCAGACCAGAAGGCTTCAGAGCTCTAAAGGGTTAAAGCTCCTGAGCTGCTGTTAAGACAAAGCAGAGAATGACATAACCATTCTGACCAGGACAGCTAGAGCTGAGAGAGGTGATTGGTAACCTAGGAAAGCTTGTGTTCTTGCATGAGGCAAGAACTGCTCTAGCTTTGGAGGGAGGCAAAATATTTGATAATAGAATTTATACTAAGATGACCAGAAATTTTGGAAGCAAAAGAGGGACGAGCACTACCCCGCAATTTGCATAAACCACACCCTCTTTTACCAAAGCCACACCCCTTCAAAAAAGATAATGCTGGCTACATCCATCAACTACTGTGTAACAGCTCTAGAAGAAAGTTAATTCAGGGGCTTGGCATCACCCAGCTTTCCTGGATGTTGGATAGTCTATTCAGCATCCTGGAGAGGGGGGAAATGAGGCTCAACTGTGCCTGAACCTAAACCATTACACTGCATCCAATATTTCCACCATATAGTGACTGTGTAGTGGTAGATACCAGTGTACATAGGCTCTGCAGACACTGATTAAAGTGCAGTTACTTTTAAGAAGTCATAGGTGATGTTTTTTTCTGATCAATCTTTCACTTTCTGCCACAGATGGGGATTTACCAATCGTTCCTATATAGGCCCCAGTAAGGTAGGTAGGTATAAATGTCCCTCCAGTAGGTTATAGGTACATGGGACCCCGAGTCTGTAAGCAGGTATATGTTCCCCCAGTCTGTAAGCAGGTATAGATCTCCCACTGATTGCTGTGGGGAATGTGGCATCACCCAGCTTTCCTGTACACTGGATAGCTTATCTAGCATACATGAACTGTTGGTGGTGTCACATCCCCCACTGCAATCAGTTTTTGATAATGGGAAAGCTTTGTGTCTGCTGTAAGGGATGTGTCATCCTCTCTGCACACAGTGATGTCAGGGCAGTGTCTTCTAATGCTTTACCATGGCACCACTACTATGTAAAGAGCAGTAGGCAGACTTTTTTCTGACTACTGCGGGATCATGTCAGAGGTCCTAATGTACATTCTGCCAATCAAACAATGCAAGTGTTCTGCTTGCAGCCTCCAGCTCTGTACTGAATGATTATATTGCTGTCAGCTCCTCTGTTTACATAGTGACAGCTGAGTCATTGTATGCAGCCAGATCACTCTCTGCTGAAGGCACACCCACTACAGTGTTTCTGAGCTGAGCCTGGCTTCAAAGCACACCTACTGAGTGATGATAAAGAGTCCATAGACTCAGAAGCAAAGCCATGTGATCGGTGGATGTCAAATGGTATGCAGGAAGTAGGAAGAAGGGGAGTAAAGGGCACTCTGCCTGGCTTTGCAAAGCAGAACAGGTAATAATTTTTAATGCGTTTCAATTGCAAAGTTCAATATAATGAAGTTGTGAGTTCTGTAACAGAAAAATGACAGTCCCGGAGAACCACTTTAAGTGTGTTTCCAAAATACTGCTATTTTAGATCTGTTGTAAATTTTTTATTGCTTTTAAATTACTTTTTAACTTTGTTCTTTCTAATGAGTAAGAAAAAAATACTTTTAAACATCAGTCCATATATTAACCATCTGATGTGTAACTTTTGACCTGTACATCCTGAGTGCGCGCTCTCGGCTTTTAATTTGTCCGTTATGATGTAAGCAGTAGAAACCTGACAAAATGCGTTGTTTCTCTTTTATATGTTTTCATACTTTAATTAAAGGACTTTTCAGTCACTGTCTCCTACTACTTTGGACCAGAGGCGTAACTTCAAGCTCTTGGGCCCTGGTGCGAAAAGTGAAATGGGGCCCCCCAGTTACCATGCACCATTTACAATGCTGGTATCTTCTTATGTGGCAGGAGGGCTTTTGGGCCCCCTCAGGCTGCTGGGCCCGGTAGCGACTGCTACCGCTGCACCCCCTGTAGCTACGCCCCTGCTTTGGACCTGACCTTGCCGATCAGTCCCTTGGTCAATACTCTTCCCTGTGATAAATAACTTTGATTTATCTCCCACAGAATGATGAATACTGAACCTGGGTGAAAGGGCAGGCCTTTAGTTGGAGCAATAGGGTCTATGTTTTTGGAAGTTTTGTGTCTTTATTGCACAGCACTATAAGGTGAGCACAACCATATATTTGTGTGCATATTCTATTTTATTTGCAATTACACACAAGGAAGCGCTTTCTTTGTTTCTTTCTTTCACCTTTCAGCTTGAGCAATAAGGTCCTAAGGTTCCTGTTTTGTGCAAGAATATATTACAGTTTGTTGTTTATGCTACTTAGTTTATTATTGAAATATTTATATTATTACATGATTGTATATGTACAGTATTTCACAAAAATGAGTACACCACTCATATTTTTGTAAACATTATATTGTATCTTTTCATGGGACAACACTGAAAATGACACTTTGATACAATGTAGAGTAGTCCGTGTACAGCTTGTATATAGCTTATATAGTGTAAATTTGGTGTGCCCTCAAAATAACTCAACATGCAGCCATCAATTTCAGGCAACAAAAGTGAGTACACTCCTAAGTAAAAATGGATACATTGGGCGACCTGTATGAACGGGGCTGCGCCAGAAATCTGGCATTTTTTCAGCCCAACATCTAGCGCAGCCCCGTTCGCTATAGTTTTAAATCTTCCGTACGCCAATATCAGGCGCATTACACAGCGCCTGCTGCATTTTGTAATGCGCCTGATTTTGTGGGGGTGGGGAAGGTGGGGCGCACTAGATCCGTAGTTCTTTCAATGTGGTTTACCTGAGCCAGAAGTGTCGTCTTAGCACTAGAATGCGCCTGATTTATGACCCGCAGTAGAGCGGGTTAATAAATCAGGCGCATTCTATACTATTCTAATGCGCATAAAAATTGGCGTCTAAGTGCCATAAATCATACATGTCGCCCATTGAGCTCAATTTGCCATCTTCCATCCACAGCGTCATGTGACTCGATAGTCTTACAAGGTCTCAGGTGTGAATGGGGAGCAGATGTGCTAAATTTGGTATTAACCCTCCCACACTCTCTCATACTGGTCACTGGAAGTTTAACATGGCACCTCAAGGCAAATAACTGTCTGAGGATGTGAAATGAACTGTTGCTCTATATAAAGCTGGCCTAGAATGTAAGAAGATTGCCAGCACCCTGAAACTGAGCTGCAGCACAGTGGCCAAGACCATACAGCGATTTAACAAGACAGGTTCCACTCAGAACAGGTCCTACGATGGTCGATCAAAGAAGTTGAGTGCACATGCTCAGCTTTATATCCAGAGATTGTCTCTTCCAAATACATGTATGAGGGCTGCCAGAATTGCTGCAGAGGTTAAAGGGGTTGGGGGTCAGCCTGTCAGTGTGAAGACCATTCACTGCAAACTGCATCAAATTGGTCTGCATGGCTGTTATTCCAGAAGAAAGCCTCTTCTAAAGGTGATGCACAAGAAAGCCCACAGTTTTTTGAAGACAAGCAGACTAAGGACATGGATTATTGAAACTAAGCCCTGTGGTCTGATGAGACCAAGATCAAATTATTTGGTTCAGATGGTATCAAGCTTATGTGGCGGCAACCAGGTGAGGAGTACAAAGATAAGTGTTTCTTGCTTACAGTTAAGCATGGTAGTGGGAGTGTTATGGTTTGGGCCTGCATGAATGCTACCGGCTGTGGGGAGATACAGCTCACTGAGGGAACAATGAATGCCAACATGTTCTGTGACATACTGAAGCAGAGCATGATCTCCTCCCTTTGGAAGCTGGGTCATAGAGCAGTATTCCAACATAAAAACCCCAAACACAGCTACAAGATGACCACTGCCTTGCTAAAGAAAATGAGGGTAAAGGTGCTGGACTGGCCAAGCATGTCTCCAGACCTAAACCCTATTTAGCATCTGTGGGGCATCCTCAAACAGAAGGTGAAGGAGCGCAAGGTCTCTAACATCCACTAGTTCTGTGATGTCGTCATGGAGGAGTAAAAGAGGATTACAGAGGCTGCAACCTGTGAGGCTCTAGTGTAATCCATGCACAAGAGCGTTAAGGCAGTGCTGGAAAATAATGGTGGCCACATGAAATATTGATACTTTAGGCACAATTTGTTCTTTTTCACTTACTCATTTTTGTAGCTAGTGGTTTAGACATTGAGCCTTGAGGGCACACCAAATTGACACCGTTATACAATCTGTACCCTGACTACCTAATATGATATAATTAAATATTTACAAAAAATGTGAGGGGTGCGTATATATAGATGTGTGTGTGTGTGTGTGTGTGTGTGTGTGTATATATATATATATATAAATCCTTAAATTTAGAATATACAGCATTTGCCAGCTCCCATTTATTCCAGCTTTGAGGAATGTTATAGTATGGATTGCATCCATTATCCGTGCATGTATATATTATAGATCATGTTCTCCATCTGGTGGCAAAAAAAGGGGATTACATTTTGTTTACTGCATTTCAAGAGTGAAAGTGAAATTAAAAAGTCAGAACCAGGAAGTTGTATCAAAGAGGTAAGTAACGTTCTGATCATATATAATTGGTAAATACGTTCTTATAGTGATATGATGAGTGGTATCCTCTTGTAAGTGCTAATGGTAAAGCTAAGAATTAAGGAGGAAAATGTATGTTACTTTGTATACTGCCAAGCACTCTTACTGTATGTGTCAATGGAGCACCTTTCTCCTGCTAATGTCAGACTTACCTGTGCGTTTTGCATATTTATTTATTTCTCTATCTGCAAGATAAATATATTGCACTAATAAAATGTAACCTGTAATGTATTAAGATATTATCTCCTCACTGATATTACACTGTCATTACTACTATAACTGATGGCCACTGTCTATATTGTGTTTTTGTCTTAAAGGGATTTTCTCACCACATTGTTTGTCTGAATCACCAGCACTTTCCACTCACTCTGTCTCCTTAAAGGGGTTGTCTCACTACAAGGATTGTTTTTTTATATTAAAGATCTTGGAAAAACCAGTAACTTTGCAATATATGTCCATTAACAGTGTCCTACCTATTCCAAGATATCCACTCTTGTATGAGCTGCATCAGCTCCTTAGGTCGCTATAGCTACAGACCTGTTTGATCTATCCTGATAGGCTGCCAGCACTGGTTGCTATAGCTACAGACCTGGCTTCTACTGCAGCCTAGTGGAAGCCAGTAAACACACCCCTGAATTCAAAGTGAAACCAAGTAAACAGGACTGAAGTAAGATGAATCATTGTAGTGAGACAGCCCCTTTAAGCTGTGGGTGGTGCTATAGAGGTAATTATAACATATTCAGGTTCTACCCTGCCAAGTACAGGAGAGCTAATCTTCATTAACCCCTTAAGCAACAGCCCTGAAAAGGCCTTCATAACACAGCTACATTTTTTCAGCAATCGTAACTTTTTTATTTTTAAGTGACGCAGTTGTATGAGGACTTGTTTTATGCGGGAGAAATAGTATTTTTGTGCGGCGTAGTTTAAATTTCCAAATAAATTACTGCTGAATGTAAAAAAAAATGTTTGCCGTACGAGCATAAAAGATTTTTTCTGCATTTGTTTTTTTTTACAACCTTCGCATTTCTAAATACTAAATAACCTGTCAGATCAATTCTACAGATTATTATTGTTGTGTGGATATCTACTATGTGTATTTTTTTTTTGTGTGTGATGTATGCAAAATAATTTTTTTATTAAACAATTATCTCTATTTTATCTTTTGCTACACTTTATGTTTTTTAACTTTTTTTTTAAATCCCAATAAAGAATAACTAACACTTTTTTTTTTCTTTTTTTTTACACTTAGTAATGTATTAGCATACTCCTGTGTCAGTATGACACAGGCTAAGGTTAGGGTAGCCCACAGTGTGCCCTGTCCGCAGGCATCCTATACAGACAGCTCTGGGGCTAATCTAGGTCCCCAGGGTTAACTGTATAGACTTTCCCCATGCTCCATAAGATTACCAGGAGTCCTGATAAAGCAGGGGAATCCCCTTTGATTATGCCGTGGTTATGTACCACGGCAATCAGAGCATTAAAGGGGTTGTCTCACTACAAGGATTACTTTTTATGTTAAAAATCTTGCAGAAACAAGTCACTTTGCAATATGTGTCCATTAACAGTGTCCTACCTATTCTGAGATATCCCCTCTTGTATGGGTCGCATCAGCTCCTCAGTTCCCTATAGCTACAGACCTGTTTTCATATCCTGATAGACTACCAGCAATGGTTGCTATAGCTACAGACCTGGCTTCGACTGCAGTAAAAACGCCGCTGAATTCAAATTGAAACCAAGAAAACAGGACTGAGGTAAGATGAATCAATGTAGTGAGACAACCCCTTTAAATGCCGGGGATTGCAGTTTTCCTCCGGCCCCTGGCGTTAACAGAGACTGCTCTAGGAATGGAGCTGTTAACTACTTCCTAGCGCAACTGTGGTGCTGGGAGCTGCAAACCTCCACTGTTTAGTGGTGACGTCTTTTGGCATTAAAACTTGGTGGGTGGTCGTTAAGGGGTTAAACAAAAGCTACAGGTGTTGTGAGCACTGAATACAGTGTCCTTATCTTAAACGGATTGTGATCTTGTTAGGCTATGTTCACACGCTTATTTTGGGACGGATTTCGGTAATCCACAGTTCTCATAGATAATGGATGTCTCGGGGGCCGGCGAGCCGCCGCCCCCCCCACCCCCGCTGCACGGCATACGGCCTAATTGCGTGTGAAATCCGTCCCCGCAATTACGCCGTGGATAAACCGTGTGAACATAGCCTTAGAGTTAACTACTTTTTCTCTGGAGCTTAGTCCTATCAGTCTGTCCTGGGAGGGCAATGTCACTCTCTGCTCAGTCAGCTAATCATATGACAGACGTCTGTCTGGTATACAGGTTACCATAGCAACCTGTGTGCACTCAAAAGCACATTAAAAAAACGCTATTATCTCATGATTAGAGTAAAATTAACAAAGCAATACATTTAGAAACAGTCTTCAATTACCTGTTCTTTCTTGTTGAAAGCTAATGTTTGTAGTGAGAAACCCCCTTTAACAATTTGAAAAATCTTGGACAGCCAATATTTTAGGACAACCTATATTAATTATAAAGCTGATAAGTAATGCTTGTTTGTGGGTCAGATACTGATTTGGACACATTAGTAACATATACTGTTTTGAAGAAAATTAGAAATAAATACAATATTCTGCAAAAGCTCCTCCAGCTTTAAAAACATTAGACACATTATTCCAGTGGCCATAACTATAAATAAAGTCTGTCACTTTTACTGACCACCCAGGATTTATGACAGTTGTAAGGTCGGCTCTTTTTTTTTTAGGTAGTCTTGATGTTGATGCATTTCACAAGGCATTATGGGAAAGGGGCTGAGAAGCCCACAGCACCCTCTGTTGGATGTAACAAATCCTCAATTTGCTTTTGACCCACCGAGTCTTGAGAAAGCAAAAAGGATTTGTTACATCCAACAGAGGGCGCTGTGGGCTTCTCAGCCCCTTTCCCATAATGCCTTGTGATATGCAGATGCTAAGTAGAGGGCGAAAAGGCAAAACAAACTCTACAAGCCGTTCGTTCGGTGCTCTCCCTAAGGAGAGATCTTCCCTTCCTGAGCTACTCGATGCCCCCCCACACAGCCAGCCAGTATCTTCTCTGCTCTGCACTGAAGAGGGACAAAAATCCCGAAACAGCGTTGTCTGTAGATGAGAGATACTGGCTTGGCTAAAAAATCCTTTTTGCTTTCTCAAGACTCGGTGGTTCAAAAGCAAATTGAGGATTTGTTACAACCAACAGAGGGCGCTGTGGGCTTCTCAGCCCCTTTCCCATAATGCCTTGTGATATGCAGAAGCTAAGTCGAGGGCGAAAAGGCAAAACAAACTCTACAAGCCGTTCGTTCGTTCGGTGCTCGCCTTAAGGAGAGATCTTCCCTTCCTGAGCTGTTGATGCATTTCTCAGTGTAAACTCGCAACAGTGACATAGAAAAAGGGGAGGGTCAGAACAAGCAGAGATAGACACTGCATGCACACCTGTGAAAAAAGTAGTCCCTTACCAGCAGCACAATTGTAGTCCAGATTCACATGTTGCAATGCTCGATGCAGTTTTATTTTCTTTTTTCAGCAGAAGTAAAATCAAGCATTTACAAACAATGAGACAAGAAAAGGAGAGGATTCTGCTCATAATTGCTTACTAGTATAATACTGCTAAGCCATAGCTGTCAACACTCAGAAGCCCTATGATCAGAGCTACCATATGGACTGTATTTGCAGTACCCTGACCAAATTTTATAAAAAGAGGTCCACTGATATAGATCAGAAGAGGAAAAAATCAGGATATAAATACTCAGACATCGTTGCATTTTTGCATTTCAATATTCTTCTTTTTACTGTGCTAAACCTTCATGCACTATGTTACAATTATCCACGTGTGTTCATAAAACAAATACAATGTTACAAAAGCAGTTGTAATCACCTTTAGCGCAGAGCACATTCACATGTTGTGATGTCCGTTGCTTACACAATTCATTGTCTCTTTAAGCGAGTGTCTCTTAACTCATATACATAGGCAATACAGCAGGACTCACTGTGTGTAGCTCGACGCTGTAAATGGGTTATAGCAAAGCCGCTTGCTCTCCTTTTTGGATCCAGTGATCTCTTCAGGGATTACACTCGTACTCTCGACTATTGGGAACAAAAGGCACTGCGCCTGCGTGACGTTTCGGGGACCTCCCCCTTTGTCAAGCTCCCCCTTTGTCTAAAAAGACGCTATAAATACGCTGGTTTATTAATCCACAGTCCACTGATATAGCCCACTGATGATGGGCATGGCAGGGGGAGAAGGGGTGGAAGAGGTAGCAGATGCTTTTGCTTTATAGAGACCTGAAATTACTGATGGCAGCCGTGCCTTTATTCATAAACCGTATTTATATATTGAGGACACCTGGCAAAGGCATATGTGCTATAGACCAGTGCATCCTATTGGGCTGTTAGGGTATGTTCACATGTCGTGCATGTTGCAATATGCGTTAGCGCTGTTGAAAGTAGAACGTACATTCAACAAGGCATGGCCCGAGGCAGCTTTGTCACTGCTTAAACACCTGAAAGGTCACTTCTTTTTATGGGCATATAGTAAAACCGGGTCGTCAAATCATTGCCTTCTGAACGACGACAATCATTTTACACAGCACTGTACAGTGTTTTAACTGTATATTTTCATACGCTGTGTGGACATACCCTCAGGGCCCGTTTACACGGCACAGGACAAATACCGGTCGGTTTTTCCCACCGGTATTTGTCCGCTTTTTGTGCCATGCACACAGCCGCAGGGGGACGGCTTTTCTCCGCGATGAGCGTGGAAAAGCCCTCCCACTTCACATTCACTTGTTCATATCCCGTCCGAAAATCGGATGGAAGAATGAACATGTAGAATGTTTTCCGGGCGGCTGGCGGACTGAAAAACTGCCGGGGGGAAAACCCATGCAATGGGGACTGCTGCACTGGTTTTCCATAGCGGTCCATTGAAAAGTTTGCAGCCGGTTTTTCAGACGGTTTGCAAAACCGCAAACCGTCTGAAAAAATGGCCGCAAACTGGTGCCGTGGGAACATGGCCTTAGAGAGAGGAGACCCAGACTGCAGAACTGCCATAAATTATTTCATCACCCCATACAGCCCAACCAGTCATCCTCCTAGCACCCCCCCCCCCCTTTTCCATCTCCCAGCCACTATTAGCTCTTAACTTACACCATATAAGCAGCCACGTTTTTGAAAATTTGATCAGTACTGTCCGTATATCCCTGATGGTGTCTCTGCCAGACTGGGTTAACTGCATCTCTTATTTTATTAGGCGATGAGAACCTAAACATTGATCACCACTCAATATTTCCCAAGTTCAATATCTAAACTGTATCTGTTTTTATCTTTTTTATTATTCTTATTTATTTATTTTTTTATTTATTTATTTTTTTTTAGAGAATTTTGGCTACATTTTAAAAATTCATAATTCTAAGGAAGGAAACCAGAGGACCAGCAGAAATCTACACCTCTACAGGTATGTAAGAAAATACCCAAATGGTTGATAAAAGTCCTTTGGTAACAAGCAATATGGCCAGAAACTACAGTCCCTTTTAGACCCTAAACATCTTATTCCTGTATTTTGCGAATTTTATATTAAACACTATTTCACAGATCTGAGAATTATGGTGATGACCCAGTTTAACTAGGATAACTTGACAATTCCCAGTTCTTAAGTATATATATTTTATACAATTATCTAAAATGTTCACTTTACTGTTTTCCTTAGAAGTGCTTCTTGTTCCCAATTATGGATTCCCAGAATGCCAGTGAAAGATTGGTTACAATAAAACTTGCATCATTGGTGAGTAAAATATGAAGAAAATTGACTTTTGAGAACACATAATATATTAGATGCTCATTTTATGATGAAGAAAGTTTTTTCTTTATTACCTTTGTCTTCTCTATAATAACATTAAAGCCTGTACAATCCTCAAACCATGTCCTCCATTAGGGTATGTAGATGTCATAGATATATGTAAGTTCAGGATTCCCTTCTGTTAGCTAGAAAGGAGAGCACCTAAGGTAACTAGGCACATCTTGTTGCTTCTTTTGTATGAACCCATACCCTGTTTGTATTTGCATCTCTGACCAGTATATGTATAGCTGTATCCCCTATTTATGTATTGTTTGTCTTGTGCGCTCATAAGGCGATTAAAATATATAAACTTTGATCCTGAGCTGGTCTGTTGCTTCAATCACCCCGAACGCACAAGTCTGTATTCTCGGTCTCGAATATATCGCTACACTGGGCAACTTTCTAGCCTGGTAATAAGACTGTAATGCACCAGGCTTCTACCTAACGAGGAACTCGTTGCAGTCTACGGTGCAGGTAAACAAATCTATCACAGCCGTTCAGGGTTGTGGGCGAATGGGGTATCCTCTCGCACTTCCGGGGTCCTCCTGTGCCCATGTGGACAGGGGTTAACTGTGAAACCATATCCGGCTGACCTTGCTTACACATAGTGGGGAGCACAACATCATAAATACACCCCAAGTAAGGCCGTCAACCCTTGAGTGGGCACGGGTCACCTGACAGCAGTGTTGGAAAATAGTGGTGACCACATGAAATATTGACACATATCAGAGCTATCATACAGGCTGTATTGGCAGTGCTATTATCAGGGGCCCTGACCAAATTTAAAAAAAAAAAAAAGAGGTCCACTGATATAGTGCAAGGTAGGGACTGGTAATGGGCATGGAGGAGGGGTAGGGTGGGGATGGAGGAGGTATCAGATGCTTTTGCTGTATAGAGACCTGAAATTACTGCTGGCAGCCATGCCTTTATTCATAAACCATATGTATATTGAGGGCACCTGGCAAAGGCATATGTGCTGTAGACCAGTGCATTCTATTGGGCTCTTAGGGTTCACATGGCTTATTGCGGCGGGTCAGTACGTGCCGCAATACGGCGGGTGTTTTGGAAGCACGTGCTGATCAGTGCATAATTCCAAAGCACGGGGGGTGGGGGTATGTTTGTGGCACCCAGCGCTCCCATTGACGCATTTGTCTAGCGGCTGCGAAATGGCCCACTGTCCAAATCTCTCCCACGCGTAACAAATCCTATCATATGTAAGCGCAAGGGAGACGACAGCGTAATCCAATGCCTCTAATGAGAGTCTGTGATAATACTGTAATTGCGGCGCACTTTTTTGCCACATATAGACGAAATATTGGCGAAATGTGCCCGAAAACGGGCTAAATAACTGGTGAACTACCCTTAGGGTAGTTTCAACAGCGTACGTGACACAAATGTTGCACTGTTGAAAGTGCTTTCTTGCCACTTAAGCACCTGAAAGAAGTGACAGGTCACTTCTTTTTTACGGCGTACCTAAAACCGGTCGCAAAATACCGCCTTTCCCTGAAGGCGACAATAATTTTCAAGCACTAAATTTAGTGTACAGTGTTTTTAACTGTATGTTTTAATACACTATGTGGACACACCCTTAGAGAGAGAAGACCCGGACTGCAGGGTTGCCATAAATAATTTCAGCACCCCATACAGCCAAACCCATCATCCTCCTAGCACATACCACCTTTCCATCCACCATCCATGACTAGGTCCTAACTTACATCATACTTGATCAGTGCCCCTGACAGGGTGCTGTCCATATATCCCTGATGGCGTCTCTGCCAGACTGGGTTAACTGCATCTCTTATTTTATTAGGTGATGAGAACCTAAACATTGATCACAACTCAATATTACCCAGGTTCAATATCTAAACTATATCTGTTTTTATCTTTTTTAAAGAAATTTTTGTCTACAATTTAAACAGTCATAATTCATAAGGAAGGAAACCAGTGGACCAGCACAAATCTGCACCTCTACAGGTATTCGGGAAAACACCCAAATGGGTGATTAAAAGTCCTTTGGTAACAAGCAATGTGGCCAGAAACTACATTCCCCTTTAGACCATAAACCTCTTATTCCTATATTTTATGAATTTTATATTGAACACTATTTCACTATACCTAAAATGTGCACTTTACTGTTTTCCTTAGAAGTGTTTTTTGTTCCCAATCATGGATTCCCAGAATGCCAGTGAAAGATTAGTTACAATAAAACTTGCATCATTGGTGAGTAAAATGTGAAGAAAATTGACTTTTGAGAACAGATGCTCATTTTATGTTTAAGAAAATGTTTTCTTTATTACCTTGACCGTTTTAGTTTTAAAAGCCGTAAAACCCCTAAAAGCCCCCCTTTGGGTATGTAGATGTCATAGATATTTGTACAGTTCAGGATTCCCCTCTGTTAGCTAGAATAAAGGCGTGAAGTGCAATTTCCCCCTTTGTTTCTATCTTTTAAAGGGTTTTAGTTTTAGACTTCTATATGTGCAGAATTGGAAGTGCTTTTTAGTATTTTCCTGTGGAATTGATTGGTTTTGCTTTATTATATATTTTATTTACACCCCCGGCCACTTTTTAGGTACACCAGTAGTAACGGGTTGGACCCCCCCTTTTTCCTTAGAACTACCTCAATTTTTGTGGTAGTTCCACAAGGTGTTGAAATGTCAATTTGGGACCAAGGGGCCCAAAGAGGGCCCGGAAAAAATTCCCCACCCCATGGCACCACCACCACCAGCCCGAACCGTTGATAAAAGGGGGGAGGATCATGCTTTCATGTTTTGCGCCAAATTCTGCCTACCTCCCAAAGTGCAGCAGAAATCGAGACTCATCGACCCGGAACGTTTTTCCAAACTTTTATGTCCAATTTCGATGGCTTGGGCAAATTGGGCCTTGTTTCCTGTTCTTAGTAAAAAGGAGTGGCCCCCGGTGTGGTCTTCTGCTGCTGTACCCCATCTGCCTCAAAGTTCGCCGTACTCTGCGTTCAGAGATGCTCTTCTCCCTACCTTGGTTTTTTAACAGGTGGCTATTTGAGTCACTTTTGGGCCTTTCTATCAGCTCGAACCAGTCTGCCCTTTTCCCCTTTGCCCTTGGCATCAACAAGGCTTTTTCCGCCCACAGGACTGCCGCTCACTGGATGTTTTTTCTTTTTCGGACCATTCTCTGTAAACCCTAGAGATGGTTGTGCGTGAAAAATCCAGGAGATCAGCAGTTTCTGAAATACTCGGGCCCAGCCCTTTGGCACCAACAACCATGCACGTTCAAGGCACTCAAATCACCTTTCTTCCCTACTGATGCTCGGTTTGAACTGCAGGAGATTGTCTTGACCATGTCTACATGCCTAAATGCACTGAGTTGCCGCCATGTGATTGGCTGATTAGAAATTAAGTGTTAACGAGCAGTTGGACAGGTGTACCTAATAAGTGGCCGGTGAGTGTATATATATATATATATATATGTGTACTCGCTTCTCCGTCCACCAGCACCTCCTCCCCCATCTCTCCTTTCAGCGGATGACTTTGTCGCCTACTTTCTAAGCAAGACCAACCTCATCAGAGAAAGCATCACTCCACCATCCCCACCGCCCACACCCATGCCTGCGCAGTCCACACCGCCAGCCCCTCTACCCACACAGTTCCCACAGCCACCACCTGGATTTCTCCCCTAACTTGCTTCTCCACTGTCACTCATGACAAGCTCTCCTCTCTACTCTTCAAATCCAACCTCACTACCTGTAACCTTGATCCACTCCCATCCCACCTCATCCCAGACCTCAGCCCTGTTATACTCCCAGCTCTCACCCATCTCTTCAACCTATCGCTAACCTCTGGAACCTTCCCTTCACCATTTAAGCATGCTACCATCAACCCATCCTGAGAAACCTTCTCTTGACCTCCTCTCTGTCCAACTATGGCCCCATCTCACTGCCTCCATTTGCTTCAAAACTCCTCGAACAACACGTCTACCTTCAACTGTCCTCCAACTCTCTTCTTGACCCACTGCAATCTGGTTTCCGATACCATCCCTCTACAGAAACCGCCCTAACCAAGGTCACCAACGACCTAGTAACCGCTAAAGCCTCCCGTCACTATTCTTTGCTTCTCCTCTTAGACCTGTCCTCTGCCTTTGACACTGTTGACCATTCCCTCCTGCTACAAATCCTCTCATCCCTCAGCATCATGGACTTGGCCGTCTCCTGGATCTCCTCATACCTCACTGATCGGACATTCAGTGTCTCTCACTCTTGCACCACCTCCTCCTCTCGCCCTCTCTGTTGGTGTCCCTCAGGGGTCAGTCCTGGGCCCATGCTTCTTTTTTAACTTTGGGTTTGGGTCAGTCATGCATCCATGGTTTCAATACCCCCTGTATGCTGAGACCCCCAATTTCCCTCTCCGGCCCCGTTAACTCTCTACTGTTCCCGGACCCAGACTCCCTGTGTCCTATCCTCCTTTTCTCCTCCATCCCCCTAAAACTTAATGTAGAGAAAACTGAATTTTTTTATTTTCCCCACCGTCCCACCCCCATCCCCCCCTTGGGATCCCTCTTCATAGTCAATGACTCTACACCTCACCGATCCCGCAAGCCGCGGGTTGGGAAAAAACACTTGACTCTCTTTGCCTTCAAACCCCAATCCAAAACCCCTTATCCCCACTGCCCCCTCCACTAAAAAAAACATCTCTGATCCCGCCATTCCTTAAACCCTGTCACTAAAAAAAATGTGGTCCACGCCCTTGTCATTTCCCGCCCTTTGATATGCAACACCCCTTCTCTGCGGCCCCCCATTAGCCGTTGCTCCCTTAATCCATCCTAAAACTTGCTCCCCGTCTTATCCCCTTTCCCCGCTATCCTTGCCTTCACATCTCCCCCAACCCCTGCATGGCTCCCTTTGCCCAGGCATTAATTTCAAGTTACAAACATGACCTACAAGGCCCCTAACCTCTCCCTCCTACCCTTTTGCTTAATTCCAGATCCCCCCCCTCACGCAACCTCTGCTCCTAAAAGGACCTTTTTCTCTGCTTCCTTTTCGCCCCTAACAAAACCGCTAAAAGATTTCTCTCGTGTCCCCCATATTGGGAAAATCATCCCCCAAACACATCGACTCTCCCCAAACTTTCACCGCTAAAAAAAGCAACTGAAAACCCATTCTCAGGAACCCTCGACCTGAAAAACCCCGCTGTCACCACCCCCAAACACGTCTTCCTACCTTCTGTCTTTTTCCCCCCTTTCCCTTGTGTTTGTAAGCCTTCGCGGGCAAGGCCTCTCTCCCTTTGACCTGTTGTTAGTACAGATTGTCCTATTGTAAATTTTGATTATGTTATGTAGTAACCCCCTGAATGTACAGCGCCCTTTGGTTTAAATTTAAATAATTTTTTTAATATATATATTTTATTTTATTTTTTTTATTATAATTTTTTTTTTTCACATTTTCATGCCTGTGCACTGTATTAACATGATTTGCTTTTCCCCTTTTTGGTGTTTTAGAACACCCAAAAACTTACTTGATGTCAAAATAAAATTAAAGTTATCATTTGTTTTTTTTTGGCAAGGAAAGTAGTTTTCAATTTAAAGGGGTTTTCTCATCACAGGCTTTCGCAGACTTGAGCTGTTACTTTGTCTTAAAGCTTAAAACCCAGGGGCGGTCCTCCTTCCAGAAAAATAATAATAAATAATAAAATATAATAATCTTTATTTTATGCGCCAACAAATTCCGCAGAATTTTACAATTTAGGGGTATAATTACAGACAAAAACATATTTTTCACAGTGAAGTACTTACAGATGAGCACAAGGTGTGGGGGCCTGTCGCGGGGGGATTACAATCTTGGGGTTTTGGGGGCGACAAGGGGGGAGAAGTGCTGAATTTACAAGGTCCCCCTTGGGGGGGGGTTACATAAAAATTGGGTGAACCAGCCCCCCCTCCCTGTCACTTTTACAGTAAGTGTGTGGTGCCCTATTGTAGGGAGTGACAGAAATGTGTCGATAGAAGTGTGGGTTAGCAATTGGGGTTTTGGTAGGCCTGCCTAAGAAGATGTATTTTCAGGACCTCTTAAAATGTGATGGCTAGGTTTGTCCCTGATGGTGTGGTGCATTTTTGGGAAAAGGGGGGTAAAGCACGTGAAAAAATCTTAAAGCGTACGGGGGAGGTTGGATGATTGTGGCTGTGTTTGATGTCTGAGCTGGGGAGAGGTGGGCAGGGGGGTAGACGGATGTGGGAGGGTATGGGGGGTGCGCGCTGTGGAGAGTTTTGGGTGAAAGTATTGTTTATGCTGTTTTGTCGGTGGGCAACCAAGGCAGTGTGACAAAAGGTGGGCATTAGTAAAACGGTGGAGAAAAAGAAAAAGCCTGGTGCTGCATTCGGACAGTTTTGGAGGGGGGAGGTTTGCGAGTGGGGGGACGATAAGCAGGGAGTTCCCGTAAATCAAGCGAAAATGAAAAAGAGCAAAATGAGGGTTTGGTTGTTTCGATAGGAGAAAAGGACGGATTCTGGGATTTTCTTGAGGTGGGTGAAAAGAGGGGGGGAAGGGGATTGGATATAAGGGGGGAACGACAGATCAGAGTTAGAAAAAACCCCCAAGTCCCGGGCTGCTCCCTAGGTGTTTTTTGGGTCCACATATGAGACGAAATGCAGATGGGGGTTCGTAGTGATGGGGGAAAAAACAAAAATTTTCGTTTTAGGGGGTTTTGTTGGGATAAGGGGGGAATGTGTCGAGAAGCGGACAGACAGTCATGGTGTTTTGTAGCAGGGCAGGAGTAGGTTTGGGGAAGAGGGTAAAATTGGGGTGTTATCAGCATGAGAGGGTACTGGAAGCCAAATTACTGATTTTTGGCCCAATGGGGGGTTATAGATTGAAAAGGGGGAGGGGAAAACAAAAACTGCCCCCTGAGGATCCCAACGCAAGAGGGAGAGGGGGAAAGAATAGAACCCTGCAAATAAGCACGAAAAAGCGGTCAGGAGGTAGGAAGAAAACCAAGAGAGAGCGGTGTCCTGGATCCCAATTTGCAGGGAGCATGCTGAAGGAAAAAGAGGGTGATCCCCGTTAAAATGTGCGAGAGGTCCGCGAATCAACAATGGTATTCCCTGAGTTTAGCAGTGTTGGGGGATCTTAGAGACTTTAACTAGAGCAGTTTTGGGGGAGTTGGGTGCAAAAACCTGTTGTAAAAGATCGGAAGAGGTTAGCGGGAGATAGCGGTTAAAGGGAGTGACCAAGCTTTCCGGAGTTTAGGAAAGGGCAGATTAGTACGGTCGTATTTGGGCAGCGCAGGTTTGGGTTGAGAGGTTTTTTTAGTAAAGGGATGGTAGTAGCCTGTTTAACGGGGATGGGAAGTCCAGTGGGAGAGAGAGGTTGAAGATTGCAGTAGGTGAGGGGTAGTTTGGGAAATAGAGGGGACAGGTGGGAGGGAAAGTGGTCACAGAGCAGGGGTGGGGCGACAGACAGGAGAAATTGGAAATTCTTCTTCTGTCGTTGGGTCAAAGCGAGGCGACTAGAGGATGTGCGGGGGGGACGTGGGTTTGCTTGGGTTTTTTAGTGAGATGTTATACCCGGAAAACTGTCAATTTTGCTTTTAAGTGAGTGGCAGGTTTTTGCCCCGGGGCGGACCGGGGCCTGAGCTTTGGGCCTGGGAGGGAGTGGGAGGTATCAAAAGGCGTTTTTGGGTTGTTGTGAATGGGAGATGAGGGGGTGAAAATATTTTTGTTTGGCACGGAAAAGGGGAGTGTGGTAAGTCTGGGTGAATTTGTAGTGGAGAAAAGTTGCAGGTAGCCCTTTTACTTTTTCCACGACGCTCCCCCCCCTGGAACAGCGCTGCAATGGGGATCTGAGGAGTGTGCCATAGCTGTGGGGTTGCTTGGTGGTGGAAGTGTGAGTGGTGCCTAATGTTAGTGTGGATGGGAGCGTTTCATTGTTAAAATTTTAAAAGCCCGGTCAGGGCAGGAGAAGGAGGGATTTGGGGCAGTGAGGACTGTATGGTGTCTGGGGAGTTCCCGAGTGTTAAAGGGCGGATATTTTGTGGTGATGGGAGGTGTGTCGAGGGGCTGCGAAATATTTTAGTAAAAGGATGGGTTATGTGGAGAGAGCTAAGGAGAAATTTGTGAGGTTAGAAAATTTAGAGAGACGCACAAGACCCGATTAAGTGAGTTCCTCCTTTGGGGGGTGGGAGTTCTGTAAATGCGAGGGCCAGAGAAGGGTCCGTGAAAGGAATGAGAGGCCGAAGGAGACATTGGTCTCAATGGGGTGTTGAAATCACCCATGTGAGAGTGGGGATTTCAGTGAGAGGAAATAAGGGAGCCCGGCGGCAAAAAGATCCAGGTACTGGCGGGGGGAGCGGGGGGGTTGTTACACAACGCGATCTGAGAGAAAAAAAGGGCCCGGAAAAAGGGAGGGGTGGACCTCAAGGAAGGGAAAGTGGGGATGTAAGGGGGAAAGGGCATGGTAAATGCGTTGGAGAGAAAGTATGCCAACTCCTCCCCCGTCCTGTCTAGGTTGGGGGTGTGGGTGAAGTGTAGGCCGCAAGGAGGGGGGCAGAAAAGGAGCGGTGTCGAGTGCTGGAGCCCTGTTTTTGTGGAGTGGATGTTTAGAGAGTGGAAAAGAAAGGTCGAACGCAGTGGTTTTTTGCCAAAGATCGGGGGTTCCACGGACATTTAAAAGGGGCGAAAAAGAAATACAGTGAATAGCAAAACAGGGTTACGGGTTTTTGGGGGCCGAGGAGGAGGTGGGAAAGAGCAGTAAAGGAAGGAGGGCCGGGGGGGTTTGGGGAGATGTCTCCCGCGCGAGAAGCGGAGAATGAAAAGCGACAGCAGATGGTTAAGTGTGGTTTGACAGCGCTTGTGTGGGACTATGCAAGCAGGTGATTTGTGGTGGTTTAAAAGGGGGGGAAAAAGTGTGTGGGTGATACATGGGTGAGGGGAGGAGAGAGGCACGATGTGGATAAATTGTCAGGGGCTGCGGGGGAGGTTGAGAGGAGGGGATTTGGTCAAAGGGAGACGAATGTGAGCTGGTGAAGAGGTTGGGGTTATAGTAGGTACTCCAAAAAATGATCCTCCTGGCCCCCTTTTTTCCCACTTCGTCCCATTTCGGTCCTATTTTCAAAATCATTACAATTAGCAATTTCAAATCATTTTCCTAAAATAGATGCACGATTTACCGACGGTCAGTTTACCTAGTCACAAAGTTATAAATGGTTTCTGTGCTCAATTGTATATCTGGGAATTCAGGTGTGTAAATGGGTGGAATTAAAAAGGCCCTTTCAAAAACAGACTTCAAGTAGGTTTTGGGGTTTAAAAAGGCTGGACAAATAAAAAAAGGTAATTGGGTTTCAGGGCTGGGTGTTCTCTTCAACAACGTACATTTAAATTTCAATATACAGACAGATAATGCAGGGGGTTGCTGAGGATGTTGTTCAACAAGTACCTCCAAAATTTTAAAATATAATCAGCCCAGTAGGTTGACTCTCCCCATGGGGTGTCTTGCTCAGTGAAGACTGGTGATATCATATTTTTGTGAGACCTGGAAGGGAGGGATGTCACAGTCTGCAGACCCCCTGCAATGGTTTTATGCATGAGAGCGCCACCCCTCCACAAGCTCCCTTTTAACCCCAACACTGCATTGCTTTAAACAGTTATTTTTCAGCCTGAAATATAAAACAAAAAAAATGAGGGAAAGCATCTGTCTCCCCCCTTTTTATCAGGCAGGAGGTAGAGGGGGGAAATTTTTAAAAGGTGTGTTACTTGGGGTGTGGGGGGAGAATGTAAGGCTGTGTTAAAGAGGGGGAAGGGGAATTAGTGCTAGGACTCCTTTAAACCTTTAAAAGGCTGGGAGATGAGATGAGAGGTCAGAGAGCCCTTTTTTTATAGCACAAACCTTTCCCCGTGAGGCACTGTTTTACTTTCATTTTCACCAAGTCAGAGGGGAGTAAGCAAGAGTGCAGGCAGCCCAAAAAGAAAAAAGGGGGGGGTTTTGTCCCATCTGGGGGGTTTTTTTAACGGCTGATGAATTCAGTAAAACCCAATCACAGAAAAGGGGGCGTGGCCCAATAGTCAGGCTCCAGTTTTAGGTGTAGAACACACAGATTAGCTTATATCTGCTATTCTAAATGATTGAAGTGATGCAAACCAATTGCAAAAGTGCTTAATTTTTCTCTCCCCATTATTAGAGATATGAACTTTGTAGCGAGAAAACCACTTTAAGTATTCGGTCTAATGAGAAGAGGATTCCTTTTGCAGAATAAAGAAGAAGAGTAAAGAAAACTGCACATAAAAACCTTACATTTAGGGTATGTTCACATGACTTAGTACGCGCCGCAATAAGTCGGACGTTTTAGAAGTACATGCTGTCCGGTGGTCCCATTCAGCTCCATTATCCCCGTCCTGTAAACGCCGGAAAGAAGTGACATGTCACTTCTTTTCCCCAGTGTTCAATACGGGCCAGGGAAGACGGGCATTATATATAGCTGTCTTTGAGAGCTATGAATTACCGTAATTTTGGGGCGCATTTCGGGCATATTGAAGTGCAATTACACCCCGAGATACGCCCCATAATTATCCCGTGTGAACATACTCTTAAAGGGGTTGCCCATTATTTACAAATAGGGCTCTTCTAGGCGGGAGGGAATAAAAATAGAAAACAAAACCCATACTCACTTGCAGCCTGCTCCCTTTTAGCTCTGCTGCTGGTAGTCCCAGTCAATGACATCACGTTCAATGGTTGTGTGGTGCTGCTGCTAATCAGTTGCCTCAGAAGTCATGTGTCTTTTATATTGGCAGAAGCTACTGAGCCCAGTAATTGACTGCAGTGACACATGACCGATCAATATGATATTATTGGTAAAGAGGGGAGCACCAATGGAGCATGAATAGAGCGCGTGAGTTAAAGAGGACCTATCTTCAACACTACCTATATGACAAAAATGCTAAAATTTACAGTAAATCAAATTATAAGACTCTTCTCAGATACCTATCATTAGCAAATCAGATTATTACCCTCATTACTACTGTGACAAAGATTTTACATTTATTTTCATCAACTGTGCAGGAGAAACTGATTCTATACTGCACCCATAGAGCTTTATGCTCAGATTTGACCAAGATTCAGGGGATTTGTTGGCAAATAGAATATAATAGGAAAACTGATTGACCTGTTTTTCTCATAAATACTCTTAAAAGTGAATCGCAAACTAAGTGAATTAATTAATTAAAAAAACAAGCCCTACACAGCGCTGTATACAGAAAAATAAAAAAATTATGGCTCTCAGAGTATGGCGATGCTTTTATTAACCCCTTCCAGGCATAGCCTATTTTTTTTTTTTATCACGTTCGCTTTTTACCCCCGCCCTTGCCTTCCCACATAAACATATGAGGGCTTATATTTTGCGGGACAAGATGTATTTTCTAATTGTGTCATTTGCCGTACTATAGAATGTACTGGGAAACTGCAAAAAGAATAGGGCAAAATTTTAAAAAAGTATTTTCTCCATATTTGCCATAGTTTTGTTTTTACAGCGTTCAACCGTCGGTATAACTTATATGTTATCCGTATTCTATAGATTGATATGAATCCGCTAATACGAAACATGTAGGGTTTTCATTATGTTTTGTAACCGTAAAAAAAAATCAAAACATTTTTAATTTTTAGAATTTTTGCAACACACAACTTTTAGTTACTTATACATACTAACTTAAATGAGGGCGCATTTTTTGCAAGTTGAAGTGTACTTTCTATTCGTACTAGTAGTTTAAATACATGTGACTTTTCGATCACTTTTATTCCAAGTTTTAGGGGACGTGAAATGACCCCCCCAAAAAAATGTTGGTGTTTGGAATTTTTTTCTTCTATAGTGTTCAGCATATTGGATAAATGATATTACGGACATGGTGATGCCAATTATGTGTAATTTTTTATTATTTTTTGTTTTTAACTTTTTTCCTTTAACATTGAGTCTCTCTACGGTGCTTCACAGCTGGGGGGGGGGGGGGGGTGGGCACAATCTTTAATATAGCCTTGTATAGCATTGTATAAACAAAATTAAACTAAAATTGACTTCCTCAGCTTTCTGTGCTGGCTGTGTCTGCATAATAAACAAAACCCATACTCACTTTTCTACCTATTCACAATCATAGGTAGAATCAGCAACAGGTGTATGGGACAGGTGGGTAGGGCTGTACATTATTAATTAGGTTTACATGCTTTTGCCTTCTTTTACTTTAAGGCCCTGTTCACACGGCTTATTCACGCCGGATTTGCGAGCCGGATTGCGCTCGCAATTCGGCTTGAATAAGGCGCGGGTGCGGGGGCGGTACGGGGGCGCAATCCGGCTCGCAAATCCGGCGTGAATAAGCTATATGAACGGGGCCATAGAATGCCATTATCCACGGCGTGTATTGCGCCTGGATAATGTGCATGTCACTTTCTCCCCGCCCGGCGGATTCGCCGAGCTGGGAGGAGCGACGGAATCCACTGTTCTCTATGAGAACAGTGGATTACCGTAATTACTCCGACGGATTGGAGCCGTACTGCAGCGCAAATCCGGCGTGGAGTACGGCGCCAATCCACGGCGAAATAAGCCGTGTGAACACGGCCTTAGTCAGGGGCGTCGTTAGGCAGATTCATTCGGGGCACGAGCCCCGAATAAATCTGCCTGTGCCCCGAATGTCTGCAGCTCCAGGCCGCAAAGGGGGCCCGCCCGGGCAGCCGTCTACCCTGTCCAGTGAATGCAGGAGCCGGTCTGTTTCTTAGACTGTGCGACAACATAAACAAGGGGAGAGACGCAACAGGCAAGGAGTGAGAGGAAAAGATCTGCAGGGAGAGGTGAGTGGTCACTGGAACAGCAGGACTGCGCTCTGCTGCTCCACTTACATGACAGAGCCCCCTGCACGCTCACCTCGTCCCTACAGCAGAGAGGAAGCAGCGTCTCCGTTCCCTGTCAGATCGTCATTCATACTGTGTGTAAGTAGTTTGCACATTCTTTAGGGGTGGGCAGTAAGGGTTTATCAAATCCCTTGCCCGCTCCTGTTACCTGCACCTCAAGAACATCTCCAGAATCCGTCCATTTCTCACTGTGGAAACAACTCATACTCTCATTACTGCTCTTATTCATTCTCGTCTTGACTACTGTAACTCCCTACTTGTTGGTCTTCCTCTCTGTAACTTCCCCTCTGCAATCTGTCCTGAATGCAGCACAGCCAGGCTTGTCTTTCTTTCAGCACGCTATACTGATGCCTCTACCCTGTGTCACGTCTCTGCACTGGCTACCTATTCAGGACAGAATACAACATAAACTCATCACTCTCACACATAAGGCTCTCCACAGTGCTGCAACCCCCATACATCTCCCCCTTATCTTGCTACCCCCCAAAACCCTTTTTCCTCCGCTTGTTTGATCAAAACTAAACCCACTCACCGCCCCCATGCCCGTCCCCCAATTTTTTTCAGGGTATTGCCCCAGTTCTCTGGAACATTTTTACCCCCCTTGATCAGAAACCCAACAACCCTCACAGTTTTAAGTGCGCTCAAAACTATCTTCTTAGACAAGCCATCAAATCCCAAAATTTGTCAACCCCCCCAAAATTCGGGCACAGATTGTCATTTCCCCGCACTTTGGCACCCCAGGCAATTATTGTATATAGATGTATGGTTGGGAGGGGAGGTTTCATCCATTTTATGTATATCCCCCATCTTTATGAAACATGGCTGGTCCATTGAAAACCAAGCACTTGTCACCTTTTGTTTCACCCCCCTCCCCAAAATGGGATTGAAGCTCTTGCGGGGGCCCTCACACCGGGTGTCTCATTTGTCAGTAACTTTTTTATAATGTAAATGTCGGTTTGTCTGTTGCTTTTCCCTCTAAATGTAAAGTGCTGCGGAAAATGTTGGCGCTATATAAATAAGATTATTATTATTATTATTATTTTACCGTATCAGGGGGGTGAAGGAGTTAAACAGCTTTTACTTGTGGATAACGATCTGCACACATTGTAGGTTTAGGGGGCAGAGAGGGGGGTGAGGTTCAGGGCTGTGACTGATGCCAAACCCAACACACAGAGAAGGGGAAATAAAAAAAGATCCCCCCCTCCCCCAATTTCCTCAGAACAAGACAAAATGAGGGCCAATATTACGTTGAGCAGAGGACTGCATCTCCTGCTAAAAACCAGTTAACCAGTCCACTCTAGTCTAAGGGAAGGCCACCCTGTCAGATCCCCAAAAATCAGGCTACCCTGAATCCGTAAGTCTTAACAACTTTTAGCACTTTACTGGGGTGCCCACTGCTCCCTGAAAGAACCTTTTTATTTAACACTTTAGGGTAAGTTCTCACGGGGGTATTGCGTGCGTATAGTACGCATCGCAATACGCCGGGTGTTTTGGAGCTGGTCAGCGCATAATTACAAAGCCGGGGAGAGGGGGCCGGCCGGGCAACTGCCCCATAGACATTCATTGTCAGCAGCGTGTATTCCCGTTTGACAATTGATGTCACTTTTCCCCGCGCTAACAGTACAATTGTATTTAACACATGGGATGACGACTGTATGAGTACATCCTATGTCGTGGGGGGTTGAACTAATGTTCAAAAGTGCAAATTTTGTTAAAAGAACCAAAGATTATAAGTTTGTTATGATAATGTATATTTTGTTACTTGAGTGGTTGGTGTTGGGTGTAGGGGGCCAGTGCACAGCTTGCCCCGTGGCCCATTACGCTGTTAAGACGGCCCTGGGTGACTGCGCGGCAATTTCACAGTGGCGCGCAGGTCACAGTCGGGGAGGAGGCAGGACGGATCGGTACCGTCCTGTTTTTCCCCTGTATGTATGGCGCTTGGTAAGGGGCTGTATATACACCTTTTGCGTCGCAGGGGCGTGACACACGTCACCCCCTGCGCGCTTGGGTCCTCTAAGCCGGCAGCTCTGCCAGCTTAGGAGTCCCGGGCCCCGCGAGAGGGCGTAAGCAGCGTGATGACACACGCGCTTACACTTTCCAGTGCGGGACCGGACCCGGGGCGTGTGAGGTAAGTAGGTTTTTTTTAATTTATTTTTATTGGGTAAGGGGGCATATTATGTGGTATGGGGGGATTTTGGGGGGCATGGGGGATATAAAAGTGGCTATAGGGGGCTTATTATGTGGAGGGGGGATATTAGTGGCTATTTGGGGAATTTTTTTGGGCTATGGGGCTTATTATGTGGCTAGGGGGGCTTATTATGTGGCTATGGGGGCTTATTTATGTGGCTATGGGGCAAGTATTGGCTAAGGGGGCATAGTATTGGCGGGGGCATAGATTGCTAAGGGGAGCATATTACCTGGCTAAGGGGGGGGCATAGAACTTGGCTAAGGGGGGCATTTTAGCGGCCCAAAGGGGGGGCATAACCGGGCACAGGGGGCTAATAACCTGACTGCAAGGAGGAATCCTGGCACGGGGGCAATTACTCCAAAAGGGGGCAGAAACCTAGACGGGGCATTAACCTGGCAGGGGGGTAATCCCCTGGTGGGGGGGGGCACAACCTAAATTGGGCAACACTTGGCAAAAAGGGGCTACAACCTGGTACAGTGGGCTACACCTGGCTATATGGGCAAATATTTACCTACAAGGGGGTATTATTCCCATTTGGGGCACATAGATGGGGATTTTTTTATAGAGTTTGGGAAATTGTAGAAAATGCTGTTTAAAAATGGGGAGTCAAAGATGTTTTTTTTGTAAATTCTACAGTGAAGAGTTGTGGGCTAGAAGACGTCATTTCGTCGGCCCGGGTGGGGAAAAGAGAAAAAGAAAAATCTTCAGAGACGTCTCCGTAAGCACTTTTGTAACCCGGGAGTGTAACACTTATATTTCTCCACCTACATCAAAGGCTTTCTCTGTAAATAAAAACCGCAGTTCACAATGAACACAAAAAAATTTCCCTGTGAACCAAGCCCTACTCAGAAAAACTTAAGGGCCCGAGCCCCGGATGTTTTGGGACCCTAGCAACGCCCCTGCTTTTAGTAGTGATTAGCTGTGCAAGTTAAATTGGCTATTAAGACTTACTACGGACAAAGGGGTCCATATGAGTGGCCTCTAGTGGAGCATGGCACAATTTGCTTTCTTGCAAAACCTGACAGAAAAACCTCAGTGTGAAATTAGTGGCATATCCAGGTACAATAAGACCCCATACACCTCTAGGGGTGACTTATTGCAGCTCTGTGAAAAACAGATTGTAACGGTTGTGGTCTTATATCCATAGGAACAAAAGTAGTAGTGCATACCTGCATGGTGAGATCAGGAATAATATCTGCCGAGCAAACAAACACAATAAAGTTAACTACCTTAGCTTACTCACCTTAGCAATGTACTGGTGTACAAGATGTATTCAAGACACAACGGACCCATGTTACAACTGATTCCATTGACTTTTATATTTTTATAAGTCTAGAGGACCAGCACAAAAAATGTAAACCATGTGTTATATGTTTCTTTAAAAAAAAGTATATGGTTGAAGTGTGACACTGTATGCCTATACAGACACATACATCAGGAGGATATATCTTTGAGGAAGGCTTAAAGGAGTACTCCCATCTCATCGATTACCTTTTAAACATGTAGGCAAATGTAAATAAAGGCAATTACTAAGTACATTGCTGTTCCAGGTTTGCTTAATTACAGCATTAAAGCAGTTCTTATGTTCTGCTTTTGTACACAAGCTTACTAGGTTACCAGTCACGTCTCTCTACTCTAGAAGTGGCTGTGTCAGTGACGTCACTACCTGTTGTGTCTTATCAGCAGGAAGGAGCTTGCCTCTCAGTTACTCATCTTATCTTTCTATCTGAGACAAACTTTAACCTATTAAATCAGAGAGATGCCTTATTCATATATAAAGATAACGAAGTCACTCATTGAGTTTTGGCAGTTTTCCTCTCTAGAAGCTTCCTACTATGAAAAATACAACTCTGCTAGCTTACATTTATAGCCAAAAATTCTTCTAGGAGGAGGCATTGTTCTTCACAACTGTAATAAGTAGTTAATTATATTACTAATAATATTCTGCCTATCCTATCCTGTAATATCTATAAATGATGAGGAGTCAAAGCTTAAAAGAAAAAATCGGTTTACTTAAACAATAAAATAAAGGTTAACAAGATAACAGAATAAATGGCATAACCTTCCTTCAGTGTCCTTGCAATGGGAAATAATACAAGCATTAAAACATGAAACTATCTACCTTATATAGCATATCATGATATCATAACCTACATAACCTACATACATAACACAACTACATGCCAAACTACTAACTTGGCCTTGTATATATGCGAACTGAAGCCACATCAACGCCTTCGCACACCCACAATTCCACCCCTTACGCCGATATCTTTCCGGCCTTTTTATGTTTGTTTGTCCAAGCATCTTCCAGTTATACGAAATACATTATTTGTTGTAATATCCTTCACTTCCTAATGATGGTCTTGTTGTACTTAAAATGTCTCCTGTAGACCTCATAAGGTCTGAGGCTTTGTCGCAACAGTCAACGGCACATCAGTAAATAGTCAACGGATATCCATCTCGCCATAGGGCCTGAGACAATGGATGTCACCCAAAACTTATTTACCCTTCGTTGCCATCACTGAGTGAACAATGGCTTGTGTTGACCAACTGGATATAACTGCTATCACAACCAGTAATTACCTGTTCCATCCTTGTTTCTTTTTAAGTAGAACCTGTTTTAGAACCCAATTGGCTACTACTCATACCTGGATGCCATCTCTAGCCAGTTTCCTCTTGCTATGATCTGCAGACTGTAATAGATATATTTTATATTCAGATCTTAATATCCATATTGAATCCAACAACAACCCTTCCATCACCAATATTTCTGTAACAGGCACACCTAGGAATAGTAGAGCTGAAATTTCAGTCAATGCTGTAGGCCTGCCCACAGTGTGCACAGAAAGTTGGAGTCTAAAGGGTATAAAACAATAAGATAGGAAAACCCTTTTTAACCCCTTACTAACCTGACGTATGAGTACATCATAGTGCTGGTAAGGGGCTTTGTACATAGCCAGCGGGTGCTGGCTGTTAATTGCGTCAAATTATGCACAATTCTCACTTCGATCGGGACCCCTGCAGGGCAGGAGGTAGTAAAACTGCCATCTTTGTACAACCTAATGCATTGTATTACAATGCATTAGGCTGTATAAATGATTACACCCCCTAGTGGTGAAGTACCTTAGGGGGACTCAAGGTAAAAAAAAAATAAAAAAATAAAAAAATGTTTTAATATGTAAACAAAATAAATAAAAAATTTAAATGTTCAAATACCACCATTTTGCCATTTTACAAATGAAAATGAAATAATAAAAGTTACACATATTTGGTATTGGCGCGTCCAAAAAAGTCTGATCTATTAATATACATCATAATTTATCCTGTATGCTGAACACTGTAGAAGAAAAAGATTCCAAACTGCATAATTGAGTTTTTTAGGTCATTTCACATACTGTAAAACTTGGAATAAAATTGATCCAAAAAATCGCATTTATTCCAAATTGGTATCAATAAAAAGTTTACTTCATCCCGCAAAAAATGCCCCTCACTCAAGTCCGTAGGTGTGATTATCAAAAAGTTATTGGTTACAGAAAATGGCGGCGCTGCAAAATGTGAAAAAGAAACTGTTTGGAATTTTTTTACGGTACCAAAACTTAACGAAGACCCTACATGTTTGGTATTGCCGGATGTGCATCAACCTGTAGAATACAGATAACACATCACTCATACCGAATATTGAATGCCATAAAAACAAAACGCCTGCAAACATGGCGCAAGTACTTTTTTTTCACATTTTGCCTCGTTTAGAATTTTTTTTAGCGGTTTTCCGGTATATTCTATGTTTAAATAAATAACACCATTAGAAAGTACATCTTGCACCGCAAAATAGACAAGTAGAAAAATAAAAAGCTTATGGTTCCGGGAAGACTGGTAGGGAAAAACGGACTTGAGAAAAAAAATAGGTCACGGTGGGAAGGAGTTAATAGGCTATCTGGTAATTGGTTCTAAAGTCCGCGCCAAATGAAGATGTCTTCTGATAGATCTTTTGGGCCCTTAGATATTATATGTACATTATTGTAACAGAGTTTGGCCACCAGAGGATTCTCTGGTGGATCAGTATGACCTTTTACAGAGGAATACATTGGGAGCATATATCTTCAATGGAAGGCATTATACTCTAATTGCACAGAGCCTCACAGCTTGTAGCTTACTTTATCAACCCACTTTTTATCATATTGCCAGTCTCGAAGTGGCCCACAGTGGAAACCCCTGGTAAGCTCCTGGATATGGTGGGCCCCTGAGGTGCTTTTCAAGGTGAAAGGCAGGGAAAAAGAGGCAGAAAGCAATAGTGTTTGAGTTATGTGCAGTATGTGCCATCATGTAAAGTAGTTGTAGGGTGGACCTCAAGAGTCAACTTCAGAGGCACCCAACTCCGACATTGCTTATTGCTATATGTGTCTTTAAAATTTTGCCTGTGCATATCACTTGACACTTTCTTTTGGCATGCAAGTGGCACATGACACTTGCAGTCCATGAAAGGTTTTTCCGTTTTTCTTTGGTTAGTTTTTAATGGCCCTTATATAGCCCCAATTGTATATAAAATAAAAAAAAAACTTATACTCACTTCTCCCTTCATCTCATATCCAGTGCTGCACTGTCCTAACTCTCCGCCAGTTTTCTGCTTACTTCTTTCTTTTTTCAAATGGGGATGTCACTGCTGCAGCTGACTGACTGTGGTCACATGCCCATGCCTGACAACTTTTTGGACAGCAGACTTCTAAATGGTGACTTGAGGCATTGACATGTGGCTGCTTCAGTCAATCAGTGGCTGCAGTGGTGACCAGCAAAAAGTAAACAGAAGACTGACAGAGAAAGAGGATGGCGCAGCACTGGATCTGAAGTGTGGGAGAGGTGAGTATAAGTGGCATAAAATTAAAAAAATAAAAATAACCGGACAACCATTTCAATTTACATTGCCAAGCATGTCACTCATTATAATTGTATGCCACTTTTACACTACAAAATGTTAGGGAAGAAAGAAATGATATGAATATAAAATAATTACTCATAAGTGACATGAATTATCTGGATGTAGTTTCAGCCTAAAACAAAGCCATCTGAAAGTAGTAAAGTGTAGTTTTAGGTTCCATATATAATATTTGCAAGCTCTTCAGTTCATACATTGTAATTTACATTTTTACAGTGTAGAATACAGTCATCCACTGAATCATTTTGCAACCTCTGATTCCTCTGTAGCTACACTGCTATCTGTATGAAATTTGATTGGGGCAGAGAAACTTACAACTGGTAAAAGTAAATGGGCTGGCAAAAAGGGTTTGCAGAACTGTATGAGTTTTATTTTAAATAACCAAACTGACCAATACATCGGGGCACATTTATCTAGAGTTGCACCAGAATTGTGGCACAATTTATGTAAAAAATACAGGTGTAAATGTTTTACACCACATTTATTATGTATTTTAGACAGTTGCTACAAAATTCTTCGCTTCCTCTGACAAAGGGGGTGTGACCGTACATAAAGGTTTAGCCTGCGACGGCGTGTACCACAATTTTGACATAGTGGCATTAAGTAAGCCAACTTATAAACGGTGTGAAGTTAGACTAGGCCAGTGTTTCTCAACTCCAGTCCTCAAGTCCCACCAACAGGTCATGTTTTCTGGCTTTCCTTAGCATTGCACAGGTGATTTAATTATGCTGCACAGGTGATTTCATTATTGTCAGTGCATTCTGTGGGAGATCCTGAAAACATGACCTGTTGGTGGGTCTTGAGGACTGGAGTTGAGAAACACTGGGTTAGGCAGTTCTAACATGCAGCAGATTTATAAGCATTGTGGTCCATTATAAGATTGTCTAGTCTAAGTTTACCCTGTCTAAGAGCTAGACAGCATTGATAAATCTGCCCACTATATCTATATCATAAGTTTTAGGACTTGGCCTGCTGCCTCGCCGTTGGTCACTCTGTAAACTCATATTTATTGTACTTAGTCTTACCGTTCTGTAGTTTTTCCACTTTACAAATCACTAGTAAGGTCACAAATGGAACTTTGGGGCACATTTACTAATACTGTTTAATAGACAATTTAAACTTAGACTAGATGGTTTAAAAATATAACAGATGTATCCTAGTGTCTCGTGCAATATCACTTCCTTAGACACTTTTGTCTTACTTTACACCATCTATTAGTTGGCTTAGTTTTTGTGCTAATAACTGCACCAAAATGTTGGCACATTTTTAGTGCACTTTTCTGGCTGCTAAGCCATGCCCCATCCACAAAGCCAAACCCCTTTTGTCAGCTGAGACGCATAAGTGTCTACAAACTAATAAATTTGATGTTAGACATATAAACCAATATTTTGGTGAAAATTGCACCAGGTGTCCAGTGCAATTGAA
Source organism: Phyllomedusa bahiana (assembly GCA_025379985.1). Lineage (NCBI taxonomy): Eukaryota > Metazoa > Chordata > Amphibia > Anura > Hylidae > Phyllomedusa > Phyllomedusa bahiana. Next base: position 146,023 of record JAODAL010001194.1, on the reverse strand, counting down.
CTAGTAAATGTGCCCCTTTGTCTTCCATTTTGGACATCAATGTATGAAAAGGGCATTGCTAAGCTGGAGCTACTGCATTGATTGGTAGATTTAGTCATTTGCCTCTGTAGGCAGTTTTAATGTTCTTAACCAGAACCTCCTATGTTATAAAGTTACTCCTGTTTTTATTGGATTAATAAAGTCTGGATAATTTATACCACCTGAAGGAAACTTGAAGATTGGTGCAGAGGAGGGAAACTTAGACGATTAGGGCAATGCTTAGGTTAAAGCACAAAGGCAAGTTATCAAAATTGGGGTTACTCAACTTGGAAAAGACGGGTTTAGGTACAATTTAATTACAAGGTATGTACAGTTACAGAAATTGCTCTGATGTTGTTACAGCCAGGTCTGTAATCTTGACAATGGGCTATCCTCTGAGTCTACAGAAAGAAGTTTGCATCATCATCACTGATGGGGATTCTTTAATGATAGGGTGTCGATAATACAGGCCTATTTTCCTTTCTTGAAAAATATAACATTTCAGATTATGGTTGATAGATTTTAGAAATGTATGATCGATGCAAAAATTTATTCTGATTGCTATATTTAAAGTTAGAAATGAACTTTTCCTGTATTATGGGTCGATTGGCATTCCCCTCATAGTAGTTTTGCCTATTCCTTTTTCTGGATCAGTATGGTAGAGTTGTAGGTTGAACTCGATAGTCCTGTGACGTTTTTCAACCTTATCAACTATGCAAATGTTCAACTATTTCGGAAATTTTTTTGTTTTTTTTTACATCAATGTATTAAACCCTCTTTGTACACATATTTTGCCCCTGGGGAAAGGGCTTTAAAATTATAAAATTATATTTAAAAATTTATTTGTATTTTTTCCCCAAATGCTGTAAATATGTTTCTTTTTTCACCATTGCACCTCCATTTTGGATTTTAAAAGGACAACTACTAAAGAGTTTCCGCCATGTACAGCAAACAAGGATGAATTTGATTACAATCTGCTCGTAGTTCACTGGCAGCGACCAGTAAATGATGAGGTGGTCTATACCTTCTTTCATGGCTCGAGCCATCCTGTTTATCAAGCAGATCAATATAGAGGTAGAACAGAGATGGTTTATGACTTACTGCCTTCAGGAAATCTGTCATTGCTTCTGAAGAACATGTCTGAATCAGATGCTGGGACTTACACTTGTCACAGCATACTAAAAGAGTCTTCAGGATTCATCACAAGATATGTGAACCTTTTAGTTGAAGGTAATATTTGGGATGTAACCTTTAAGAGAAAAAAAATAAAATAAATGAGTAGTTTTATGACTATTTTTATTTAGTTTGTAAAGGCAATTTCATAGTTGAAATTTCTGCACCTAACTGTTGACAATACGACTATGTGATAACTTGTGAATTCCAGGTTTGTTTTTCCATAAAACAACTTTTAACGAGGACCTACAAATAGAGTTAGTGATGGAATGATGTTGTTGAATGGACTGCCTTATGGTGGTGAGGGTGTACTGCAGATATAGCCATTGAATTCATCAAAGGGTTACACATTCATTGAGGGTTGGAACAGGGGTTAATCATACACACTTTCATACAAGGCTTGTTTTTATGACAATATTTTTGGATGTGTTCTTTCCTTAAAATAAATAACCATTTTTTCTCCAAATACCCTCTCAAAATAGATTCTTTAAAGCTCTTATGTGCCCAAAGAGTTACGCCAAAATGAACCCATCAAAAAACCCACAGTGCCCTGAACGTGAAAATTACAATAGACAGTCACAGGATAGTCACTTTCTCCCTCGTGCCCCGTAACAGTTAAGCTTTTTTGATTTTTGTTCCAAATGTTTAATGGGATATCTGCCTTTTCAAACAGACCTTTATGTTTTTTACTCTTCTAGAATGAAATTTTTAAATTTTTTGTGGTGTTAAAAAAAAAAAGGGATAAAGTGAAATTTTGTTTGAAAATATATTCAATTCATTAATAAGCTGCTTATAAGAAATAACAATTTGATAATTATTTGTTACATATGGCTTTATAATTAAGGGTGCTTTAGCGGCAAGGAATATACCGTAATTTGTTATGCTGGGTGTTGAGCCATGCAATCGTCAGTTCATGTATTTTTAAATTAATTTATTTTTTAACTATGTTACTTATAGAGAGAAGTGACGACCAGATTCCAGAACATAAGAATTTATTCCTAACAAGGTTTAGGGTTGGTTTCTTGAGTTTGGGTTTCGTTTTATCTGTGTGTCTCCTGCTATATTTTATAAAGAAACCAAAAAGAGATGGAAAAGATGATGAAGGTAAGGTCCCCTTCACAGAATCCTATTTTTTGGCTTATCAAACACATATACAAATGCATGCATTGTTTATAGTTTTGTTTTGGTTTGTGTGTATTGCATGTTGCATTATTTGAAGAAGGTCTAATATTTCACAATTTGCATTTTGGGCAAAAAAAGTGGGGAAAACACTGTGGGCGCCAAAACGGTTGATGCCCTGTTCTGTAGTACACCAAAACTAGCCACATTATACACCAGGTATCACACATTTCAATGCGCCTAAAGTAGACACATCAAAAATTGTATTGTTGCATGTGCCTACATTTTGCTATGCGCCTGGATTAGGTGCATTAATTACACTATTGAAGGAAGACCAGATGCCAGATTTTTGACAGGTTCATTCATTCAGGTGCACTATACACATTTACTGTGCATTAAAATTGCCATGGCAGCGCCTCTTTTCTCACCCTTTGTCTTTAAAAAAACATAGTGGTTTGTGTGGAAACATCCTCTTTTTATGCTTTTATTTATTGAGGGTTTTTGTTCTTGTACCTAACACAATAATCCTCTAATATTTTTCATTGCAATTCTTACAAACATTTCTTGTAGTTTTTTTTATTTATTACATTTGTGCTGTTTATTTCTGAGCATGCTCAGTTTTAAATAAAAAGCCTTAACCCCAAAAAATGCCAAATCATACAAACTCCAAAAATGGCAACCCAACAAAAAGTATTTTTTATATGGATTTTTTTTTTTTTTTTTACTTTTCAATATACATGGAGTAGCAATCATTTTGGGGTAAAAAATACAGAAAAAAGAAAACTTTACAAAAGTTCAACATTTTTACAAATACACTGGGACAATTTTACTATTCCTGTCTCAGACAGTGTAAAAATAGACCAGATAAATTTTGGCTCATACTGTTTGATAATTTTGTCGCATCTCAAGACTTCTCTAGAAATTTTAGACAGTTAGTAGACGTACTTTACACGAAAATTTTAGACCAAAATCTTGGTGCAGTTTTGGTGCCAATTGTCATATTTCGGCCAGTTTTTAGAAAACTGTCACTGCAGTTTTTAGAGCCAAAGCTGGTAGTGGAGTAAATGGGAAATAGAAGAGATGGATTTATATTTCTCTTGATTGCAAGATCCATCTCTGGCTTTAACTGAAAAAACTACAGTTAAAAAAAAAAAGCCATGTGTGAAGCCACCTCAAGGCTGTTTGTGTGTAGGGATGTTTGGGAATAGACCTTATGTCTCATGTACTACCAGATGATGGTGCACAGTACTAAGGATGAAACAACATTGGAAGCTCATCCAGGTACCCCTCAAATTCCCCTTTCTAGTCCTTTCAAACATACAGAAATTTTGATTTTGGGGGACATATGCTCTTTTCCCTGAGTGAGGAAAAAAATTAAAGTAGCTAGTCCCGCCCTCTCTGGGTCCCTTTTGAAAAAATAAGTGGATGGAATATGTAAGGGGAGGGGGGGGGGACTTCAGATAAATACATGATATGAAATAACTGTATTTATGACAACATTTTCTACAAGTACAAACTTTTTGTGGCCATTTATCTACAAATATAGGCATGACTTAAATAATATCTCCCTTACTTTCAAGGTGTACAGGCAAGCAGAATTTAAAGGGTCACTTCAAATGGGTCCAAACCCCCTCCAATGCTGAGAATGAAGAGGTGGTGTGCAGCTGTAATTCTTGTATAAGCTGATGTCCAAGTAGAATAGGTCTTGCATGTTAACTTGCCGTTATCTGTGTAAATCTTCGATGTTCCAGTATTTAACACATGGCACTTCATTGAGTCCAATATGTGCTGTATGTCCTTAGCTATGTAGTTTGTACAGAAACAAAGGAGACAAATCAGGAAATTCAGAATATTTAATGGCTATGGATACCTCAGCACTGAATTGTTTTACTGTTCATTTGTTTGTTAAAAATGTAAAATTAAAGATTTTTCTAAATAGTATTCATTAAAAAATTACTTTTTTTGAATTTGACATAAATACACCAGAGCTCTGCTTCTGGCTCCGACAACCTCCCTTACTTTTCTCAGTTTTAGATATACTATAGTAGCATGGAGATGGAAGAGACTGTACACAGCAGATCAGAGTGTGGAGAGGGAGGAAACCATCCAAAGAGGGCAGCTCACACAAGCTCTAGATAAAGAGGAAAGCATAGTTTGCAAGGGGAAAATCACTTTGGCTGTGTTGCAAGTGAAAAGATAAAGCGGAGCACCCACTCTAAACTCTGTAGGGTGAACTGACCATGTACTTCTCAGCATAAATGTATATCAGCACAAGAGAAAAGAGATGCCTCATGGGCTTTAGATCGAGAAATCTGTACAGTAATGTAACTGCACAGATTCATGAGCGCTTTTGAAAGCGCCTGCATTCTGGATTTACGGACATCACAATCAGCATATATTATGTGAGAATAGATTGAAACTACCATAGGAGCAAGTTATAAAATGGTCGGAAATGTATGAAGGAATGATGATAACAGACCGAGACTTGGTGCCACTTTTTATTCCAAGTAATCACGAACACAAGTAAAATATTTTTTTTCCATGACTATAACTAACATATTTTGCTGCAGTAGACCAGATAGATTAAACATCTACATCTAATATAATGTCGGAGAGATGAAAGGTGAGGGGGGAGGGGATTATTTTTCTTTCTTTTATTCTTCCTTTTTTTATATTACGGCAACAATTTCTGCAGTGCTATACATATGTTGTCATTACTCACCATAGTCCTTGTCCCTTTAGAGCTCACAAGCTAAATTCTCTGTGTTACATACATTCTAGGTCTAACTTTTATACGGAGCCAATTTAGCCATCGGCATGTTTTTTGGATGGTTAAAAAACAGAGTACTTAAGTTTTAAAGTAAAAGAATAACCACTGCTATTTGCAAATGTTCATGATCATGGGAAGTATACTGTAGGTTGGGGAAATGAACACTTTTTTTTGTAGGAATAATATTGCAGTGCTCTAATGATGCACTAAACAAACTATTGTCAGTAACAAGTATTTTTCTTTCTCTTGCAGAAAAAATATACCTCATGCCAGGTAACTTCTTGCATGTCACAAATATTTGAGTTTTTAAAGGACAATAAGAATGCTCTGATTCATATAAATCGTATAGATGTTTCTTTGAATAGTCAACAAGGGATGTTTTCGGGGATTATTTAAACAAAGTGTATATTGTGTTGTGTTTTATTTGTACCAGTTTATTCCAGTGTTCGCAATGGAGGTGTCTGACTGACCTCTCCATTACTGTCGTTGGGGCTTGGTGTCAACTAGCAGTCATTTTTTTTTTAACTCCAAGGCTCACATTAAATCCTTTTCATGATTACCCCAGTTCCTAATGCACCAGGGGCACCGAGAAGAGTGGGGTTACCATCAGAAGTGGGCCCTCTAAAGTAATGGTCTATTTCTGGGGTGGCTGCGGGCTGGTATTTTTAGGGTGGAAAGGGCTTCATATCCATAAACCTTTCTATCCTGATAGTATGATAGTATCTGTCTGCAACTGCTGGCTTTACCTTGGCCAGTTTTGAAACACAAGGGGGAACCCGTTTTTTTTTTTTTTTAATTATCTATTGAAAGTTTAAAAATAAGCATGTCTGCCCCTTTTTTTTTTCATCATAGCTAAGCTTAAACCGACAGCTAAAAATATGATAACTCCATTACTAACAGCAGAATAAAATACTTTATTTAAATAAACACTCCCAGACAACACCCTTTTTTACCATTTTATTAAGGAAATGAATCACTGATTCAATGTCGTTCATTGGATCCACATGTAGCCCAAAAGGGAAACCTGTAAAGATACTTCTTCCTCTGTTGTTGGGTTAGGGTCCGAGAGCAGACTAGCGGATGTGTGGGGAGGGACAGGATGGGTATTACTTGGGGATTCAGATGCAATGTTTTGTCGGATATTGTCGATTTTGTCTTTGAAGTGAGCCTCCGGCTCAGAGGTCAGTGACCGGGGCCTGAGCTTTAGGCCTGAGGAGGGAGTGGAAAGTATCAAACAGGCGTTTTGGGTTGTTGTGTAATATTGAGAGGAGGGAGGTGAAATATTTTTGTTTGGCACAGTGAAGGGCAGTATGGTAAGTCCTGAGCATGAATTTTTTGTGGAGAAAGTCTGCAAAATAGTTTTTGACTTTCTCCACAAAATGCTCAGAAAACCCCCTTGGAAAAACATGCTTGCGAAGGCGAGTCTGAGGGGTGTCCCGGGCTCCCGGGCGTCTGACTCGGGTTTGGTTTTTGTCGAGTGGTCCCTTTTGTCCCGGGGGGTTTTGAGAGAGTTTTGTTGAAATTTTTTGACGGCCAGGGGGGGAAAGGGAGGGGGGGACATTGGGGGCAGTGAGGACTGTATGGTGTCTATGAGTTTTGGGGGGTGTTCATGGAGCGGAGATTTGGGGAATGTGTGAGGGGCAGGTGTGTCCGGGGAGGGCTGGGGAATTATGTTGGGTGAAGGAGAAAAAGGTTGGGGTAGAGGGGGGCCTAAGGAAAATTTAAATTTGGGGTTAGAAATTGATGAGGGGACTACGGGAAAACCCGATCAAAAGAGTGCCCATCCTTGTGGGTCTGAAAAATTGAAAGGGGCCCAAAGGAAAGATGTTAGTGAAAAAAAGGAGGGCCCGAAGGAAAATTTGGGGTCGTCAATGGGGATGTTAAAAATCCCCCAGATGAGTGTAGAAATTTGGGTTTAGAGGGGGGAAGTGAGGGACCCGGGGCAGAAAAAAATGACCCAAGAAAAGGGCGGGGGGGGGGCCGAGGGGGTCTTTACACAATTGGACTCTGAGAGAAAATGGGGGGAAAGAGTTTGGGGTTTTGTGGCCCCTCAAGGGAAAGGGGGGAAAGTGAGGGGGGGTTTCCCGGGGGAAAGGAATGCCCTGGAAAGTGCAGTGTTGGAGAGAATTTCCAAACTCCTCCCCCCTCCCTGTTTTCAGGTCTGGGAGTGGGGGGTGAAGTGTGGGCCCGGGCCATTGTGAGAGAGGAAAGGGGAAAGAAAATTTGAAAGATTACTGGAGCCATTTTTTTTCAGTGAAAAGGCCATTGGGGTTGCGGGGAGATTTTTTGTTTTTTCACTGTCTGAATAAAAATTCATTAAAAACCCTTTCCCGTTTTAGGTCAGTTTGGTTTAAAAAAAATTTTTTTTAAATTTTTTCCCAAAAATGCCAAAATTGGAGAGGGGAAATTTTTTTAAGGGCATTTTTTTTACTTTCTGAAAAAGTCAAAGTTTACATCATTTCATTAGTATTTGGTAGCTTTGCCCTTTAAAAAGGTATGATTTTGGGTTTAAAAACTTAGGAAAACCTTCCAAAGTTTCCCCTTAGTTGGTAGAAAATTTTGGGGCCCATTTGTCCTGCCCAGAAGGGTTTGAAATTTGAGCCTTGTTTAAAAATTCCCTTGCTCAAAACCTCCCTTTTTAGCTTTGCCCAAAAATTTTTAATGGGATTGAGATCAGGCTTTGTGATGGCCCACCCCAAAAAAAATTGATTTGGTTACCCTTTAACCCAAACTTTGTCCCCTTTTTTCCCCCTTTTTTTCCTCCCAAACGTTTTTGATGGTCCCTTTTTAAAACCCCAAGGTTAAATTTTTACTTTCATCAAAACAAGGCCCAGGCCCCAAAAATGTAGGTCTTTGTTTCTGGTGTTTTTGAAAAACTTTAATCTGGCTTTTATTTTTTTCCTTTGGAGTAATGGCAAATTTGGCAGAGGGGGCCCTTTTAAAGGCCCATGTTGATCCCAAGAAATTTTTTTTTCATGTGGATTTTTGCACATCTTTTTTCAGCTTTCCAGCATCTTCAAAAAGTCTTTTGTTTTGTTCTTGGGTTGTAGGGCATTTGTGGGACCAAAACTTGTCATTTTTTGAGACCTTAAAAAACCCACCCTTTTTCCTTTGAGGGGTTTATGTTTGGCTGGAAACCCAATTTTTTAAATATTTGGCTTTTTAATTGTTTGTAAAAATGCGAGGCACCTTCGGGTTTTGGGAAATTGCCCCCAAGGTTGACCCCAGACTTGTGCAAGTCAACATTTTCTTCCTGATATTTTGGGCCCTGTTTCTTTATTTCCCCGTGATTTTTACCCCACGAACGGGGGTTTTTTTGGGGTTTTCCATAAAATACATCCACAGGTGTGTTTCTAGCTCAGATGTTGCCAATAATCAGAAGTTTCCAAAGACATGACATCATCATATGGGCTGTCCCAAATTGTTTGAAGGCATAGTAATCCTAGCGTATGTAAACTTTTGACTAGGCAGAAAGTAATAAAAATGCTTTAAAATTATCTCTCATTATTTTGGCATTTGGCAAATCTAAATAATTTTGGTAATCATAATTGACCTTAAACGGGTAAGGTTTATTCTGATTTCATGTCAGATAGTGAGAATAACATGCATATGTGTTTTTTATATAGTGTTTGCAAACTTCTGGTTACAACGGTGTGTGGGAGTAGGTGTACATATATCCGCACTTGTGCAACCCTCTGTTCTGTTGTATGATAGTTTTGAGTACAGTGGAGCAGTGTGGTTGGATATACTTGGAACTACCACAGAACAGAATGAAGAGTAGTGTACAAGTGCAATCTACTCTCAGTTCTGAACAGAGACTTTTGAGGGCCAGTTCCTATCGATATGCTATCAAAGTGCGAGATGGGAACACCCCTTTCACTATGTATAACTTTTGTGTAAAAAGGATTGTCTGACCATAGATACTTTGACTCTTAATAATGCAGCTCATTTTGGCCTTAAAGGGTGTTCCAAAAGTACTTACTGCTCATTAGTCATTAGTGGATGATTAACCCCTTAATCCCTCCAAAGAAAAAAAATATGGCTCTTCATTTTTCTCTTCCCCGCTTTCAAAAAGCCATAACATTTTTATTTTTCCATCTACATAGACATATGAGGGCTTTTATTATGCAGGACAAGATGTACCTTCCAATGGTGTCATTCTTCGTATCATAGAATGTACCGGCAAACCGCAAAAAAAATTCTAAGTGGGGCAAAATGTGAAAAAGGCGTACTTGAGCCATGTTTGCGGGAATTTTGCTTTTACGGCGTTCAATCTTTGGTAAAAATGTGTTCTCTGTATTCTACAAGGTTGATACGCGTCCACCAATACCAAACACGTACGGTTTCCGTTATGTTTAGGTACCGTAAAAAAATTCCAAACATTTTCTGTTTTTAAGATGGTGCTGCACCACCAGGGGTGCAATCATTTCTACAGTTTAATGCATCGTATATACAATGCATTAGGGTCTACAAAGATGGCGGTTTCCTCATTTCCTGCCTGTGGCCGGAAGTGGGGCTTTCGAAAAGCATGTCAAGCATGGAAGCCATGTTAAATGATCGCTTGCCCGTGATTTTGCCGCAGACACCCCTATCGAAGTGAGGAGCGGTGCATAGCACCGTTTTCTCATTGATTTCGACACTGCGGCCAAGATGTTAAACAGGGATTAAACAGCGTGGGATGGCGACAACTCTCTCCCGCGCTGTAATCGCCAGGTCTTGGCTCCAATTAGCAGCTACACAACTCCTTAGCACCACCAGGACATACGCAGGGTTACCCAGGTGGGTTAAGGAGTTAAAAATTAAAAACAAAACAAAAATACCAAACTTAATTGTAAACTCGCTCATTCCAGCACTGAGGTAGGTTTTGTGATCCCAGTCGATGACATCACCATAATTCTTCACGTGACTATGCAACTATTAACAGCCCACAGCGGTCTTTTAGTGGATATAACATATGTGACCGCTGCAGGGTCATGTGAAGAGTAATTGGTGACATCTTCAGCTGGGATCACCCGGACCAACCATAGTCATAGTTTTTTTTAATGATCCCCTAATGACTACGGAGCAGTTAGTAGTTTTGGAACACCCCTTTAAGGGTGTAGTGTATTTTTCCATTTTTGTTTCATTGCAGTTTTTTTTTTCTTTTTGCTGACATTGCTATGTAAGGTTTATTTAAATTTTTATAATATTTTTAATTACCTAACTTTTAGCAGTTTATTTACATTAACTTTTTAAAGTAGTGTGTGAAAAAAATTGAACTCCACAATGTATGTTTATTTTTTCTCATAGTTTTCTGAACTCCTTAGATAAGTGGTGCACAACATTTGCTGTTCAAATGATCACATTGTCATATTGTTCATCTTCCTCGGGCCGCAGTAAATCTTAGAGGGTTATCCCCCATCTGAGACTTTAATGGCACTTCAATTGTAAATGCTCAAAATAGCTGAGAGGTCTTGGTTCAACTTTGAGGCATCTATTTTCATCACCGTTCAGAACCTCTGTCGCAGATTCCATAAAAATGTTGGAAAAAATAGCCAAGCATGCTGCATTATTTTTTGTTTGTGCTAAAATTATGGAAACGGTAACATAAACCTGACAGATCCCACTGCAGTCAATGGAGGCTGTTGTACGCATGTGGTGTGCATTAAAAACCAGATCCGTTTTCACCTCTGCAATGGAGGATTTGAATGGAACCTTGGATGTAGATATAATTCAGGCCTTATAATTCTGTCTGTGATGAGAATGATGAGGCTGCTGGAGAGTTATCAGTACAGAATAGGAATTGCCAGCCTGAGTCTCAGCAGTCAGTGATAACTGCAAGATTTCAGGATTTCTTTTAATAGATAGTGACATGGAACATTTGTAAAAATTGTCAATTTTAAATTTTTTACAAAATTTAATTGATTTAAACAATAATTATAGTCTAAAAATGCAATCTCTTTAATAAAATCACCTATTTTAATTTTTGTCATTTTATAGGATTTAACATAAAAGATTACAGAAAGTACATGCTCTCCTCTTCACAAAATAAAGCGTATTCTGTTCATTCAAGACAGTTACTTGTAAAACATCGTAAGTACAGTGAGCCTTCCAGTGCAAAGATGACGTATTTCGGAGAAAATTCAGAGACCATAAATGCAGATGAACTTTTTACACCAGAAAAACAGCAGTTTATGTCCAGAAGAATGCTTCTAGTGGGGGATGCCGGGACAGGGAAAAGCTACTTCTGCAAATGGCTACAAAATAAATGGCTACAAGAAGACATTAAGATGTACACCTGTGTATTATATATATCCTGCAATAAAATAAAGACTGAGACAAGCCGAAAGAAAATATGTGACAGTATATATACTGACCTTTCTTCAGTTCTCCTCTTGGATAATGTCCTACTTATTTTTGACAGTCTTGATGACCTTGTGTGTGAAAATAAGAACGTAAGCTCAACTCAGGAGAGTTACACCAGTACACCTTTAAATGTATACTCTATGATGGAAAAAATAATGAAAAAAAACAACTTGTCCCTCAAACAGATGTTTTGATTGTTTGTCGGTGTGACACTTTAATTGACTTTCAGATGGAATTTGGCTCTACATTTATTCTTCAAGACTTTACTGAGGAACAGACGGAGAATATCTATAATACAATTACTGCAAAACAGAAAAAATCAAAGAATACATATAAACAAATCTCTGAAATCACTTACATGCCTGCTTTCGTTGTAATGATAAGTAATTTCAGCACCAACCACAGTCTGGAAGTAAATGAAGACTCTAGTCCATACAAAATTCTAACTGAAGTTTTGTTGGATTGGACTAATAAAATGCAAGAAAGAAGAGACCTGAAAAATCTTCTTATAAATACGGCAAATCAATCCTATGAAAATCTTACTAAAGGAAAAGGAAACAGCACAGAGTCAGTGGAGTACTGGAATACATTTCTAGATTTATATAATTGCAAAATACAATATAAGTACCAGTGCAAGATGCTAAGAGACTTGCTGGCAGCTGTACACTGTGTATGGGAAACCCATCGAACAGAAGGCTTAATAGAGTGCCTTAATTTCTGGGTGTTTGGAAACCTTAAGTCTAGCGATAACGTGTTGCTCAAATCCATTGCAGAACAGCACACTGCAAAATTTTACCATTTCATAAGATTCTTCATGAGACTTCTGATGTATCCAGACTATGAGAGTCTATGTAAGAAAACCCCGATGATGGACGATAATACACAAGAGCTACTTTCAGACTGGTTCAAGGAAAGTTTTTCCAGCTATAGTCAGCATTCTGAAAAGCTGAAACTCATTCATTGTCTTTTTGAACTACATAATGAGAAAGTGACAAAAGAAGTTCTATCTACTACAGAAAAATTAGAGTTCTTCAACACTCCTCTAAACTTTAATGACATCCAAGCCTTGGCATACTGCTTCAAGGACAATGCATTGGAAGAACTGGACTTGAGGCTTTGTGCTCTCGAAGACAAATGTGTTAACCAACTCAGAAATATAATTAAGAATACCAAACATGTCATGTAAGCTACTCATATATTACTCTTGGTGTGTTTGTTGTAATACACTTGTGTAGTAATCCCAGCAAAAGTGCCTGAAGCAATAACTTGATACAAGTCATTTTATGTCTTTATATGCCACAGACTGGTCAACAGGGTCACCATCAGGGCTGTCTAAGTTCTACTGCTGTCAGGAGCCCAGGCAAATAAGGGGACAAAACTCGCATGTGGGCTGCTACCTATAGAGTATCCGACAGCTGTTGCATAGGCGCTATAAATTTTTTAGGTTATACGTTTCCTAACAAGCTGCATATTTTCCTTCTTTTATTCAAAATCAGTCAAGATGGAGGTTTAAATTGGAAAAAAAATTTTAGTTCAATGCCCCCTCTTTTTCACCCTATAGAGCTCAGATATTTCTGGTGGGTGGTCTGTTACTGTTGAAGGATGTTTCCCTCTGTTCAGGTTAAAACCGGGTATATGTAAAATGTACCATAGAATTAAAAAAAGAATTCTAAGAATAGAATAGACATACATATATGCTTATCTAGTTTTTAACTAAAGTAAAAGAAATTAGATATTTTGTCAGAATTGGATTTATTGAAACTGGAAATATATGGGGGCATCATCCTAGGGGGGGTTTTGGAGGGGATTATCACTATGGACACATCCCCTTGTTTTAAGAGGTTATTCACTTTAAATAATTGCATCTGTTACATAGATTTCTAATTATAGTAGGCTATTATGAACAATATGCAAATAATGTGTGAAAGTCTTTTATGTTTAGCAAATAGTTATGGATGCTCCTTGTCTTAGGCTTTCCTCCAACCATTTAACCAAAGAAACTGGAAAACTTTTGGGAGAAATTCTTAAAGAGCCTAATTGTATGATTGAATCACTTTCGTAAGTATCATTGTTTCCATAATGTATACATTTTAAACGATATATTTTCATATTAAGGTATATAATTGTTACAAGAACACATGTATACTAACTTCCGATTTGAAAGAAATCACCCAGGTAGTCACTACTTTGTAGAGATGTGTAAGTTCAGTAATTTGCTACAGTTTGTTTGTAAGGCTGTGCTCACTTACTATAAGTGGTTTCCTACCTGAGTTAGGCACAAGTGGTGATTAAGATCTGCAGCGTCTGCATCCGTCTACGAACTGGAAATGGAAACTAATATTACATTTTGGACTAAACAATAAATGTAATTTTAATGTTAATGATTGCATATGGTAAATAATGCTTTATTGTTACAGGTTGGGAACCAATCAGCTGGGTGATCATGGAGCACTATATCTCTGGAAAGCTCTAAAACACAACAAGCAACTGACAAGTCTGTATTTATATCATAACAATATGACAGATAATGGGACGTGTGAAATGGTCAAACACCTGCAAGAAAATGACTCGCTTAAGGAGCTACAGTATGCCAGTTTACTATTGATTTCCTCCTGTTGTTAAACAATAATTGTACTTTTTTTTTTCTTCTGACAAATAATGTACCGTACACACAACAAAAGTGATCTCTTGACAATGGCCCCATTCAAGGGTGGGATTTATTAACCTGCAGGTGAACAATCAGTTCTTGAAGTTGATGCATTGCAAGCAGGAAAGGAACTAAGAGACTTTCACATGGGTCAAAATGTGTTAGCAAGATGGCTAGATAAGTCTGCGCATCTACAAAACTACAGGTCTTTTAGGGTGTTCCCGATATGCAGGTTAGCACCTAACAAAAGTGGGCAGGGGAGGAAAACTGGTAAACTGGCATCAGGCTCATGGTGCTCAACGTTCATTGATGTTTGTGTGGAGAGAAGGCTAGGTTGTCGGATCCAATCCTACAAAAGCGCTGCTATAGTACAAATTATGTAAACTGTTAATGCTGGCTATGTTAGCCATTAAGCATGCATAGTACATAGCAGCTTGCTGCATAACTGCAGACCAGTCTGTGTGCTGAATCCTCTCCTCTACTCAAATGCCATACTATACTATGGAATAAATTTGGACGTTCTTTGGGACACCAGATTTTTCTGCACGACTGCATTGGTGGATGGTGCATAGCACATTCCACACCTCCCAAATTAATCCACAACAGATGAGTTGATTTACTTCATTTACACACTCGTGGTCTACTCATTGCATCAGTTTTCCCTAACATCCGTAACCTTTTTAGTAGGATAATGTGCCCAGAAAATTGTTCACCAGTGGTTTAAATAATAGAAGAGTTCAATGTGTTAACTTGGCATCTAAATTTTAATCCAACCAAATTACTCTGAGATGTGTCAGAAAACCAAGTCCAATTCATGGAGATCCCACCTCACAAATTACAGGACTTGAAATTTTGGGGCAATTTTAATAACTGAAAATTATATCGCACTAAACATTTTTGTAATTAGCGTTTATTAAGATGGTTTTTTTTTCAGTTTGGCTTCTGCAGTTTATATCTAAGTAGCAGACTTGACCTTATCACAAAGTTTTAGACGAATCACAGGAAAGGGCTGTATTGGGGCTTTCTCCTCAACCCCTTATGCAAACCAATCAAAGTGTAACAGAAACAGTCCTTAATGGGGATTTGCCAAGACCGCAGTTACCTACCTCCTGTCACACGGGGAGGATATATACAATCATGCTGAGTCATGAGCTGCAGGGGAGAGAGGGAGGGGTAGGGGGAAGTGAGGTCGGGGATGTCCCCAAAACTTAAGTTAACTAAAACAGTACAACATGGATTCTCATCGCAAGACAGTCTCGACTGCACTGTCTACCCGTGCCTTAAAGCCATTCATTTGCCTGCATCAGATAATAGTGTTTCACGCCGCGGCCTTAAACCCCCTGGGTTCGTGACTAGGAAAGCTTTGAGGAAACCCTAGGGGGTTTTGAAAAATGCTGTAGTCCCCAGATTTTTTCCTTTTTTGTATCACATATTTAGAAAAGTGATTAAATCCCCATTTGGAGTTCCCACGTCAACTTACATGTGGCAAAACCCCTTAATATTCAATTTTCTTTATATATAATATAGGCAATTGTAACATTGCCCCAATCTCCGGGCCTTGGGTACACAAGAAAACTACAGTAAAACCTGTGATACGTAATGTCAGGTGCACGCCGCGGTTCCCTGCCTTGGGCCGTCAGCGTGCATGCCTTCCTGTGCTTACCTGTCTTTTGTTTGTTGCTTCTGGGCCCGTGTGTGCTCTGTTCCTTTGGGGCGCGCGCCCCCTTCCGGGGTCTTTATAGGTTAGTTGTTCCTGCCCTCTTCCTCTTTACCTCTGACCCCTGCCTATAAGGGGAAAGTTCCTGCCTCTGCTCGGGTCAGTTCATTGATTCTGTTGCTGTGTCCACGGGCTTCCATCTTGACTCCTGCCAGCATCTCAGGTCTGCTTTTGGAACTTTAACCCTGAGATGCTGGTCCAGTGTCTTTGTCATCTGAGCCCGGGCCCGTCCGTCCGTCGTGTCTGTGTCTCCTGTACCTGCCATTTTCCTGCCCTGTATGTGCTCCTCCTTTTCCCCCTTGCCATGTTCCCTGGTCTGTCCCATTTTACCCGTCCATTCCCCCCGTATCCCCGTGGGGCATGTTACGTTTAACCCTCCTGTCCCGTGTACATGTTCCTTATTCCAGCCGGATTCCTGTCTTGACCCCCCTTCACCCAATACCACGTCAGGGTAGCGACCTGGGGGTCCCACAGAAGTCCACCCGCTTGCGGCGGGGCTCTGGGGAAGACCAGGGGCCCCTTGACTCCGCCCCTGGCTGGTCCCCCAGCTACCACCTCGCTCGTGATTTAAGAGGACCACACCCCCGGTGTCCCGCGGTCGGGCTTCGGCGTACGTCCATCGGCGGGGCACCGTTTCAGTAGAACTGACATGGATCCCGCCGGGGTGACCCCTGCCCTCGTCTAGACGCTGCAAACCCGTTGCCAGCTCATGGGGCCAGCCCGAGCTTCCCTTTGGCCTAATCATGGTCCCCCAGGCTTCCGTTTGGCCTAAGGTCCAGCCCAGAGCTTTCCGTTTGCCCACCTGATCCCGCCCAGAGCTTCCTTTGGCCAGCCATGGTCCAGCCCCCGGGTTCCGTTTGGCCTAGCTCATGGTCCACCCAAGGGTTCCGTTTTTGGGCCCACTCATGGGTCCAGCCCAGAGCACCCGGTTTGGCCCAGCCATGGTCCGCCCCGAGCACCCGTTTGGCCTAGCTCCCTGGTCCAGCCCGAGCACCGTTTTTTTGGCCAGCTCATGTCCGCCCCCAAACACCCTTTTTGGCCCCAGTCATGGTCCAGCCCAAACGTCCTTCGAGTCCCCCCGGGGTTACGGGCCCGCCCCAGCCTTTGAGTCCCCCTGGGTTACGGGCCCCCCCCGAGCCTTCCGACTCCCCCGTGGCTTACGGTCCCCGCCCCGAGCCTTCTGATCCCCCTGGTTACGGGCCCGCCCTGATCTTCGATCCCGGGCTTACGTCCCCCTGGCCCTTTGATCCCCCCTGGTTTCGGTCCCCCCTAGCCCTTGAGTCCCCCTGTTCGGTCCCGCCCCGAGCCTTTGGTCCCCTGGCTTACGGGCCCGCCCTGACCCCTTTTGATCCCCCTGGCTTCGGTTCCCCCCCTGACCCCTTTTGGTCCCCTGGGTTACGGTCCGCCCCGAGCCCCTTTTGACCCTGTGGCTTACGTCCCCCTGAGCCCTTTTGATCCCCGTGGCTTTGGTCCGCCCCGGGTCCCCCCCCCCCCCATTTTGGCTAGGCCATTTGTTTCCTCCCGTCACTTCCTTATTGGGTTTTTCCCCATACTGGGTATATTTAGCCCGTACTTTTGGGTTTTGGGGTTGCCCCCCTAGAAGTTGCGGGCCCTGACTGTGTGAAAGCCAGTTTTTGATTTGGAGGGGGGGGAGGGGGGTGTTAGGTGGGGGGGCTGTCAGGGTTTACGCCCCGGTTCCCCCGCCTTTTGGGCCCTCAGGGGTCATGCCTTCCCGTCTTTCTGTCCTTCCCCTTTTGTTGCTTCCTGGGGGCCGTGTGTGCTCTGTTCCTTTGGGCACCGCGCTGCGCTTCCTGTCTTTTTAAAGGGTTTTTTCCTGTCTCTTTCCCCTTTAAACCCCTGACCCCTGCCCTTTAAAAGGAAGTTCCCGCCCCCTTCTGGGTCATTTTTATTGCAGCTGTTGCTGGTCCAGCTGCTTTCTTTTGAGCTTGCCCCATCTCAGGTCTGCTTTTTGGGGTACTTTAACCCCTGAATGCTGTCCCGGTGTCTTTGTCATCTGAGTCCCGGGGCCCTCCCCTCGTGTCTGTGTTCCCCGTATCCGCCGTGTTCCGCCCCGTAAGTGCTCTCCTTTCCCGCATGTTCCCTGGTCTGTACCTGATGTGTTAACCCGTCCAGTTCCTGCCGTATCCTGGGTGCTATGTGTAAAATTTAACCCTCCTGTCTCCTGCTGTACATGTTCCTGTATCCACCGCCTGGATTCCTTCTTGCACCCGGCTGTCACCGCAGGTAGCCACGTCAGGGGGAGCGACCTGGGGGTCCCGCAGCCAAGTCCATCCCGCTTTGCGGCGGGCTCTGGTGAAGACCAGGGGCCCCTTGGACTCCGCTCCCTGGCGTGGTCCCCCAGCTACCACCTCGCCTGCGGTGATCACAGAGGATCCACACCTGGATGTCTGCGGTCGGCGCTTCAGCGTACGTCCATCGGCGCCGCACCGTTACAGTATCCTTGAAACTTCAAAAACGTCTCTCCATATCAAGAGTAGAAAATTCCTCTCTTACTTAGTGTCCAAAGCATGGAACTTTAGCAGATCAAGTTTGCACCGACTTTTATATTTTTGTTATTAACAGTAATGACTGGTGTAATAGTATTTGACAGAACGCAGTAGGATATCCTGGCATTGAACCCCGACAGGACCCGTGCCAGAACATACTCCCAAGACCGGTTCCGGTAAAAACTATGATATATATTGCGGTAATCTAAAAAAACCCGCACTATGGAATGGGATACTCGTGCACACAGGTGAAATAACATACGCGTTTCAGGCAATGTGCCCTTGTTCACTGTTACCAAATAGTGTTAAACACCTGTCTTATAAAACTAAGTAAAACCAATCACCTTTCTGATGTTAGGCACATGATCTTCCCAACAAAAACAAACACAAACAAACAAGGGCTGTTGCAAAAGCTCAGGATTTTTTACCTCTTTCCCAGTGGCTCTTTCAAGATCAGAACACAGACAAATGAACATATTATTGATATTACTACATGTCCAAATATATAAAATAATACTAAAGATCTATACTAGGAAATAAACCTCATTATAGTGTTCATGTACGTCCTATATATGAAAGCAGTTTAATAAAAATATAGCATGTCTGTGCGATAGTTCAGACCAGCCGGTCTGCTGGTACCAAGTTTCATAATCCACTGGGCCTCTGTTCTCCTGATCACGTTATTCCAATTCCCACCCCTGTAAGGTCATGGCACGGTTTCAATGGCATAAAACCTAAACCCCGCTGCTCCCGACATCTGTCCCTGATTTTTCCTTATGCTGGCGATGTGTTCCATTATACGGATTTTTTAATTTTCTAACAGTGCTCCCCACATACTTTTTTTGGCATATTACACATTCTATCACATAGATTAAATGGTGGCTCTTGCAATTCATAAATTGTCGTATATCATATTTTTGCTGACTGTGGGTGTCTGTGAATTCTATGGTTTTTATAGCCTTATCACATGCATTACATCGAACCCCCCACACTTGAAAAAGTCCTTCTGTGATAGCCAAATTTTATTCTTGTTCTCTTGTTTGGGGATATATGCACTAGGGGATATGTCATTGCCCAAAGTTTTTCCTCTCCTAGGGACTATCTGTATGCCTCTATCTACAATCTCGGCTTATTTTTCGTTTTGCCACAGAATGTTAATATTTCTTCTAAATATGGATTTAATTTCACCGAAATTTCTACTATATCTAGTGGAGAACGTAATTTTTTCCTTCCTAAACTCTTGTTTTTGCGTATTTTTAGAAAGCAAATGTTCTTTGGTCATCTAAACTGTTTAGCTTTTGCCTGATTGATGCCCCTTCTATATATCCCCTCTGGATAGTCTTGTCTCTATTTTTTCTGTTGCCTCCTTAAAATCCTCATCTATTGTGCATATCCTCCTAGCTCTAATAAATTCTCCATAAGGTTTATTGGCTTTGATGGTATTTATGCTATGGCAGCTATTTGCCCTCAAGATAGAATTGCCAGAATTGGGTTTCTGAAATAGTTTGGTGACTATCCTGCCTTTGTCTACATCTCCTTTGAGATTGATATCCGGGAAAATGTACTTTCTCCATTCCATATCCCTGTAAATTTCAAATTGAAAAAATTTTTGTTAATATACAGAAAAAAGGCTGTATGAGGCTACATCCGACCCCATATAATCAAGAGGTCGTCGATGTAGCGCCCATACCAAAACGACACAGTCCACAAAGGGATTGCTGGTACTATATATGGCATGGTGCTCCCACCAGAGAAGGGGAGAACGTTGCACCCATAGGTGCCCCAACAAGCTGCAGAAAAAATGTGTTTTCAAACTTGAAGAAGTTGTTTTTCAACAAATATTCCACCGCCAATAAGATAAAGATCTGTAGGTTTTCTTCATAAAAACCCGATTGTTTTAGGAAAAACTCCAAAGCTGTAATAGCCACATGGTGCGGTATGCACGAATACAAACCCACCACGTCGCACGTGACCCATGTGTATTCCCCCTTCCACTGTTTGCCTGAAAGTTTTCTCAGGACTGACTGAGTGTCTTTAATGTAACCTGCCAATTTCTGAACAACTGGTTGAAGATATTTGTCAATCCAGCTGCTCAGGCCTTCATTCAGGGAGTCATTCCCCGATATGATAGGTCGTAGGCTCGGGGGAAACATGCCCTTATGCACTTTAGGTGCTCCATAGAAAATGGGTGTAACAGGTTCTTCTCTATACAGGAATTTTGCTTGTTTTTCACTAATAACTCCTAATGCAATTCCATCTGGAAATTTTTTCTTTAGTTTAAATTTGTAATGATTTGTAGGTCTTTTTGTAATCTACGATATGTGTCAGCATCGTTTAGTATCTTGTATACCTTTTGTTGTGTAAGGGCGGAGTCCATCACAATGACGGCTCCCCCTTTATCTGCCTTTTAACAATGATGTTACCATTGGCTTTTAAATTTCCTTATAGCCCTATTTTGGGGACCATGTTAAATTGTTGTTTTTTAACCTACTGCGTTTCTTGAATTCCTTATTTCTATTTTGTAATTTTCTAAGATCCCGTTCCATCGCATTTTGAAACTGTTCGAGTGCAGGTATCTTAGCCTGCACAGGATAAAACTTGGGGTTAGGCATATCTTGATGAATGTTTAGATCTAACCTCGATATAACTTCACTTCCCATGTTTTCTATTTCAAGTTTCTGTAATGTTTTAAGGGCTAGTTGTTCTTGGAATTGTAGCCTTTCAAAATCATTTTCAACACTAATTTCATGTGTATACACATCCCCTTCTTTTTCTTGTTCCTGGAAATATGATTTTAATGTTAAAAACCTCACAAATTTATTGATGTCACATATGGTATAAAATATTTCAAAGCTTGCATGGTACAAAGTTTAAACCTGTTTTAACACCTCTAATTGCGGTTCCGTTAAGATGGTAGGCGTCAGGACCACGACTTGAGTATTGTCCTCTAGACTTTGTATATTGTTTTCTCTGCGCAAAAGTTCTCATGGACTTCCTCGGTGTTTCCCAGTCTTTTTTTTGGTTTTGCCTTCGCGTTTTTTGACCCCTTGTTGCCCTTCTCATTTGTCTCTGTATTATGGGAGTCTTCATCTTGTGTATCATTATCTGTATTAGCGCTATCTGTGCTATCCACTTCTGAGAAACTAACCTTTCTATTATATCTACCATTCTTCTTTTTCTTGAGAATAGATCTTGGGGTAAAGTTCTGTTTGTCCATTGTCCAAGTATATACCCTTTCCTGGTTGTGGTCCTCCATATCTCTGTTATATTTCCTTTTTTTATTCTCCATTATAGCTTGTTCCGCTTTGTCTATGGTCTCTTGTAACTGTTTCTGTGCCGTATTGTAGTCTGGCAGCTGTACATATGAATGGTGTTTTCTAAATCCATAATTTTCATCTCGATATACTTTAATTTATCAGTTTCCACTTCTATTATTAATTTGATAAGGGCCAAAGAGCAGTCTGACAAAATGTTATTCCATTTAATTGTAAATTCTGCCGTTGTCTCAAATGATGGGAGTTGTGTTATTCTTAACTATCTGGGTATGTTTTTCTTCTCCAAGTCTGTTCTCAATGTCTGTTGGTCCCACCATATTTTTAATTCTTTAATTTTGGCCTTTTCCAATTCTAGGAATGCTTGCTTTCATTCCTTGTTAATATCTGCAGTAGCTGGCTTTTCATCAAATACTGCCGCTAACTTCGCCATTCTATCTGTAGCCTTTTTTTCCCAAAATGCCACTCGTGCGTTATGCCTATGAGTATGTGCCAAATAGTAGTGCTGTCAAAAACTGCTTAGGTATCCTCTAGTGTCAGCATAACGTATATTAATGTCCTTTTAAAAAGTGGGCTGTAAACACGGCCAAACTTAGAGTAAATTCTAGTACAAAAAATTCAGCTCACCTTCTTTGTGGACTTGTTTATATCGTTTGATAGAGGATCCTAGAAGTCAAGTTCCCCCCTTCCGGGCTCTCCGCCACCAAGCGGTAACACAACAGACCGCAGTCGGATATCCGGGCGTTGATCCCTGACGGGACCCGCGCCTGCAAATACTCCCAAGTCCGGTTCCGGTAACACTATTTGGTAACAGTGAACAAGGGCGCATTGCCTGAAACGCGTATGTTATTTCACCTGTGTGCACGAGTATGCATGCCATAGTGCTGTTTTTTAGATTACTGCAATAAATATCATAGTTTTTTACCGGGAACCGGACTTGGGAGTATTTGCAGGCGCGGGTCCCTCGGGGAAATCAACGCCCGGATATCCGACTGCGTGCTTTTTGTGTTACCGCTTGGCTGGCGAAAAGCCCGGAAGGGTGAAACTGTGATTTCTAGGATCCTCTATCAAACGATATAAACAAGTCCGCAATGAAGGTGAGCTGAATTTTTTGTAATAGTATTTAGTCAACTCACTGAGTTTCCATGGCGGTAGGTGCAAACTTGATCTGCTAAAGTTCCATGCTTTGGACACTAAGTAAGAGGAATTTTCTACTCTTGATATGGAGAGACTTTTTTGAAGTTTCAAGGATACGTATCACAGGTTTTACTGGTACTGTTGTTCTATGTGTACTAAGGCCTGGAGATTTGTGGTCAATGTTACAATTGCATATATTATATATAAAGAAAATTTTAATATTAAGGACTGTTTCTGTTACACTTTGATTGGTTTGCATAAGGGGTTGAGGAGAAAGCCCCAATACAGCCCTTTCCTGTGATTCGGCTAAAACGTTTGTGATGAGGTCAAGTCTACTACTTAGATATAAACTGCAGAAGCCAAACTGAAAAAAAAACTCACTCAGTGAGTTCCCGTGGTGGTCGGTGCAAACTTGATCTGCTAAAAGTTCCATGCTTTGGACACTAAGTAAGAGAGGAATTTTCTACTCTTGATATGGAGAGACTTTTTTTAAGTTTCAAGGATACGTATCACAGGTTTTACTTGTACTGTTGTTCTATGTGTACTAAGGCCCGGAGATTTGTGGGCAATGTTACAATTGCATATATTATATATAAAGAAAATTTTAATATTAAGGACTGTTTCTGTTACACTTTGATGTGTTCTGCAGTTTATATGACTGTACATCACCAGTTGTAAAGTCCCCTTCACAATTCCATCTGTCATAGACCTGATCTGAGCTCTATTATGATCACATTAAAGTTGATCAACTTTGATTTATAATTAAGCTTAGATGATCACTTAAAAAAGGCAAAATTGGCTAGAGACTAAGCTGCATACAAGGCTCCTGACAGATCTTCTGTAAACGGGATTCTGCAGTGTGTTGTCCAGTAAAAATGATTTTTAGCTAGAAGGAAAAGCATTTCAGTTTAAAAATGCCCCTAAATGTGTCTATATTCACAACAATGTGTATTACTGGGTCTTCTTCAAATTATATTGCTTCCCTCTCAACCCATACAGTATACAACTGTGTGCAGACATATCTATATCATAACACTGTTCAACACCTTGGCTTACATTTCTGAGGATACTTCTGTGGTGCCCCTAGTCTCACAATGACATCAGTCTAACATGTATTTTATAGTAATAGTCAAACATTTTTAAACTAATTAGGTTGAAACTATAGACAATTCTAGTGTTAATCAAAGTCCTCAGTTGACATAATTCACATCACATTCAGCAGAAAGAAGCCCATTCATCCCTGCTTTTCCCTTAAGCGGTTTGAAGGCTGCCATAATTTCGGGACATTGGATTCTGGGCACAAGCCCCATATGCCAATGTTGTTTACACTGGGTACATGATGACACGCAATAATTTTTAGCTCTTTACAGCAAATATGATACTGAATATGTTAACATATACCATTTTTTTTTATTCATAATGTTTTTTTTTTCAGTTTGTGCGGGAATACATTTACTAATGATGGCCTCACAAATATCCAGAATCTGAAAGATACCAAAAAAGAGACAAAAGTTGTTCTGTGGATTGCAGAGAATTTTGAGCTGTTTCAGTATGTTGAAGACCGTATCGGTGACCTGAAACGGGAAAGCTATCATCCAAAATATCTTGACAACCTGCTTGGAATTGTCCTAAAGGATCTGAAGAAAAAGGACTGCAAAAAGGATCCCAGAATAAGCTCTAAGAAAGTGGACACACTGATTCAAACTATTGAAACATTATTAAAAGAAAAAAAACATTAAATTGCAGAACTGTGGATCTTTATAAACACTTGACAGGCAATTTGAAACTATGCTTACCAGAGCTGAAAAGACCTTTTAAAGCTATTTTTATAATCAAAGATTAATTACTTGCTAATTAGGAATAAAATTTAGCAAGCACAACATGCCTTGTTCTATAGATTATTATCAGTAGTCATGTGCAATAGAGTATGCCAACAAAACACTTTATATGAGGGGGCTTAAAAAAGTTTCTGCACTTTTATATTTTTGTTATTAACAGTAATGACGGGTGTAATAGTAATTGGTCATGTCTGAGAGCATTATGCGATTAGTCTGTCTGTCACACTGTGATGAAGATGTCTACAAAATATATAAACTGCACCAAAAAGGAAAAGGGTTCTATCAAACACTTTTGTGGGCAGAAGATGTGGCAGGAGCACAAATTCATCTCCACATCTGTGCACAACATGGGGATAAAGCTGAATATGAGTACTGGATCTACCTATGACATGATGCATGACAGCCTTCAGTTCAGTAAAGTGTATGCTGGGTGGGTAAGGGTTAGGTTAGTTAGGTTGTGCAATTCATATGTTTTGCAGCCATCTTGACCACAGTGAGACAACTCTTATACTAAACTGCAAGATTCACTGGCTTGCTAGACAGACTAGTCATATGACACTCTCAGACATTACTAATTACTAATTCTCCTTTACCCTTGCATTTGCATAAAACATTCACATGTTATATGTAAATGCCTCACTCTTCTTTTGCAATACATGTATATTTGAGTTTTTTTTTATTATTTTGTTTTCTATTTTGATTGGTGTTCAATTGCTGTTTTTTCTGGAGCCCTGCTCCGGTTCCTCGTCTACTATTTTTCTTTTTCGGTTGGGTGGAAAAATAAGAATTGATTGGTCTGGTCCGAATATTTGGGGTTACCATCTGAGCAGGGGAAAATGAACCCAGACCTAAAAAAGGCACTGTCCCAGAGCATCCCGGTTTTGTGTTGTCCACAATTCCTGTCTTTATTGGACAGAAGAGTTAACACAGAGGGTTGCAATTTATGTGTTTTGAGTTTTTTTTTATTATTTTGTTTTCTATTCTGATTGGTGTTTAATGTCTGAGAGTTATTGTGTGATTCAACAGTTACTTGTGAAAGTATGTAAGTTCAATTAGCAGTAAGATTATCACTGCTGTCAGATGAGAGATTGCAGCTGCGTGTTTCAAAAGCGCAGCTTGGCTCCGTCTTGAAAAGAATTGCATGTCAATTCTTTTCAAGACGGAGCTGAGCTGTGCTTTTAAAACATGCAGCGGCGATCCCTCATGAGAACGCCACTCCGTGTTCGGCATAGACAGCAGTGATAATCTCACTGCTAATTGTTTAGATCCGTCTTGGGGACCGACACAGCGGACCCCAAGACGGATCCTAAAAGCGCTTGTAACACGGAGTGTAAACTGTGTGAACAAGCCTTAGATGTACACCTGTGTTATATATATATATATATATATATATAATTATATATATATATATATAACTATATATATATATAGAGATATATATATTATATATATATATATATTATATATAATATATATAGTATAATATATTGCAGTGAAATAAAGAATAAGACAAGCCTGAAGAAAATGTGTGACAATATATATAATGACCTTTCTTCAGTTCTCAGAATGGGTAATGTCCTACTTATTTTTGATCACCTTGTGTGTGAAAATAAGAACGTAAGCTCAACTAAGGAGACTGACACTAATACACCTTTGATGGAAAAAATAATAAACAACTTGTCCCTCATAGATGTTTTGGTCGCTTGTCGGTGTGACATTTTAATGACTTTTCATTTTCATAAGGAATGCGACTTTACATTTATTTTTCTAGCTGAGGGGTAGCACCATCACCTGCATCCCTCCTCCCTGCTCCATGACTCCTCCCTACATCTGCTGCCTTTCCACTATTGAGGAACAGGCTGAGGATACCTATAATACAATTACTGCAAAAAAGCATAAAATCAGATAATACATATAATAGAATCTTTTAAATCACATGCCTGCTTTTGTTGTAATGAGAAGTCATTTCAGCACCAACAATAATATGGAAGTAGATGGAGATTATAGGCCATACAAGATTGTAACAGAGGCTTTGTTGGATTGCCCTAAAAAAAAGAGACCTGAAAACATTTTTATAGATGTGACAAATCAGTCCTTCTAAAGAAAAAGAAACAACATAGAGTCAGTGGAGTACTGGAATATGTTTCTGGATTTATATAAATGCAAAATACAATATGTCAGTGCAATTTGCTGAGAGACTGTGTATGAGAAACTCACCGAACAGGAGGCTTAATAGAGTGCCTTAATTTCTTGGTGTTTGAAAACAATACAAAACAGTATGCGATGCCGTGTTACAAAAATCCATTTTATCATTTCATAAGAGAAGACTGATAATGTTTCCAGACTGTGAGAATATATGTAAGAAAATCCTAATGATGGACGATAACACATAAGGGCTACTTTCAAGCTGGTTCAAAGAAAACCCTTCCAGTTATAGTCAGCATTCAGAAAAGCTGATGTAAGGGACACACTAGTCTCGCCCTGGCTTACCCTGCCTAAGCATGGTAACCACCCCAAAAAGGGGCGACCCTACACTCAAACCTCTTCCTGAGCTGTACCTAGTAAAACATGTGCCAAACAGAAGACAAACGTACAACAAAAAAGGAACAGACACCACAGATAAAAGTGAAAGAATAGTCATACCAGGAGTATGCAAAGTACCAAAGGACAGAATGGGAGAGTAACCAGAAAGACAAGCCGAATCCGAGAACCAGCAAAACGGACAGGACACATAAAGCAATCACCAGCAGAGACTGGCAGACAGGAAGAGGTTTAAAACCCCTGCCCCAGCCAGGGATTGGCTCAAGTGCTGTACCCATTAACCCCTTAAGGACCCAGCCAGTTTTGGCCTTACTGACACAGCCCTATTTTTGAAATCTGGTGTGTCACTTTGTGAGAATAACTTTTTGACACTTTTACCTATCCATGTGATTCTGAGATTGTTTTCTCATGACACATTGTGCTTTAAGATAGTAAGAAAATTTTATCCATACACCCTTTGTTTTTTTTGTGAAAAATATCAAAATTTCATGAAAAATTAGAAAAACTGTGATTTTTTTAAAGTTCAAAAATTTCTGCGTGCAAGACAGATAATTATTCACCACAAATAGTTTATAACTAGCATCTACCATATGTCCACTATAGGTTGGGGCATCATTTTTTAAATGTCCTTTTTTATATATAATATATATTTTATATCATTAAGGGGGCTTAGAAATTTAGTAATAATTTCTCACATTTTCAAAAAAATTTGCAATAAAACATTTTTTTAGGGACCAGTCCAGTCTGACGGGGCTTTGGGGGGCCTGCATGTTAGATACCCCCCATAAATGAGGGCCTTCTAAGAAACTAGACCCCTTAAAGTATTTACAAGAGTTTTTTAGGAAGTTGTTAACCCTTGAGGTGTTTCACATAAATTACAGCAAAGTGGAGGTGAAATTTCAAATTTTCACTATTTTTGCAAAATTTTCAATATTTATCCATTATTCACTGAATACGGTAAATGTGACTAGGTAAATGCAATGTAAAATCATTTCCCCAGTCTGCCGTTTTTAGAGATATCCCATATGTGGCCCTAGTGCTTTTATTCGGTTTCAACCTAAGCCCCAGAATAGGAGGAGAAACCTACGGGACTCTGGGTCTCATTTTCAATGCAATTTTATTTAGGCGCCATTTCAGGTTTAAGAGGCCCTAAGGTGCTAAAACCTAAGAAACACCTCCTAAAAAGACCCCATATTGGAAACTACACTCCTTAAGGTATAATACAGGTGTTTAGTGAGTATATCAACGCCACAGGTGATTCACAATTTTTTTTTTTAGCATTAGTCTGTGAAAATGTAAAACTTTTTTTTACAATAATCTGCAATTTTAGCTGAACATGTTTCATATTTACAAGGAATCCTGGAAAAAAGAACCCCAAACTTTTTTAAGCAATTTCTCCGGGTTCGTCAATACCTTACATGTGGGTGTAAACTACTGTTGGGCGCATGGCAGGCGTACAAGGGAGAGAGCACTATTTGGCTTTTGGAACACAGGTTTTGGTGGGGCTATGTCGCATTTGTAAAGCCCCTAAAGTACCAGAAACGGGTGAAACCTTCCAGAAGCCCCGCCCCATTTTAGATTCAACACCCTCAGGGATCTCATCTTGGGTGAAATTGTGCATTTTGGGTTGCACAGGTGTTCCATGGTTTTTTTTAGCATTGGGCCATGAAAATGGGGGGGGGGGGGGGGGGGGGGGGGAGGAAACACAGTTCCACCATTGTTTTTTGGGCTTCAATTTCACAGCATTCGCCGTGCAGTGTAAATGATGTGAAAACTTTACTATGGGGGTTGGTACAATTGCAATGGTATTAATTGTATATAGTTATTTATGTTTTATTACTTTTACACAATAGAAATAGGTCTATAAAAAATTGCGTTTTTATGTTGTCCTATTCTGACAGTCATAACTTTTTTATTTTGCTGTGTGCAGAGCTTGTAGGGCCTTGTTTTTTGTGGGGTGAATTGATGCTTTTATTGGTACCATTATGGGGTGCATACAACACTTTGTTCACTTTTTATTAAGGTTTTTGTTTTTAACAAAATACAGCAATCCTGGTAGAGTTTTTTTATTTTTATTTTTTATAGCGGTCACTCTGCCTTAGATATGACATGCTAGCTTTACTCAGCAGGTCGATACAATTACAGCAATACCCAATTTGTATATTTTTTTTTTTTTTAATTTTTTACTCTTTTATACAATAAAAACACTTTTATTCAAAAGGGAAAACCCATTTTTGCATCGCCATAGTCTGAGAGCCATAACTTTTTTATCTTTATGTGTATGGAGCTGTATACAGGCTTGTTTTTTTGCGGGATGGGGTTGACGTTTTTATTTGGGATCATTTTTGGGGGACAAGACTTTTTGATCAGTTTTAAATCCGTTGTTTGGAAGGCAGGGTGAAGAAAACACTGCAATACTAGTAGAGTTTTTTATTTTTAACAGCGCTCACTGTGCAGTATCCGAATAAGTTTGCTTTACTCTTTTGGTCGATATGATTAAGGCCCATACCCAATTTAATATAGTTTTTTTTATGTTGAAGCACTTTAAAAAAAAAAAGTGTTTTTTTGTGAGTAAAATAATATTTATGCATCACTATCTTCTGAGAGCCATAACTTTTTTATTTTTCCGTATACAGAGCTGTGTTAGGAGGTTTTTTTTGCGGGATGAATGGACGTTTTAATTGGTACAACATTGGCGCTTATAGGGGTTTTTGATCACTTTTATTCCATTTTATGTGCTGCGGGATGAACAAAAAATCTTAATTCTGTGTTTTTTTTTTTTTTTTACGGGATTCACCGTAAAGGTTAAATTAACATGACAGATTTAAAGGCAGGTCGTTACCACACGGCGATACCAAATACGAGTGCTTATTTATTTTTGATCTTTTTTGGGGCGATTGGCGTTTGTAAAGGGGAAAAGGGCGGGTACTGGTTTTTATTTTATTTTTCTGTTTTTTGTTTTACATGTTTTTTCACTTTTTTTTACTTTTTCCCCATTTTTATTTTTACTTTTCCCATAGGGATTTGAATGAGAGAGCTTTAGATCTCTCATTCAATAGGAATCAATGCGCAGCTTGTTGCTGTGCACTGGTTCCTATGACAACTGTCAGTCACGATGCTGGGCCATGCCCACAGGGCGCGGCCGGGATCGTGACTTTACAGACAACCCGGAAGGCATTCTATGCCCTCTGTGCTGTCTGTCAGAAGGCAGGAGCTGCACGGATCCCGCGATCCGTGCAATTGCTGTCGCAGACAGAGACTCAGGAGGAGCGATCTCCTCCTGCGTCTCTTTTAGTTATTGCGATCCGATTGTCGCAATAATTAAGAGGGTTTAACCCCCCCCGCCCCCCGGATTTATCGTGGGTTTCCCGGGGCCCACCTGCGGGATGTCAGCTTAAATATACAGCTGACACCCCGCACCGATCACGCGAACTCTGCTTTAGAGTTCGCGCGATCCTCAGGATGTATGCATACGTCCAACGTCGTTAACCCCCAAACGACCTGGACGTATGCATACGTCCAAGGTCGTTAAGGGGTTAAGCACTCATCTGCAACAAAATCCTTAAAGGGCCAGTAGCGCATGCCTGACAGTACTCCCCTCCCTTTTACAAGGGGTCAATGGATCCTTAGGTCCTGGACCAGGCTTCAGAGGGAATTTTTTGTGAAATTCCTTTACTAAACAATTGGCATGAATTGAAGAGGCAATCTCCCATGTGCGCTCCTATGGTCCATACCCTCTCTAATGTACAATATATTGAAGAGCATTTCTGACTCTTCGGGAATCCACTATACGCTCAACTTTGAACTCTAGATCCCCCTCTACCTAGATGGTAGGCGGAGGTTACTTATTAGGACCGATAGGAGATATGTATTTTTTGAACAACTGTTTTGGGGAAGACATTAAGGATCCGGAAAGTCGGTGGGAGATGAAAACGAACAGTGACTGGATTGATAACCTGTAGAATGGAGTAGGGAACAATATATTTGGGGGCCAACTTACAAGAGGGAGCCTTAAGTCTCATATTTTTGGTGGCAAGCCAAATTTTATCCCCTACAGCAAACCTTTATATATGGTCTGGGATTTCCTCAGGCTCAACTGAACCTGGGCTCAGACTGTGCACAGTTTTTCTGATTCAATCTCTACCTTAGGGTTATCAGAGGTGGACGAAGAGATGGACGCATGATGACGGTTATTGATGTAGACCTCTGTGAAGGAAAGGCAAGTAATCCAGTCCGACTACTTATCAGCACAATAAAACCTACGGTACTATTCCAGAGTCTGATTAAATTGTTCAGTCTGACTGTTAGACTCGGGGTGAAAAGCCGAGGAAAATGACTGAATTTCAAGAGTCATACAAAAAGCTCTCCAAAACTTGGCTACAAACTGTACTCCCCTGTCAGAAACAATATTTTCAGGAGTCCTGTCAATAGGAACTACATGATCAATAAAGAGTTGTAGCAACATTTTAGAGCTTGGAAGCTGTTACCCAACTTACAGTCTTTCTCTCAGCGGGGGATAAATCCATGATAAAGTTCATGGACAAATGTGACTAGGGTCTTTGAGGAATGGGTAAAGGACGAAGTTCCCCATAGGATGAACACAAGGGACCTTATTTCGAGCACATGTCTCACAGGCGGATAAGTAAACGGTGATTTAATGGAGCATGGATGGCCACCAGTAATAAAGGGCAACTAGTCTCTTAGTTCCTACAATTCCTGGGTGACCACAAAGAACTGAATTGTGCAGCTCATCGTACAATCGGAATCTAAATTGTACTGCTACAAACAACTTCCCACTGGGAGTCGAGCTAAATCCTGAAATTGTCTTATATCACTGGCCAGGTCCGGGGAGACCGCTAATACAACCACCACTTTAGCTAAAATGGGTTCTGAGGGTAACTTGGAAAACTAAGTGGCGCAGAATCTTCGAGACAGAGCATCGGCTTTGACATTTTTCGAACCAGGTCTGTAGGTAACAGTAAAGTCAAACCTGGTAAAAACAAGGCCCACCTAGCCTGTTAGAGATTGACTCTCTTGGCGGACTCAAGATAAATCAGATTCTTGTGGTCCGTGAGTACAGTTTTTATATCTAGCCCCCTCCAGAAAATGAAGCCACATCTCAAATGCCCCCCTAATGGTGAGAAGTTCCCAATTCCCAACATCATAATTACTTGAGGGTTAGTCAGAGAGGGGGGCCCCTGTGACAGAACTGCGCCCACTCCTACCTTGGAAGCATCAACTACAACAATAACGGGCCATGAGATGTTGGGTTAAACCAGAACGGGGGTTTAGTAAAGTACCTCATCAAGGTTTCAAAGGTGTAAACAACTTCAGGTTCCCATTGGAGCAGATTCGCCCCCTTTTTAGTAAGATCTGTTAAAGGTTTGGCTATGGATGAAAAGTTATGGATACATTTTATATAGTAATTGGTGAATCCCAAAAACCTCTGCAGGGCTTTCAGGGAATTCGGCCGTACCCAATCCACAATAGCGCGAACCTTGGCGGGATCCATATGGAAGGCATGCGGTGTAAGAATATAGCCCAGGAAATGTAACTCTTGGACCCCAAAGAAACATTGTTCCAGTTTTGCATACAAATGATTATCCCTAAGAATCTGCAGGACAGTGCACAGATGTTCCATATGGGAAGACCAGTCGGGGGAAAATATCAAAATATCATCCAGATAAACAATGATACAGCACCAAATGAGTTTTCGAAAGATGTCATTAATAAAGTTTTGAAAAACCGCAGGTGCATTGCTTAAACCAAAAGGCATCACTAAATACTCATAGTGCCCATCAGGGGTATTAAAGGCAGTTTTCCACTCATCTCCATTCAGATGTGAAATAAATTATAGGCACCCCGTAAGTTTAATTTGGAAAAACCTGGTAGCTCCATGTCTAATTAAACAGATCTGATGAGAGGAACAGGGTACTGATTTCTAACAGTAATTTTATTCAATTCCCGATAGTCTATGCAAGGTCTGATACCTCCATCCTTCTTCTTAACAAAGAAGAAGCCAGCCCCATTGGTGAGATAAAGGAATTGATATGACCCTTGCGTTGACTATCCTTGACATACTCCTTCAGAGCCTCTCTTTTATGTGCTATGCCAGAAAGGGAGAAAAACTAAAATATAACTTTTAATAAATATACCAATAAAATCTCAAAGGAGGCCGACAAAGACAACCAAATAAGTGCACTAACAATAACACCCTACACAAACTAAAATATACCCTAACCTCCTGAAATACGGGATCGTCGTCCCAATACGGACGTTCCCGTCCGGACCCTAGCCCGTGCGCTAATCTAGGGTTTTTGAAATTAGGGAGTGGCGTTAACCCTTTAACTTTGGGCTATTTGTCTGTATTTGTCCTCTCTTTCAGGTCCAGACAGAATATAAATGCGACCCTTAGGAAACTTAACATTCGTAAGTAACTTGATGGCACAGTCATAAAGCCTGTAAGGAGGCCTTTCACAGCCTGACTCAGAAAATACATCTGAAAAATCTTGGCTAAAGTCAGGTACGGATGGAGTGCTGGAGGAAAAAGAGGACAAGGAAAGAGTTAAACAATGATCAAGACATGTCGGGCTTCATTTCACAATATCAACTTTTTTCCATTTGATTACAAGGTTGTGAGCCTGTAACCATGGTAACCCCCAAACAATATCGGCGGATAGGTTTCATAGTTTCATAGTTTGTAAGGCTAAAAAAAAGACAAGTCGTCCATCTAGTTCAGCCTGTTGTGCTAAGGTGTTGATCCAGAGGAAGGCAAAAACCCCCAATGAGGTAGAAGCCAATTGTCCTCATTTTAGGGAGAAAAATTCTTACTGACTCCAATCTGGCAATCAGAAAAATCCCTGGATCAATAACCCCTCTCCTGAATCCTAGTCACTGTAACTTGTTATATTATTACGCTCCAGAAAATGCATCCAAACCCTTTTTGAACTCGG
This sequence comes from Phyllomedusa bahiana, assembly GCA_025379985.1. Classification (NCBI taxonomy): domain Eukaryota; kingdom Metazoa; phylum Chordata; class Amphibia; order Anura; family Hylidae; genus Phyllomedusa; species Phyllomedusa bahiana. The sequence continues at coordinate 111,986 of JAODAL010001194.1, read as the reverse complement.
TTTATTGAATTCACCATGACCAGTCCCCTCTGGCAGAGAAATTCCATAGTCTCACTGCTCTTACAGTAAAGAATCCCTTTCTATGTTTATGTAGAAACTTTCGTTCCTCACGACGTTATGGAGGCCCCCTTGTTCTGGAGAGAGCCCTGTGTATAAATACATCTTGGGAGAGATCTCTATATTGACCTTTGATTGTATTTAAAACAGATTTATTATGTGCCCCCGAAGCCTTCTTTTCTCTAAACTAAATAACCCTAATTTTGCCAATCTTTCTGTGTACTGTAGTCCACCCAGTCCTTTTATTATTTTTGTTGCCCGCCTTTGTACCTGTTCAAGCTCTACAATGTCTTTCCTGTGCACTGGTGCCCAAAACTGTACACAATATTCCATGTGTGGTCTAACCAGTGACTTGTATAATGGGAGAATAATGTTCTCATCATGTGCATCTATGCCCCTTTTAATGCACCCCATGATCCTATTTGCTTTGGCTGTTGCTGCCTGACACTGGCTGCTACAATTAAGTTTACTGTCCACCAGGATTCCCAAGTCCTTCTCCATGTCACTTTTACCCAGTGTTTTTCCATTTAACATGTAATCATGTAATGGATTTCTCTTCCCCATGTGTATAACCTTGCATTTATCAGTGTTAAACCTCATCTGCCATTTCCCTGCCCAGGCCTCCAACTTATCCAGATCCCTTTGTAATAACATATTATCCTCTATTGTGTTGATTACTTTACAGAGCTTAGTATCGTCTGCAAAGATCGATATTCTACTGTGTATTCCCTGTGTAAGATCATTAATGAAAATGTTAAAGAGGATAGGGCCCAATACTGACCCTTGTGGTACCCCCACTAGTAACAGCGATCCAGTCTGAGTATGTACCGTTAATTACTACCCTTTGTTTTCTATCAGTGAGCCAGTTACTTACCCACTTGCACACGTTTTTCCCCAGTCCAAGCATTCTCATTTTACTTACCAACCTTTTATGTAGCACCGTATCAAATGCTTTAGAAAAATCTAGATATATGACATCCAGTGCCTCACCCCGATCCAGTCTAGCACTGACTTCCTCATAGAAGCTGATGAGATTAGTCTGACTGGACCGATCCTTCATGAACCCATGCTGGAACGGCGTTATACATTTATTTTCAGTGAGATACTCCAGGATAGCATCCGGTCATCAAGTATAAAAAAGGAAATGAACTCAGAATGCAAGGCACCTACTTTTAAATTAACCAGAAGAGCATAGAACTTAATAGTACCTTAACAGACTGGTGTGCTACCTACAGCAACCACATTACCAGGGGTCGCAGAGACAGCAATGGAATACCCAAATACTAGCAATGCATGCATTTAGGAAATGCACTGCAGAACCGCAGTCAACAAATGAATTACCAGGAAAACTGTGGTTGTTATACAAAATACAGAAAGGCAAAATTACTCTTTGAGACATACTGGGAATTACCTGACCGCCTAGGTGACCTTCCTCTGTGTTGTCTAAGCACACAAGAGTTTCCCGAAACCAGGCACTTGGGGAAAATTTGGATAAGGTGACCCACTGCAACACAGTAAAAACCGGAGCCCTTGTTTTGTTTGAAGGCTTTGTGGTCTCTGGCAGACATAGTAGATCCCAGCTGCATTGTTTCCTGATCAATCTTGTTGGATATGGAGGGGGGAGTAGGTACCTCATGCTGTTCCCTTTGGCGTTTGCGGAGGCAATGGTCAAGCCAAATAGTCAGGATCATAAACTCTTCCAGGCTTTTGGGTTGTGGGTAACCAATCAACAGGCAGACCTTGCCTAAAAAGACACTGACGTGTTGCGTGGTTCCACTGTGAAGGTACCGAACAGCATCTGAACTTGGAGCAGTAGTCTTCCACTGGTCACCGCTCCTGACGGAGAGACAAGAGGTTGGTTTTGGCTACCTACCTGACATCTGGTTCATCATATAGGAGTCTTAAGGCCTGAAAAAATTAATCAATGGACAGAAGTGCGGGAGAACCCGGGTTTAAAGAGAATGCCCAAGCTTGTGAAGTCTCCTGAAGCAAAGAAATGATGAACCCCACACGTTGCTCCTTAGATCCAGATGAATGGGGTCTAAGCAGGAAATGCAATCTGCAACTCTCCCGGAAAGTCACGAAAGTACTGCGGTCTCCAGAAACAGTCTGGCAGGTCGAGCTTGAGTTCTACAGGGAGGTATACAGACACAGCATCCCGGGAAGATGTAGACTCCTGCAGCTGGACCTTTTGAGCGAGATTCTGAACCAGTTGCGTCAGGCCATGTACCTGGTGGACTAATTCCTATATTGGTTCCATAATAGAAGGGGAAAAATATAGGCTGGTGATTCTATAAGGAACATCCTAGTCTTGCCCTAGCTTACCCTGCCTAAGCAGGGCAACCGCCCCGAAAAGGGCGACCCCGCATTCGAACCTCTTCCTGAGCTGTACCTAGTAAAACATGTGCCAAACAGACAGAAGAAAAACTTGTTATAAACAAGAAACAGACACCGCAGATAACCAAGATTACGTACGGACCGAGGTCAAACCAGGAGTATGCGACGTACCACAGGTCAGAACAGAAGAGTAACCAGAAAGACCAGCCAAAATCTGAGAACCAGCAAAACGACACAGCAGAGCAAATCAGACAGCTAGGACACAAAAAGCAATCACCAGCAGATACTGGTAGAAAGGAAGTGGTTTAAAACCCCTGCACCTATCCGCACCCTGGCTGATGCTGCAACAAAATCCAAAAGGGCCAGTAGCGCAGTCCTAACAGCTGAAACGTATTCATCGTCTTTTTGAACTACATAATGAGAAGGTGACGAAAGAAGTTTTAGTTACCACCGAAAAATTTTCTTCAATGGCCCTCTAAACTTTAATGACATCCAATCCATGGCGTACTGCTACAGAGACACTGTTTTGGAAGAGCTAGATTTTAGGCCTTGTGCGCTCAAAAACAAAAGTTTAACCAACTCAGAAATATAATTAAGAATACCAAACATGTCATGTAAGCTACTAATATATTACTCTTGATGTGTCTGTGGAAATCAGTTGTGAAGTAATCCCAGTAAAGGTGCCCAAAGCAATAACTTGGCACAAGTCATCTTATATCTCTATATGCTACAAACTGGTTAACAGGATCACCATCAGGACTGTCTGTGTGATACTGCAGTCAGGCGTTCAGACAAATAAGGAGCCAAAACTCATCTGTAGGCTGCCACCTATAGACTATCCAACAGCTGTTGCATTGGTGCTTTAACGTTTTAATTGAAATTAACCCATTTCATGTGTAACAATTTTCCTTCTTTTATTCAAAATCAGTCAAGATGGAGGTTAATGGACATGAAAAGTAGTTCAATGTCCCTTACTATTCATCCCCATCGAGCCCAGATATTTTTAGTGGTGGCCCTGACTACTGATTGAAAGGCTGTTTCCATCTGTTCAGATGTAACCAGGGAAACATGGTACAGTGTGCCTGAATTTCCAGATTGAATTCTAAGAAAAAAATAGAAGTAAAAAATAAAGAAATTAGGTAACATTTTCAGAAACAGATTTATTGAAATTGGAAATTTATGGGGGTGTCATGTTAGGTCTATTCCAAATGTCAGCGGCACACGATCAACTAAGAAAACATCAAAGGCATATAGGAATTTAAAAAAAATGCATTACTGCTAAGGATACAGGAAAATTTGGGGTTTTTAGTTCACAATTTTGATCAAAAGTGTTTAAGCTCACCTCCCAATTGCGTCAAGGGGACCCCAGCACAGGTGAGTCCTAACACTAAACCGTTACCTCTCTTGGAGCCTGTTCAGACTACAACACCTTAGGGAGTGAAAAGGACTAGCTACTAAATATCCTGCACTGATTTAAAACCTATGGAGATGGGCGGAGTGCAAAAAGCCAATGAGGCAGCACATCCAAAAACATTTTTTGAAAAAAATAAGTATAGGCGCACACTGGCTAGGCAACTATACATCTATTCCAAATGTCAGCGGCACACTATCAACTAAGAAGACATCAAAGGCACATAGGAATTTTTTAAAAATGCATTACTGCTAAGGATACATGAAAATTTGGGGTTCTTAGTTCACAATTTTGATCAAAAGTGTTTAAGCTCACCTCCCAATTGCGTCAAGGTATCCTTAGCAGTAATGCATTTTTAAAAAATTCCTATATGCCTTTGATGTTTTCTTAGTTGATAGTGTGCCGCTGACATTTGGAATAGATGTATGTTTATTGCCTCGCCAGTGTGCACCTATACTTATTTTTTTCAAAAAATGTCTTTGGATGTGCAGAGCCAAACAAGTTTTTTTTGGCGTCATGTTAGGTGGGATGACATAGTCCTTAAGAAAATAAAATCTGGTCCCAAATATATATATATATATATATATATATATATATATATATATATATATATATATATATATGGGTTTATCAGTATGAATAAATACACAATGTATGACTCATAGTCATTATTCACTATAAATAGATGCATATCAAATTTCAATTGTAGTAGGATATTATGAACAATAAGTAAAATAATACAGGTATGTGGAAAAAAAAAATTTGGGTTAGCAAATAATCATGGATGCTAATTAATTTAGGCTTTCCTCCAATAATTTGACCAATTAAACTGAAAAACTTTTGGGAGAAATTATTGAAGAGCCTAATTGTATTATTGAATTACTTTCGTAAGTATCATTGTTTCCATAACATGTGCATTTAAAGCAATATATCTTTATACTAAGATATATAATTGTTACAAAAATACTCCCAGTTCTCCCATGTTCGCAGCTGAAAGAAATCACCCAGGTAGTCACTACTTTGTAGAGATGAGTAAGTTCAGTAGTTTTCTGCAGTTTGTTTGTATAAAAATGACTTAAGGTACTACAGAAGACCAGTTTATTATTGAACGGCTTTTGACTATAAAGCATAATTGTGCTTTTTCCTTCTGACACATAGGGTGACATGTATGTACAGGGCTGCACCAGAAGTCTGGTATTTTTTCGGCCTGAAAACTGGCGCAGCTTTGTTTACTAGATTTTTAATCAGGCACACTCCAGGATCTGGCGCATTACAAAGCGCCCACGGCGCTAGACCATAAACCTAGCAATAGGCTTGTGGCCTATTACAGACAGTGGAGTAGGTGCTGTGATGCCATCGCATCGCGATGCTTGTGCTGCTGCCTGTAATAGCCGCAAGCCTACTTCGGAGGGCTCAACGGCCGGAACCAGAGGCTCTCAGCTGTTGTACCTGCCCCGCAGTGGTTTGCTGCATCGCTGGGTCTATGTGACCCAGCGATACAGCTATGTGGCGAGGGGGGCCTGTGGGTCCCCCAGGCTAAAGGATCCAATCACAACTGCGACCGCTGCGATCCCTTTAGCTACATCACTGCTTTGTGGTATAATTGTATCCTCATTTCAAGGTATCAACTTGAGGGGAAGTATTTCATGCTAACATCTAAGGCTATTACGAGGGTTGTGACATCTATTGTTGGGTCATCTAGTTGCCATTTTGTGATGGCCATATTAGAGTTGTTAAAGTCGAGGGGAGTGTGGATAAATTTATAATAATAGCATGTTAACCCTTTTTAGAAGTGCTGTAATGAAGAGTTTTCAATAATATTGGAGGTTTAACTTTTCTGTAAATGCTAGCTTTTATTAACATGGAGTGCCATAACGTCTAGATTCCTGATGAAGCCATTGTTGTGGTGAAACATGTAGTAGAGGTTGTGATCTACAATTGTCGCTATTATAGTGCATTAATAATTGATCTGTTAAAGTGCAATATAGGAAAAATCAATCATAATTGAATATAGTAATAGAACAAGAAAATCAATTCAGTGTTTATGATCTTTTTAATGTAATCTTAATTATATTTTAGGAGTACAGTTAATGTCATTTTCAGTTGTTGGCAATGTGTTAGATTATGGAAATGCGTGTGACTATTTAAAATACACCCTTCTACCAATTTGAGACTCCAGTGCCTTAAACTTTATTAAGAATGAAAACAAAGCATATTAAAAGAAAGAGAACCACAAAGGATGCAACCAACAACTGCAGTATACTGCAAAGTCACAATGAGGCATTTCAGGTGGTGTTGTCCATCCACCTTTTTAGTGAACTTTTCATATGGTCCATGCATTGCATGGCTTCTTTAGGTGAATCGAAGAAATGTGTGTTCTCTTGAGCCACTACTTGTAACTTAACTGGGTATCATATGGTATCTGGTACATTTAGGTTGTGCAATCTCCATTTTATGTCTTGAAATTGAGCTCTCTGCTTCTGTATTCCTGCCAAGAAGTTGGGATTAAATGCCACTTTGTTCCCATCCACTTGTATGTCTTGCACATTCCTTGCCTTACATAGAATGATGTCCTGTTCTTTATAATGAAGTAATTATACCAATACAGGCCTAGGTGGTGCTCTGGATAGTAAAGGTTGGAAGGGAATGCGATGCCAAATGTGTTCAGGAGCTTGTTTAAAATTACTTTGAATTGATAGCGCCCTCCACCTTTTCAGAAAGTCCCATTATGCGTACATGATTTTGTCTGAACCTGTTTAAAGGTTGTCCGTTTTTATCAACAATGCAGCGATATGTATCTCTATGGGTGTCTCTCTGCATGGGTGTCAACCTGTTCTCTAAGTCACTTCAATTTTCGACTGCATAGGTTCGTTCTGCAACCTTTTATATGTCATGACGAAGAAATGCGACTTCCTCCTTTAAAGCTCCAAGTTGGTTGCTCAGTGAGAATAATGAAGAGTTACATTTATAAACTGCATAAGGAACATCTCTTAATGTTGGTTCAGGCTGCACTGCATAGGTGTCTTCCTCCCTTCTGCTGTTTTTTTTGTCTGGCTCCCTTGGCATTAAGGGCAGCTCCATGTTCTACCTCAGAATCAGAGCCCTTACTCTCTTCTAAAGGTAGCAATGCCCTGGCTGCAGCAGAGCTGTGTTTGGAGGTGCCTGGGGGTTAAACATAGTTGCCAACCTTTGAAAGTGGAAAAGCAGGAGATTGAGGAGGGCGGCGTGGAGTTTGCATGGACACACCCATCTTTTTGGTGTGCCACGCCCCTTCAAAAAGCCACACCCACTCCACCTAACTGCTTAACGGCTTTGGAAGAAGCCAGGTAGTTGCCCTTATAGCCAGGTAGTAGCTCCCCATAACCAGGTAGTGCCCCTTACAGGCAGGAAGATGCCCCCTTGTAGCCAGGTAGTTGCCCCCTTTGTTAGCCAGGTATTGCCCCCTTTATTAGCCAGGTAGAGCCCCCTTTGTAGTCAGGTATTGACCCCTTTATTAGCCAGGTATTGCCCCCTTTAGTAGTCAGGTATTGCCCCCTTTAGTAGTCAGGTATTGCCCCCTTTATTAGCCAGGTATTGCCCCCTTTGTAGTCAAGTATTGCCCTCTTTAGCAGTCAGGTATTTCCCCCTTTATTAGCCAGGTATTGCCCCCTTTGTAGTCAGGTATTTCCCCCTTTATTAGCCAGGTATTGCCCCCTTTATTAGCCAGGTATTGCCCCCTTGTTGAGTCAGGTATTGCCCCCTTTAGCAGCCAGGTATTGCCCCCTTTATTAGCCAGGTATTGCCCACTTTATTAGATAGGTATTGCCCCCTTTATTAGCCAGGTATTGCCCCCTTTGTAGTCAGGTATTGCCCCCTTTATTAGCCAGGTATTGCCCCCTTTGTAGTCAGGTATTGACCCCTTTATTAGCCAGGTATTGACCCCTTTAGTAGTCAGGTATTGCCCCCTTTGTAGTCAGGTATTGCCCCCTTTATTAGCCAGGTATTGCCCCCTTTATTAGCCAGGTATTTCCCACTTTATTAGCCAGGTATTGCCCCCTTTGTAGTCAGGTATTGACCCCTTTTGTAGTCAGGTCTTGCCCCCTTTATTAGCCAGGTATTGCCCACTTTATTAGATAGGTATTGCCCCCTTTATTAGCCAGGTATTGCCCCCTTTATTAGCCAGGTATTGCCCCCTTTATTAGCCAGGTATTGCCCCCTTTGTAGTCAGGTATTGACCCCTTTATTAGCCAGGTATTGACCCCTTTATTAGCCAGGTATTGACCCCTTTAGTAGTCAGGTATTGCCCCCTTTGTAGTCAGGTATTGCCCCCTTTATTAGCCAGGTATTGCCCCCTTTATTAGCCAGGTATTGCCCCCTTTATTAGCCAGGTATTGCCCCCTTTGTAGTCAGGTATTGACCCCTTTATTAGCCAGGTATTGCCCCCTTTATTAGCCAGGTATTGCCCCCGTTAGTAGTCAGGTATTGCCCCCTTTGTAGTCAGGTATTGCCCCCTTTATTAGCCAGGTATTGACCCCTTTATTAGCCAGGTAGAGCCCCCTTGTTGTAGCCAGGTAGAGCCCCCTTGTTGTAGCCAGGTAGATGCCCCCTTGTTGTAGCCAGGTAGAGCCCCCTTGTTGTAGCCAGGTATTGCCCCCTTGTTGTAGCCAGGTAGAGCCCCCTTGTTGTAGCCAGGTAGATGCCCCCTTGTTGTAGCCAGGTAGAGCCCCCCTGGTGTAAGACAGGTAGAGCCCCCCCCCCCCATTGAAGCCAGGTAGAGCCCCCTTATAGTTAATAAAAAAAAAATAATAAAAGTCACTCACCTCACCAGGCTCCTGCAATGCGGCCCGCTCCGGACGATCTCCTCAGCAACGTAGGGGGACTGAGTGCAGCCGCGCGTCACTTCCCCTGCACCGCTGACCTGTCTGTAGAGCGCGCACAGGCGCCGGACATACAGGGGGAGAAGGGAGGAGGGAAGCGATCCCTCCTGCCTCCTCCCTGCACAGCGAGACTCCGGGTGGGTGAATTGGCCGCTGCGGCCGCTTCACCCGCCTGTATAAGCGGCCCGGCGGCGCAAGAGTAGCGCACCAGCGCTACTCTGTGCCGCGGCCATTTAAAGAGCCCCCGCCGCCTGCTGGCGGCAGGAGGAATGCCAGCTCTCCCGGGAGGGCGGGGGGGACGACCCCAAATAGCGGGACCCCCCCGCCAAAAACGGGAGAGTTGGCATGTATGGGGTTAAGTGCGGGCGTACTGTGCAAGCTTGGCTGTGGGGTCAGAGTCTCAGTTCCCCATTGCATCTTATTTCTCAGCTCTCCCAGGAGTCAAGGCAGCATCTTGGATTTCAGGTCCAGCCAGCCTCTCTATTGTGGTGTCAAGTCGACTGTGACCCTTCTGGCATAAGAAAACAGGGCACCCCCCCGGTACAAATACTGGGTCTCAGGAGGGACATGTCACCCTATCAGGAGGATAGGCAGGATACTGTGCATGAGCTCCCTGTGCATGCCTCTACTCACATAGCCAGTCAGGTCTTGCACATCCTTTATAAAGCAGAATGAGCACTGTATTTTGTTTACCCAGACTCAAAAAAACTGAAATAAAAAGTGCTAAAAAAGTATATATGAACACAGACTGGTACCAATAAAAATGTCAATTCATCCTGCTAAAAGCCTTTACACAACTCCATCTACAGAAAAATTATAACGTTTTCTGTACTGGTTATTTAAAAACATGTTGCTTTTTCAATGAATGTTTATTGTGCAGATGTAGTTAAACATGAAAAACTATATAAATATGGTATTGCAGTAAGGGCATGTCCCTACGGCATGGGTTTTCGGCCAGATTTGCAGCCGGTTTGCGGTCTTTGAGAACCGGCCGAAAATGAGCTCTATGGAAAACCCGGCGGGGGTAAAAAATGAGCAAGAAACATCTCCGTCCGGTTTTCGGCGGAAGATGTGCTCTTAATTGGGAAAGGGGGAGAAAAGCCCATCCCCCCCGCGGCCGGGGGGACGGGCCGCAAAACAGGGCAAGGGCCGGTTTTTGTCCTATGCCGTGTAAACGCGCCCTAATGGTATCGTCCTGCAGAGTAAAGTTAATGCCACTTTATATGACAGGCCATAAAAATATAGCCAAAAACAATGGGAAAATTTCTGAGTTTTTTTCCAACCTGCCCAATATATATATATATATTTTTAGGAAATTTTATGTTCCCCAGCATGAAAAATCATTCATGCAAAATTTGTGCTCTAAAAGCCAAATGCCGCAACTTCCCTTCTGAGCCCTGCCATGAGCCCAAACAACAGTTTACACCCTGATACTTCACATTGCCATACTGGAAAAAATTGCATAACAAACATTTTGAGCAAAAACTACATAATACTGGGAAAAAAAAAAAATTTCATTTCACAGTCCAATGCTAAAAAATCTGTGAAACACTTGTATTGCACCCGTAGATGAATTGCTTTCAGGAGTAGTTTATAAAATGGGGTCTTTTTAGGGGTGTATTCTATGTTTTGACACCTGGAGACCTATCCACACCTGAAAGGGTGCCTGAAAAAAATCTAGGAATAAAAAGGAGGCCCCAAAATCCAAAAGCTGCTCCTCCACTTTTAAGGTCTGTATTTAAGTCAAATAGTCTACGTATTTGATCCATATTGGATATTTCTAAAAACTGCAGAATCAGATGAAGAAATTTGGAGTTGCATTTTTCTGATAAAACCTCCTGTTCTAAGAAAAAGTAGATTAAAACATATGTCACCCATTTTTTTTTTTTAAATTTCACTTATACTTTGGTTTAAATTCTATAAAACGTCTAAAGGCTTAACAAACTTTGGGGTATGTAGTTTTTAAAAAGGGGACGTCTAACAGGCCCCTCAAAGCCACTTCAAAGTTGAACTGGTTCCTAAGAAAATCTGTTTTAAAAATGTATAACAAAGTTTTTAAAATTGCTGATAGCGCAGTACGGCGCGAAATACGGGGTGAAATACGTCCCAGTTTAGCCTTAGAGAATTAAGTTTATACATAGAAATTGGATACTTTTACTAATGAAAAAACATACTTTTTTTTTTCTTTCAACTAAGTGGTAAGGAACCAAATGTTATGTGATTTGCAGTACTGTAAAAACTAAGTTAGAAAGGATCTCAGAGCTGCCTGTATCATATAGAATCAGAAGATAATTGCTACCATACAGAAATATGTGACATATACTTATTTGGTATCCACGTGGCCAGATTAATCTGAAAAAATTATTTAACTGATTACTCGGTGTAAAACTGACAATATACAAAAAAAAAAAAAGTCATATGCCTCTGCCTTATCCTCCTGTACCATGCTTCTCAGCTTGTGGGCTGTCACAGAGAGGCCTTACGCCAGGGGTAATGACCTGGGGTTTCCCACAGCAAAAACCAACCGGTCTTACATTAGGCTCTCTTGAAGACCGGACCTGTCAGACTCCGTTCCTCCACCTAGGTTACGTCAAACCCTTCCAAGGTGACCTAGCGGATCCATCTCCTGTCCCCAGTGTTGCATCATGACCATAAATGTAGACATATTGGATAATAGAAATATATAGATGATAGATTAAAAAAACAAAACATACTTTATTAGATAAATCAAATGAGATAAAAAGAATTAGATTATACATTTTAGATAGTAAAATAGGTATTATAACCATAAGATACAATACAGCAAGACAGATATTACATGATAGAGTAGAATTATTAACAGATATTAGATAAATCTATAGATTTTAGATACGTAACAGGAAAATAGATATAGATAGATACATAAAATACACGCCGCTCGATAATTATGTATCTGTGGTTATTAACAGATATGAGATAAATCTATAGATTTTAGATATGTAACAGGAAAATAGATATAGATACATAAAATACACGCAGCTCGATAGTTCTGTATCTGTGGTTACTAACAGATATATAGATTTTAGATACGTAACAGGAAAATAGATATAGATACATAAAATACATGCCGCTCGATAGTTATGTATCTGTGGTTACTAACAGATATGAGATAAATCTATAGATTTTAGAAAATGTAACAGGAAAAAAAGATATAGATACATAAAATACACGCCGCTCGATAGTTTTTGTATCTGTGGTTACTAACAGATATTAGATAAATCTATAGATTTTAGATATGTAAAAAGGAAAATAGATATAGAATACATAAAAATACACGCAGCTCGATAGTTCTGTATCTGTGGTTACTAACAGATATTAGATAAATCTATAGATTTTAGATATGTAACAGGAAAATAGATATAGATACATAAAATACACGCAGCTCGATAGTTCTGTATCTGTGGTTACATAACAGATATTAGATAAAATCTATAGATTTTGTATATGTAACAGGAAAATAGATATAGATACATAAAATACACGCAGCTCGAGGAGTTCTGTATCTGTGGTTACTACAGATATTAGAATATAGATTTTAGATACGAAATGGAAAATAGATATAGATACAAAAACACACGCAGCTCATAGTTATGTATCTGTGGTTATTAACAGATATTAGATAGAATCTAAGATTTTAGATATGTAAACAGAAAATAGTATAGATACATAAAATACACAGCAGCTTCGATAGTTCGTATCTGTGGTTACTAACAATATATAGATTTTAGATACGTAACAAGGAAAATAGATATAGATACATAAAAATAATGCCTCTGCATATTATGTATCTGTGTGTTACTAACAGATATGAGATAAATCTATAGATTTTAGATATGTAACAGGAAAATAGATAAGATACATAAAATACACGCCGCTCGATAGTTGATGATAATCTGTGGTTACTACAGATATTAGATAAATCTATAGATTTTAGTTATATTAACAGAAAATAGATATAGATAACATAAAATACAATCAGCTCGATAGTTCATGTATCTGTGGTTACTAACAGATATTAGATAAATCTATAGATTTTAGATATGTAACAGGAAAATAGATATAGATACATAAAATACACGCAGCTCGATAGTTCTGTATCTGTGGTTACTAACAGATATTAGATAAATCTATAGATTTTAGATATGTAACAGGAAAATAGATATAGATACATAAAATACACGCAGCTCGAGAGTTCTGTATCTGTGGTTACTAACAGATATTAGATATATAGATTTTAGATACGTAACAGGAAAATAGATATAGATACATAAAACACACGCAGCTCGATAGTTATGTATCTGTGGTTATTAACAGATATTAGATAAATCTATAGATTTTAGATATGTAACAGGAAAATAGATATAGATACATAAAATACACGCAGCTCGATAGTTATGTATCTGTGGTTACTAACAGATATTAGATATATAGATTTTAGATACGTAACAGGAACATAGATATAGATATATAAAATACACGCAGCTCGATAGTTATGTATCTGTGGTTACTAACAGATATTAGATATATGGATTTTAGATACGTAACAGGAACATAGATATAGATACATAAAACACACGCCGCTCGATAGTTATGTATCTGTGGTTATTAACAGATATGAGATATATAGATTTTAGATACGTAACAGGAACATAGATATAGATACATAAAACACACGCAGCTCGATAGTTATGTATCTGTGGTTTGCAGTCAGGGGTAAACACATTCCTTGCCTGTGAAAATCTAGGCAGCCTTCTGTTACAGAAGTCACCAGGACCTGAATGCAGTGCTTCTGAGGACACTGAGCTGAGGGGCAGCACCATCACCTGCATCCCTCCTCCCTGCTCCAGGACTCCTCCCTACATCTTTTCCTCCAGTCTCTCCTCTATGTCTGTCTATGGGCTGTTGTGTGTCATCTCTTCCCAGTGCACGCGTGTCCCCCCATCATAACCCCCCGCCTGTCTATCCATCACACCGCATCATCGTGCTGCCCAGTGCCCTGTGTCTCCCCTGCATCTCCCATCCTCAGTGACACAGCTGCAGTATGGAGGATGTGGATGGTCAGAGCTCAGCCAGAGCCCAGCAGATGACAGGTGACGATGATGTTCTGTATCATTGCCATGGCTTCATACATCTGTCATTTCTCCTTCTTGCATTGCTCATCACGTTATGTAACAGCCTCGGTCTGCTGCATAGCATGATCACATAAGGGGGATCTTCTGACGCCTGCTAAGCATGATGTGCGGGCTCTGCTCTTGTCAGGGGGTCATGTACTCTACCATTGCCATCATAGCCTGTAACCTACAGCAGAAGATGCCTCAGATTTGACTTCATGCCAGCTGTCAGTGCTCTATGCGGCGCTGCAGCTTTGTATCCTGAGTATATGGCTTCCCAGTGGTTGTAGATGACCTTGTATGATTCCTTCTTTACTGCTGCAGCTTTTTACAATAATTTGTGACTATTCTGTAAATGTAGATTATGCAGGGTAAATGCATGTATACATGAAACTGGCTGAAGACCTGATGCTAAATGCTATGAGTAAGACAAGCTGATTTTGCTCTAAGCATACTCATTGAGTATGCTTAGAGCAAAATCAGCTTGTCTTTACAGAGCCATAGAAGTAGAGGATACAATCCTGGCTACCTGCTATTGCCAATATGCGGTTTACTGAAATAAATCATCCATAGAAATGTCATCTACTAAGCTCCCCATAGTGATGAATGCAGGTGGACAGAAAACCGTCATTTAAAGGGAACCTGTCAGGTGGTGTATGCTATTGTATCTGAGCCCAGGTTATGATATAGGGCAAGAAACTGAGTTTGTGATATCTGGGTTTATATAATCTGAAGCAGGATTTCTGAGAAAAAAGCATAACAAATTGTTAAACAGAAAGTAAAAGTACTGCTTATCCCACCCATATAAAGTAATTGACACCTTGCTCTATACACTTGCTAGTCCATAAATGTTTGATGCAGACCCCATCTCCTAGCTCCAGAATAGGTATCCTCTAAACCCTATTCCTGCTTGGTGCATAAGCCATTACTATTATACTGTGGTTTTTTGCATGCTGGTGTGAACTAGTACCTAGAGCATTTGCTCATTAATTAACGGCACCTGCTATCTTTTCCCATGCAGCAAAAGGGCCAGAGTCGCCTTCTGCTGGGATTCAGTGTATCCATCAGCCTTTGAAGCTGTAAGTGTAGCTCTGTGATTTTCTGGTAATTCATGTCCCATTTTTCTGTGATTTTGCATAAGCCATTACAAATGTTCTGGAGATAGGTGTGTATTCTAGAAGTGAGAGTGCCTCAATCAGTAATTTGTGGCATACTCTGGATATGCCATAAATATATGAAATGAGAATACCCCTTTAAAGGGGTTGTCTCACTACATTGATTCATCTTACCTCGGTCCTGTTTTCTTGGTTTCACTTTGAATTCAGGGGCATGTTTACTGGCTTCCACTAGGCTGCAGTAGAAGCCAGGTCTGTAGCTATAGCAACCAGTGCTAGCAGCCTATCAGGATAGCTCAAACAGGTCTGTAGCTATAGCGACCTGAGGAGCTGATGTAGCCCATAAAAGAGGGGATATCTAGGAATAGGTAGGACACTGTTAATGGACACATATTGCAAAGTGACGTGTGTTTGCAAGATCTTTAACATAAAAAGCAATCCTAGTAGTGAGACAACTCATTTAACTTTAAGACTGTATGAAGAGATGCAGAGTTCTTACTGTTATAAAGTTTTATATTATAAAATCAATAAAATGATGTTATGCACTGATTTGATATGTCATTTTTAGGCTGTTTTAAATGTATTGTTTTGTGTATAGTTAACATACACTGTATTGTAAAAATAGAGGTTATATATGATTATTTTACATATTGTTGTAAAATTGCTCTTACTATACCTATAGCTGTTATGTGTTTTCTTTCAACAGTTCTCTTTCTTTTTATCTATAACTACATTTTATTGAAGACAAAGACTCAACAGAACTCCTTTATAACATTGGTCATTTGTAACATTGCTCCTTTATAAGACAATGAATGCATTGTATGTAAGTGGTAGCACAGTAGGGAGCTGTGCCAGCACAGCAAGCAGGCGCCATTTTGGATTTAAAGCTCTAGCATACAGCTCCATTCCTTTCTGTTCAACAACTCACAGGTGGTGGTGCATATCTAACCACCCTCCTGGTAGAAGGTTCATTGTTAAAGGTCTAGCTATTATACAACCTTAAAGGACATTTTGACCTTTTACTGACCACATGGTTCACCACAGCCCTTTGAAGGCAGCCATAATGCTGATGTGACCCTCGGTGAAAAATGGTATAGACATAGTAAATTTTTCTCCTTCACACAAAAAAAACCTCATTTTCATGAAAAGGCAGAGAAACTAGAGAAATACAGACAACAAGTAAAACTGCAAAGATCACAAGGAAGGTTTGTTAGATGCCACCAACTACAGCAGGAAGACCCCTTTTGAGACCTGTATTTATTTAGCATTTCCTGCCTGATTATTGATACGCCTGTATCTTAAAGGTGTATTCCAGCATTCAGCTCAGAAAATTAAAAGAAGACTTCCGGGTCATAATACAAAGTACAAAAATACAGCACTAGTCCTACATCTTAAACATTTATAATAATGTTTTTGTCATAAGGTCTTTTTCTTTGTGCTTCTCCTTGGCACAGCAAGAAAGTACTTCGCTGTAGCAACCCACTTGGATAGCAGAATACAGTTCCCATCCTACATTGCTAACATCTATTTCAGGCAAATCATCTCCTATTTTCCACTGGCTGCTGAAAAACTCTTCCCACTCTTGTGCATCTCATTATGCTGCTTAAAGAGGTTTTGCCACGAAGTAAAATTGATGTGGGAAGCTTGCAAATGGAATAATAAACATTTTCCTCATTCATCATTATTAAAAATTCTTGACCGTTTTTCTTTTAGCTGCTCCTTTAGTGATCCATTGTTTACAGCTCGTCTCCAGGGGATACGACCAGGGCTGTGAGCTCCTCAGTCCTGGTCAGACATGCTTAGGCATTACGATGATGATGAAGGGGTAACACCCCAAAACGCGTCGCCGTTTGCATTATACCTGTGCTTGCTTGCTCATTTTTAATGGATTTTGCAATAAAAGCTTGATTTTTTTATCATTGGCCATTGGATTGCTGGACAACCTTTCTTTTGCTGCCTGTGTTCCTCTTTGCCTGGAGGGTCCGTGCAGTCCATATTTCAAGCGGTGAGCTGAATCTTTCTTGTTTATGTGTATGCTCAGACATCACCTCTCCTCTCAGGCATCTACTGAGTGTTCAAACCCCAGGCACTGTCACTCCACTGCAATCCTCTGTACTCCTTAGTATTTAGTCAAACAGTGCAAATAAATAAAACTAAAGAAACCCCAATCAGGTATGTGCATTGATAAAGAGAAAAAAAATCCACATGTTTGGTGTCTGCAGGGATTTGAACCTAGGACCCTTGTGCTGTGAGGCAAAACATTTACCACTGAGGTACATTGTAGCTACTTGCAGCTCCGTAAATAAACAGACCTTTCTTTGACTAGAGAGAGGAAAAGCATGGTGATATCATCCTGCTGGGTCACATGATATGCAATTCAAACAAATCACACACGCCCCCACTTCTGAGCACACAGAGCTGCAGAGCTGGATGCAGGAGGTATGGAATGAGATTGTGGTAAAACCCCTTTAACTGCTCTACCGTTCACATTAGTTCTCAGTTAAAGGGAACCTGTCACATAGTTTATGCCCCCCCGGCTGAGGACAGCACAAGCTAGTGACAGACATACTGTTTCCAGCACTGTGTCCCTTATTATGTAAGATTCTGTAGTTTTAGATTATTTAATTTTCAAATCTTATTCATTAACAGGTTTTAGCCCCGCCCACCAAAGGCTAGCCCCACCCACCGACAGTTATTCACATGTTTCTACCTATTAAAAGTAAAAGGTTTATCAGTTGAAGTGGGCGGGGCTAGCCTCTGATGGGCGTTTTTTTAAAAAAAAACCTGACTTTTTGAATGACTCTTCGAATGACTCTTCTGGCTGAAAACTGCAGATTTGAGCATTATATACCCGAAAACTAAAGCATCTTACAGAATAAGGGACACCGTGCTGGAAACAGCAGGTCTGGCCCTAGCTTGTTCTGCCCTCAGCAAGGGGGGCATAATCTATGTGACAGGTTCTCTTTAAAGCCCCTCACATCCTCTGCTCATCCTCCTATTACTCCTATCATTGGAACGGAGTATGCTTCACCAGCAAGCTAAACTTGGACCACAGGTCGTAAACCTAGACATTGTTCCATACACACAACATTTTGAGGCAGATTTTCATGAGGGATTGTATGAGAAATTACTGAGAAGATGTAATCAATATATACTGATGATTTTTATTTTCTGCCACATGTTTTCAATAGGAAACAAGGTTTTTACACTGGAATACCTCTTTAAATGAGTTGTCTCACTGTAAAGATTAGCTTGAAACCTGTAGGGACAGGTAATTGAAGAGTTTTTTCAAATATATTGTATTTTTGGCTTTGTTGAAGACATAAAAAAGAATTTATCTGCTCTGAGTGCACACAGGTTTCCCTGGTTGCCATCCTGCTCTCCTTCTCTCTCTCTGCTCTGTCTTTTCTGATAGCAGGGATGAGAACAGGCTGCCGGCAGCTTGAGAACAATGTGTTATCAATTAATCTCCTTTTGTTTGTGTAGTTTGATCTCTGTAGTTCAGTGCTGTATAGATAACATCTCCTGCTCTCATGTCAGTGCTTTAATAAGAGCTTTGAATGCTGATCTGTTATGATCACTGCCATAGAAGCTGCCACAGCCTAACCAGGAAGAGACAGCATGTATGAATCTGAATCTGCTTTGGACTCTGAAACAGTGTGGTGAGACAACCATTTTAGAAATTATGGGTGACGTGCATGAATGGGGCTGCGCCATTTTTGTGGCGTGCTTTGAGTCAAACTGCCGTAGCCCTGTTCTACATTTGTATGAACCGTTGTACAGCATAACTTGGCGCAATCTGTGCCAGACACAAATCTTTTGAATGTGCCATAGATGCAGTGGTGTGTCATTCCAGAACCGTACAATTCCCCAAAGATTGGTGCGAAACTGTCGTACAAATCTGTACCTGTTTCAACGAGGTCTGGCTGAGACAAATTTAGGCGCATTCACCTGTACGTCAATGTGTGAGCATAGATTGTGAGACACTTTCATACATATCGTTGGATCGTACACTATTAAAAACAGAGTAAACAACCTATGAAAAATATAGTATAACATCAATCCTAAATCATTTTAAATATAGTAAAGAGCACAGTAAACAGACAAAGCAAAACACTTTCAAATAAATACATTTTTATTGAAATAAAAAAAAGTAAAAAAAGTAGTCAAAAACTAAAAATACATCAACACCCAAATGAAAATGCTACAACCATCCAAGGGGAAGTGCAGAAGAAGAAGTGCAGAGCAAAACGTGCATTGGGAGGGCACTCCTGTCCCCATACTGGTCAGCCCAGGGTTAAGTATGTCTTTTTGATAACTTGTTATTGCTCTTTTATATTTGTTGTATATTTTGATGCTATAACATTGTTACATATTTTGCTAATTGGCCAGTTATATTGTATGGTTGTAATGTTTTCATTTGGGTATTAAAGTATTTGTAGTTTTTGACTACGTTTTAGATATTTCAATAAAAAAAATTTTTTATTGCATCTATGAAAGCGTTTTGGTTTGTCTTTTAAAAACAGAGGTAGAACTGATTATAGACTAAACTTGTTTATTAGGGAACTGGCAGTGTTATTTTGGTACTAAACGGTAATATATATAAACTGTATCATTACATTATTTGTGCACAATGTATATGTAAGGGGCATCTATGGAAAGTAGAGTACAAGGCACTATCCAATATAAGGTTTTCCCTAATACCTTTCTCCCATTAAACCCTTTTCTGGTCCAATGTCTTTTTCAATGTTGACTCTTAAAGGGGTTGTCTCACTACAAGGATTGCTTTTTATGTGAAATATCTTGCAAAAACAAGTCACTGCAATATATGTCTATTAACAGTGTCCTACCTATTCTGAGAAATCCCCTCTTGTATGGGCTGCATCAGCTCCTCAGGTAGTTATAGCTACAGACCTGTTCAATCTCTCCTGATAAGCTGCCAGCACTGGTTGCTATAGCTACAGACGTGGCTTCTACTGCAGCCTAGTAGAAGCCAGTAAACACGCCCCTGAATTCAAAATGAAACCAAGAAAACAGGACTGAGGTAAGATCAATCAATGTAGTGAGACAACCCCTTTAAGGGGTTCTCAATTATTGTTTTATCCTTTCCTCCAAGCTGCTTTAATACCCAACATAAATTATTTAAATAACTCATGAAAAATTCTTACTCCTTTAACTTGTGTATTTCCTGTACTTGAGCTGAAAGTGATGGGATGTTATAGTACTAGAGCAGCTATTCTAGAAATGCCCCTGTTTCCCCAAGCACATACATGTCTAGAAGCCCCTGAACATCATGCTTGCATTCCAGGACCAATGCATCGATACATGAGCTGCCTACCCAGCTCAATAAAATGGAAGTGATGATGTTCAAACTACAAGGTCACTTAATTTCAAGGAGCAAGAATTTTTATGGAAGGTATTTTAAGAACTCATATTTGGCATTAAAGAGGCTTAGGGGAAAAATGAGTTGGACAATCCTTTTAAAACAATGATCTTAGCCGATTTCCTGAATGGTTTATATCTACTTATTTTGAATCCTTTTGGCAGGTTGATCACTAGTAGGGAAACTTACCACTATCCTTATTCATCTCCACTTGGAAGTCATGGCTGTCACTGTGGTTTGCGGAAGTCCCAGATACTTTGAATTTACTTTTAGCAGATGGTTTTCAACAATGTTTTCACATCTGTTCTGCTTTTAATCTTGAGTGTAAAATATTGTAACAATTTTTCATAATTTTTATATAGGAAATACATTTCTATTCTATTTCATTATATTCGGTCTTTGGTGTTCCTTTAGTTCTGACTCAAAAGCTCCAAAAGGTTCCAAAGTCTTCATGAGTAGAAGAAGCAAAGCGTAAAAATTCTCTATGCACCTCCCTTCGTCCACATCGTTTCCCTCCCTTGGTAGAACTTGCTGGACATATGTACTAACTACTGTATGTACATTCGGAAGCAAGCATGGCCATTTCTCTGTTCTCTGAGGCCAGCTCATAGCTTGCCAGGTGCTGGCCTCAGAAGAGACTTTGCCAAATGGCAAAACTCCTTTAAAGGTGTGATCTCATTGGATATTATAGGTAACTGCTTTTCTCTTTGTTGGCACAAAGTACAGTGAAGGAAATAATTATTTGATCCTTTGCTGATTGTGTAAGTTTGCCCACTGACAAGGATATGAACAGTCTATAATTTTAAGGGTGGGTTAATTTTAACACCGAGAGAGAGAATATCAAAAATAAAATCCAGAAAATCACATTGTATAAATTATATACATGTATTTGCATTTTTCAGTGAGAAATAAGTATTTGATCCCTCCAGAAAAACAAGACTTAATACTTGGTAGCAAAACCCTAGTTGGCAAGCACAGCAGTCAGATTTTTTTGTAGTTGATGATGAGGTTTGCGCACATGTCAGTAGGGATTTTGGTCCACTCCTCTTTGCAGATCATCTCTAAATCATTAAAATTTTGAGGCTGTCGCTTGGCAACTGGGAACTTCAATTCCCTCCACAGCTTTTCTATGGAATTAAGGTCTGGAGACTGGCTAGGCCACTCCATGATCTTAATGTGCTTCTTTTTGAGCCACTCCTTTGTTGCCTTGCCTGTATGTTTTGGGTCATTGTCCTGCTGGAAGACCCAGCCATGACCCATTTTTAATGTCCTGGCAGAGGGAAGGAGGTTGTCACTCAGGATTTTATGGTATATGACTCCATATATTCTCTCATTGATGCGGTGAAGTAGTCCTGTAGCCATAGCAGAGAAATGCCCCCAAAACATAATGTTTCCACCTCCAGGCTAGACAGTGGGGATGGTGTTCTTTGGGTCATAGAAAGCATTTCTCTTCCTCCAAACACAGCGAGTTGCGTTAATGGCAAAGAGCTAAATTTTTGTCTCATCTGACCACAACACCTTCTCCCAATCACTCACAGAATCATCAAGGTGTTCACTGGCAAGCTTCAGATGGGCCAGCATATGTGCCTTCTTGAGCAGGGATACCTTGCGGGCACTGCAGGATTTTAAACCATTATGGCGTAATGTGTTACCAATGGTTTTCTTGGTGACTGTGGTCCCAGCTGCCTTGATATCATTAACAAGCTTCCCTCTGTGTAGTTTTAGGCTGATCTCTCACCTTCCTCATGATCAAGGTTACCCCACGAGGTGAGATCTTGCATTTTGTATTTCTTCCATTTTCTTACTATTGCACCAACAGTTGTCTTCTTCTCACTCAGTGTCTTACTTATGGTTTTGTAGGCCATAGCAGCTTTGTGCAGGACTATGATCTTGTCCCTGACATCCTTAGAAAGCTCTTTTGTCTTGCCCATGTTGTAGAGGTTAGAGTGTGACTGATTAATTGAGTCTGTTGTCAGGAGTCTTTTATAAAGGTGACTAAGGCAGCTGTCTTAATGCAGGTAAGGTGTTGATTAGGAGCGTCTAACTAGTCTGTATGAGCCATAACTCTTAATGGTTGGTAGGGGGTCAAATAGTTATTTCTATCAGCAAAATGCAAATTTATATAATTTATACAATGTGATTTTCTGGATTTTATTTTTGATATTCTATCTCTCAATGTTAAAATTAACCTACCCTTAAAATTATAGACTGTTCATATCTTTGTCAGTGGGCAAACTTACACAATCAGAAAGGGCTCAAATACTTATTTCCTTCACTGTATGTAAGATTGACTGTTAGGGGTTGTTTATAAATTGTTATGACTGATGTTATGTCGAATTTGCTTTAACTATATTCTCTGGAATCATTGATGGTCCAGACCTGCACTATAAGTTGTTGCTGTAGCATGTAATACATTGTTTTTATGTTTCTTTAACATATATAATGAGTTTTAATAGTCTGACACACTATTGAGTCCAGGAGGAAGAGCATATATGGCCAGGAAATAGAGCTAATTTAGCCCACAGAGAACTACGCTTACTCTTTTAATCTCCATGGGGCTGCCATAGCTACATTGTGGTGTCCACCGGGGTACCTTTCTTTCACTGTACCCCAATGGATGCCTAAAATACCATTGCCAACGTAGTGTGAACCGAACCTAATCTAACCCCGTAAAAGTAGCAGGCAAAAGGAAGACAAGAAGATGGTCTTGGGAGGCTTGGCGATTGGGGAGGCATGAGAAGAATTAAAGAAGTTGTACCATTATTAAGGTTACACAATGTATGTTAAATGATAAGTTAATGATATATGTATCAGAGAAAAATAACCCTCATATCATTGTTGTCCTTGCCCCTACATTCTGGTCAGTAGGTGGGACTTTGTGTTAGTCATATTGGACTATTTCTTAACTGACTGGACCTACAGTTCACATCAGTATCTTGCATCTAAACCATGCAGTAACTATGTGGAGGGTCTCAGTAGTATGAACTGGGCATGGTTGACCAGATAAGAGAAAAAGCATCAGAAGGCTGTAACCACTGACAACAAGGCATATAAGTAACATCAGCCAGGCTGTGTTGTTAGGAGTATTTGTATAAACACTGTATGAACACTGTTCATTTTTTTATGTACATAGATATTGCCAAAATAGCAAATATGTTTAGTGGGATATAATTTATTTTGTGGTACAACACCTTTAAGACCAAATGTATGGAGAGGACTGATTGTGGGCTGCTTTGCATATTGTTGTTGCTTTTGTTAAAGGGGTT
The DNA here is from genome assembly GCA_025379985.1 of Phyllomedusa bahiana. Taxonomy (NCBI): domain Eukaryota; kingdom Metazoa; phylum Chordata; class Amphibia; order Anura; family Hylidae; genus Phyllomedusa; species Phyllomedusa bahiana. Next base: position 88,411 of record JAODAL010001194.1, on the reverse strand, counting down.
CACTAGGTAACAGGAAGACCACCAAGAGATTGACAAAAAGCAGATATAGTAAATAGGACAGCAGAGTTATGGGTGAAGACCACAGAAGAGAATTTTGATGTAATCAAAGCAAGATATGACGACGCATATACAAGCATTTTTGTTGAATTAAGGTTAAGAAAACAAGGATTCAAGATGTTTTAAAGCTGGAGCCAATACGAGGTATTAGGGTTTTGGTTCTGTAGTTTGATGTTATGTGGTTATCATGAATCATTTGACTTGTGGTACTGGGGAGATTGTAGGGCCATTGACTGGGATTGATAGTCTTGGTAAGGGGGTTGAGTGAAATAGGTGAAAGTGAAGAAGTAGCATATAGCTGTTAGATATTGCATAGCACGATGGGCCAGAGAGGTATGTTTAAAGGTGATTTGTCAGGGATAAGCTGTGCTCAGACTGCAGACAGGCTGCAACAGCTGATGTGCGCTCTCCCTCCCTGATACACTTGCTGCTGACAGCTCTGTGAGTGACAGGGGCCCAGCCACTCCTGACAGGGGGCGAGTGCACCAGCCAATGGGAGGACCCGGAGGCCGCTCCAATCAGCTGCAGGGGCGGTATCCGGGAATCCCATTTAAACTCCCTGAAAGCTGACTGCTGCGCCTGTGATATTCCTGGCTACCTCGTGTTTCCTGTTCAGTTATTGTGTTTTGCTTATCTGTGTACCTGACCTCGGCTTGTTCTCCTGACCCCGGCTTGTCTCCTGATTTTGTGCTTCGCTTCTGTTTGGCTCTTGACCTCGGCTTGTTTACGTTTATCCCTCTGGTTCTGATTTGTGGCTTTGGCGTTCCTATTTGATATTTACCCGGACTGTCTGACTATTCTTCCTTCTGACGGCCCCATCACTTTAGCAGCGCAGGGACTGTCGCCCAGTTGCCGTCTGCCGCCTAGGGCAGCACGTCAAGTAGGCAGGGACAGTGGGCTGGGTTCCAGTTAGGGCTCACTGCACCTCCCTTGACGTGACATTATTGGAGTAAAAGTGGTATTAAAAGCCATTGGATTTTATGAGCTGTCCTAGGCCAATGGTGTAGATAGAAACAAAGAAACAGCCACTGGACACAGCCGTGAGGGATTCTAATGGAGAGCGTGAAAGGATTAGGTGATGAACCCGTGTTAGAAGATAAAGATTTAGTTGGTGAGGTAGGGAGAGATTCAAGAGAGGTCCACATTTCTAATGCTGAGATGTATGAACTAATGTCATGCTAGTTAGTAGTGCTAGTAGAGGTAATCTTAAACTCACATGAACTTACACTCTTCAACAAGTAAGTTATTTTGTGTTTGCATTTTATAAACTAAAAAATGAATGACATTACCGTAATCAATGCACATGAAATCAATCAATAAATAAATGTCTTGATCCCGATATGGATTTTGAGCTATCAAACTTAATTATTATAAGCTTTTGCAGTCAATTTGAATACAAAGAGCAAAGAAAAAAATGCAAAAAGAAAATTTACTGTGTATTAATATACCAACACTATTCTTTCTATTTAATTAAGATGATCTATCGGGCAATGGATTATCAGCTCATTCTATTAGAAATCACTGGTTCTAATCTAATCATTAGGGACTTAGCTGCTGCGGTTGCCAAATTGTAGATGGTTTCAAGTTGCCAAAGTAACACCTGATATACAGGGGATTCTGTTATTTTGTATCAGCCCCAGGGGCTTTGAGTTACATCTTTGCAAATATATAAGGACTTCTGTAAATTATATATTTTTATACAGTCTTTTTATTATGAATTTATTTCTCTATTACAGGATCCAGCCCAGTCTCAGGCTCTTCCGGTCGTTGGCTTCCTCAGCCTCTTACCAGAAGGAATCATTCTTATCCTTGAGTGCTTCTTAATGTTGTGTGTAAGTAAATCTATTCCGTTTTTTTCAAGCAGTAGTTGAATATAGTTGTGTATAGTAAACCTGAATTAAAAAGTAATAAAATTATTACAAGAAAAACAGAGTGTAATTTGTACTGACAACTATGTTCATTAAACACATTAGTCAGAATAATGCAATATGTAACTTTTGTTATAGATAAATGTATATGAGTGTGTGTATTCACGTGCAGTAGGGAGTGTTCTAGAGGTATGATAGTTGCATATGAACATACGTATGAATAGATTCTTATTTGCAGATACTGTAGACAGTGAACTTATTTTTATAGGAAATACCTACTTAGTAAGGCCTAATAATAAGTCTTTACTAAGGCATTTTGGGTAAACATGACACGTTTAAAAGAAACATAGAGAATCAGTTTAATATCGGTCTTGTTCTGTTGAATAATGCATCATCTTCTGCAATGCACCAAAATAGGCTAATCTAAAGGGTTATAATTTCTACAGTTTTCAAGCAGCAAATATGAGACACACGAAAACCTAGAACAAAAATCAATAAAAATCATGTATAGTGTTTAAAAACAGGGAATAAATCATACATATACTGTACAGAATAAAGAGAGGTCCATAAGTTATGCAACATATAGTGAGTAAATATGATCCTATCGTATTTTTTCTACATGCATGTGCATTGGGTTTTGTCGGTTATGGAAAAGCAAACTATCCATTACATAGCCAAACATATAGGACACTTTTTAGCATCCCAAATTTTTTGTCAAATAAGTACACTTACGATTTACTGAATAAAAGATCATTTTTTTTAATGCGTAACTATATGCTTAAATATGTTTTTATTTAAATATCATAAAAATCATTGGAATATAGACATTTTCAGGACCGCATTGCATCCAATGATGCAATATTAAGTAAGCTGTTATCTAGTATACAGTTAGGAAGCAATGAGATACTTTTTAAAGGGGTTTTGCCACAAAGTAAAATTGATGTGGAAAGCTTGCAAATTAAATAATAACCGTTTTCACCATTCATCATTATTAAAAATTCTGTACTAATTTTGTTTTTTGCTGCTAACTTGGTCCATAGTGTACAGCTTGTCTCCAGGGTATACAACCATCGATGAAATCTCCTCAGTCTTGCTGCATATGGTCAGGCATCACCTCTTCTCTCAGGCAGTTACTGCCAATCTATACTCTGCTTAGAAATCACAGACACTCACTGCTAAGCGAATGTTTGACCTCAGGCGCTGTCATTCTTCTCTTGTCCTCTGTAGTCCCTAGTAATTAGTCAAACAGTGCAAATAAATAAAAGAAAAAATAAACCTCAATCATGCATATGCATTGAGAAAAAAAAACACGTTCCGCTCCTTCAGGAATTTGAATCTAGAACCTCTATGCTGGAAGGCATAAGTGCTAACCACTCAGCTACATTGAAGCTACCGACAACTCTTTGCATAAAAAGACCTTTATTTGACTACAGTGAGCCCACTGTGGGGGGAGAGCCATGTTGATATCAGCCTGCTGGGTCACATTGTATGCAGTTTAAACAATTCACACATGCCCTCTTTTGAGTACACTGAAAGCTGAAGCTGGATAAACCAGGCATGAGATGCCTTCATGGCAAAACCCTCTTAAAGCAAACAAAAATAGGGACTGTCACTCCAAAATAGGGACACTTGGAAGGTTTGCCTGACATGCATGTAGTCTGAATGTGCCTTCAGGGTTTTTAACCTGTGACTGTCACTGCAGCCAGGCAACAGAGTGAGGAGGGACCTTCAGATGACAATTCCTTCATTCTTCATGAACAGGGAGAGCATTCAGAATTTGAGAGCCCCTGCATGACTGTTATGAGAAATCCATCTGCATCCCATGCATGTTTCTCCTGGGGTTATGGCTACTTTACAGGCGCACGTTAACAACTCACTAGGCTGAATATTTAGGTTCCTTCAGTTTACAATTGGGTCCTCTTCCTCACAGGTTTGATTTTAAAGACTGCTAACCTCTCACAATTATTTTGGCCTAGTTATTTGTTTGCCTAGGGCAGACTTTTTTGTTACTTGGCACTAATCGAACTACTGAAACCAGCTACATCATATGGGTTCAAATTCTAAGTGTTTACCTTAACTAATTTCAGATTCAGAAGATGAAGAGCCACCAGACCTTGAGTCAGAGTCTGGAGATGTTCCCAGTGGTTCAGAAAGTGGCCCCAGTAGCATGCTTTTAGATAGCCAAGATTTAAGAACCCAGATCATACAACTGCTCACAGAACTAGAAGAGACCCGGGACCTGGCACTGAAACATGAAGACAGCTTTCTGGAGATGCAGGGTAAATAGGATGAATTATTAAAAAGCCTAAGATGTTTTCAATGAGCGCTCTACTGTTGCATATTCCTATTAAAGTTGAACAATTGTTCAATATTGTTTCCTTTTTTTGAGTCCATATTTATTGTCACGTCATTCCTGCCTCTCTATTTGCAGCACTTCTAACCTACATTAGTAACACATTCTTTCTTCTCTGGCAGCAAATCTCTGCTTATATACACCATAGCATGGGCGTAAGTATAGCTGTAGCAGACACAGCAGCTGCTATTGGGTACAGATGGTAAGAGGCCCACTTAATCCAAAGTTTTCTAAAAATACAAATTTGACTTTTTATGTTAAAGATCTTTGATCAAAAACAAACCACTTTGATCAAAATAATATCCTATTACTACGAAGTTTCTCCTGTCATAGATGTGGCCTCTTTTATGGCTGCAGCATTGAATTAGTCGCTATAGCGATAACTCGTATCAAACTCTGCCCATAATAGGCCCAACACATGGAATAGCTACAGCACTCCTGGCCCTTATACTGACACCAAAGGAGAAAGCCAGCAACACTCGCCCAATTAAAATGAAACCAAGAAAAACAGGACTGAGGTGAGATGAATCAATGTAGTGAGACAACCCCTTTAAGTCCAAAAACATTTTACATTTTTATAGGAAATAACAAATTGGAGCCTTTCTGCTACCTAGCACTGCTATATGAGTCTTCTGATACTGAAGGTATGAATTATAGTCTCATATAATTACTATATAATCGTAATCATAAAATAATATAATTAATTCTTACGAAGCTGTTTCAGAGTCTTGTCATTAGGTGGTGGGGCCTCATTTTATTTTGCTATGGGGCACCATGAATTCAAGTCATGACCCTGCCCCATAGCAGGATAACTCAGCAGCACAACTCTGCCCCATATATACCACACCCTATAGCAGAATAACTCAGCAGCACATCTCTGCCCCATATATACCATACCCAATAGGAGGAAAGCTCAGCAGCACATCTCTGCCCCATATATACCACACCCCATAGCAGGATAACACAGCAGCACATCTCTGCCCCATATATACCACACCCCATAGCACGATAACACATCAGCACATCTCTGTCTCACATATACCACACTCTATAGCAGGACAACTTTAGCAGAACATTCTTTCCTCACATTTTCTTTAGCACCACATCACACCCTTACAGCAGCAAATCTTCTGCATGCTTAGGTTATGTCTACACAGCTAATGTTAAAATACTGTTGAAAATCCGATGGTATTTTAACATCGCCGTACCATGATTTTTGGTGTGAGTTTGCACAACAAACGCGGTTGGTCTACAAATCAGATCAGTAGAAAATCTATACTGCGTAGACTATAGCATGGATTTTCTATTGCGGTCTATGGGACACTGGTTACAGTTGTATTTTTGGTGGATTCTAAAACACTGAATCTGCTTAAAATCTGACCAGAAACTAATGCTGTGTAGACATGGCCTTATACTAATAAAAGACAACAGAAATATATAAAATGTATTCAAATAATTTCTAACAAACTGCTATTTATCCTATTCCAGGTATCTTGGAGGAAGAACGATTGGCGAGTGCTCAACAAGCTGAGATTTTTACCAAGCAAATTCAGAGACTGCAAGGTGGGATGTGCAGAGACACAAATGTACTTGATTTACAAAATGTTACCTTCTCTGGGTAAATTCCTCATGGCAGAAAGGAAAATATTAAAGAACTAAACACTCACCATGTCATTGATTTTGAAAATGGACATAAAGAGGAAATCACTTCTATGATATTTATCTGCAGTACATCATAACTTTTTATTTGCAGCACTAATATCTTGGCACTTCATTAATCACTTATCCTAAAACCTGTAGCTTATAGGACATCAAAAACCAAACACACACATTGTTAATAAATTGCTATGGACCTTGTATGTAGAGAACACTTTTATATTCACCATGGATGTAAAACACTCACATCATCAAACAACCACTGATGTTAGGAATTCCCAAAGCTAACGTCCTCTAATCAGGGCCACACAGAGTGACCAGTCTTACAATAGGGGCCCAGCATCCCAGATCAGTTTCTTAGTTAGCATGCAAAATATTTATAGAGGGATATTCATGGTTCTAGATGCAACTGTTAGGCTATGAAAACACTGCTTTCTGGTCATCTCAGTGCCTTCCCTTTACTGATATGTATGATTACAACTTTAGACTACTAGGTATGCTGGCATTAAAGGGGTTTTGCCAAGAAGTTATTTCCTCACCTAACAGGCTGAAACTCCCCTCTTGAGGCTTGAAAAAGGGGAGTTGTGTTTCTGTGTTTAAAAAAACAAGTACCTCTTCTGTGATGTCATCGCTCCACCTCCCATGCACGTTCCTGATACTCAGTCTCTGTAGCTGAGCAAACATTGTTTTGCTAATCCACAGTGGAGAACTGTATTGTGCACAAGCTATATGCATTTTATTTCTCCCTCTTATTTGCTCAGGAGAGAAGATAAGCTCTGCAGGCAGCCTTCTTTCATTCCTTCACAAATGGCTGCATGGGGAGAGGGAAGGGGGCTGAGCAGGGAGCATCTGTTTACTCAGATAATTACATTACAACCAGTGGATTCTATCTACAAAAGATACAGGATCTTTCTCCCCAGTCCCTTCAAAGCTCTTAATGGTCCCTGCCATCAGATAAGAAGTGCAAACAATGCAAGCGCCACCAGATCAGCTCCTGTCAGCTCCTGGTCATGTCTAATGTAAACTCTCAGGAAACTAAGGGCATCTTAGTCAGGCTGTAGCTCTCAGAGGCTTCACTTTTTTTTAATGACATATATTTAGAAAAGTGATTAAATACCCATTTTGGAGGATCCTACATCAACATTAGATCGTGGCAAAACCCCTTTAAGCCTTTAACCTTTACCCTAGATCACCAATCTATCCAAGATAACCACAAATATTATTTTTACTTACTAACTAACCTGGATCCACTCAACACTGACCATCAAGGATAAAATATCAGCCACCAGAGATATTATTACACCCCCCCACCCAAGAAATATTGAGGTTATGCAGTGTTCAAGTTAATTTTTTGTGTCTGTTTTTAAGTTGAGTTAGGTCTCAGATTGACATGTCCTTTTCATCTATCTGAAGCTCAGCTGCGCTCTGTGCAGGAAGAAGTGGATAGCTTGGAGCAGGAGAAGGAGTGTGAGCTGCTGGAGGTATCCCAAGAGTTACGATGCGCACAGGAGGAGATTATGTCTCTGCGGCAGGCTGCAGAAGAAGCTGCGGCTGAGAGGGAGAGTGACATTGCTTCCTTGCAGGAGGAGCTGTGCAGGCTGCGAGCAGAGCTGCATGAACTGCAGGAGACAAGACAGGAGTATGAAATGGAGATAACCACTCTGAGAGCAGAGATCAGCATTAAGAGCTGTATCTGACATGCAGGTCAGGAGAATGGGAACATGCAGGGTAAGCAATTTCCTCCATCAATATGTGCACTCTATGGAATATGAATTTACTATATTTACACAGTGCTGCAGGGTAAGCACTTTCACCCTTAATAATGTTCCTTCTGAATGTATCTTTTAAATATCTTAATGCGACCTTAGGATGCACAAGAACAAGAAACTTCTCATTTAATAGATCTCCCAACTGACCTTTGTAGGTTTGAAGGGCTCTTGGACATTAAATACATTTATACATGATTGAAGTCAACAACTGAAGTGCTTACAAAGGTCAAATCAGCAGTATGGATTTTGTTTGGGTGAAGGGATATGCTGGTGACTTTGATTTGTTACTTTTTAAATGAAAATGTAATATTGTCCTTTGTGCTTTAGCCGCTAATGTCGTAGGTCACTGTGTATATACTAGGAGTGTCAAAAAGTACTTTTACATTTTTGTTGGAAATGGTGGAGCTGGAGTAGTTATTGGTTGTGTCTGTCAGTATGATGTGACTAGTCGGTCTGGCAAGCCAGCGAACCTTGTCACTGTTGTAAAGTTGGTTACGAAACGTATAAATTGCACTGAAATTGCAACAGTAACCTTCCTGGCACGCACTTTACCAAACTGAAAGGGTTAGTCTCACCATGCTGTTTCAGAGAATCACAGCCACTTCAGTCTCGCACTTCCTGATCAGGCTGTGGGCAGGTCTTCAGCAGTGATTGGCAGATCAGCTCTCCTAGTCCTGTAAGTGACATGACTGTTGGAGGTTTAAACTGTAGTGCACAAGGCTACAGAGCTCTACAGGGTTTAAAATGTATTAATTTAAATAAACAAGCTTCTGTGCTAGTGACAACACTTAGCGGAGAGTGAGCTTCTATGTTGGAAGAGACTGCTTGGAGGAATCAGTGCAGAGTGAGTTGGTTGGTAACCTAGAGAAACTTGTGTATGCAAGCAGTAGTAAAATCTCCTTTAACTCCAAAACAAAGCAAAATGTATTTGGTAATAGTCTTTATTTAGCTTTCCCTACATATTTAAAGCTTATCAATGTTGTGAGAATACCACTTTCAGGCTGTCATGAATCAGGGCATAGGCAGATCCAACAGCCACATTCAGTTTTCCTGCAACCTCTAGTACTGTTTTTCTTCTGTTTTTACAAATCGATTTTAGGGTCCTTTCTCTATTTCTTGTGGCTGTAGCTGGATGTGCAGAGCACTCTGCATTTATCACACTAGTACGGCCATTTTCCAACATTTCAATTCACTTACAGATCACTCTAAGGTTAACTTTATCCCCATACTAAGTAAACATGCGAAGATAATCTTATGTCCACAAAAGCATATGATAAAACACAGTTCCTCTTTGGTGCTATTTATAAATTTTGTAGCCACTTTCACCACAGTGTTAAAACTCTAATAATACAAAAATATAAAATTGGGGAAATGTTTTAAAGACCACCCATACAATGCAGGAAACACAACTAGTACATCAAATTCAAATTCCACTGTACGATACAGCACATGACTTGCTGACATACATTTACTGACCATTAGTTCTATACTGATGCCAGAAATTGTGTGTGACAACGGCGGGTGTAGACCCACTGCACCACTGGGCGTTCTTGCCCCAGAGGGGCTTGATTAAAGGGGATGTATCGCTTCTTCAGTTTGTGTGTTTCATGGTGCTTTCGGCTTCTCAGCTCTACAAATTCAGGGGCTGTTTTCTTCCTTCCAGCTGGATGTTTCTTAACTGAGGGGGGAGACATCATCCCCCCCCTTCACTTTTTCATGCCGCTCCAGTCCACATGCCCACTTTTGTCGTTCTCCCAATGCAGGTCTTATTTTGTAGTAGTTTAATACCACAGGCCTGATTCAGTCTAGACAGTCTTCTATGAACTCAGTGCACTGATCTCTTTTTCCTCTCACACTGGAGGTTGTTACAATTAAAATCCAGTCTTCTATGAACTCCTCAGAGACCCACAATATCCCTTCTATGTTACACCAGGAGAATTTAGGCATCAAGGAACAATTCTGCTGTTTTCTGATTGTAGAAGCTTGCAGTTTTGTTTTCTCCTGGCTGTGCAGAGTGAAATTGTGCCGGTCCTTAAACTTTGAGTGAGAGAGGCGGGAATGCCCCTTCGTGAATTAGGACCGGGGGCCAGAAAGAATGTAAATTAGTAGCCGTCAGCCAATGACATGAAAGGAGGTGAAATCCGACCGGCACTGGGGAACTGTGTTTACAGAAAATGAAGATAAGGGAGACTGTGAAAACAAGACAGCTTTGCTAATGACATCCAATTGCAAAGTTGCTTGTTTTCACCATCCCCTTATTCTGAAGACCATTTAATGAAATGATACAACCCATTTAAGGGACTACTTTTTATGTGGTTTTTTTTTTTTTTGGTAGAGCTTCTGATGGTGAGGGTAAGCTTGACCACAGCTAGTCACCAGGTGCCTTTACAGAGCAGTTCCCGAACCAGTGGCAGCTAACCAAGGGGTCAGTTGGTCTGGAGTCAGGGCGGATAGCACTGGTTCATGTACAATAGGTCAGAAGCGGAGAGGGGAAACAAAACAGTTTGGAAAGACAAGGTCAGTATCAGGAGCTCAGGACAAAACACACCTTTGCTGGAGATTAGGATACAAGGACTAGAATGTAAGCTCAGGCTAAGAGTGGAGGGAGGAGCTGCCTAATATACCCATTGGCGGCAGGGGAAGCCAGACACTGCTGGACACCATAGGGTTAAAAATCAGAAGAGTTTGACTATGCCTCCCTATAGCCAGGTAGAGATTATACGGCAAGGTGCATCAGTTCTGGCAGTGCTTGGAGCATGAAAAGAGGGAGCTTTAGCAAAATGAATCACGGCAGGGAATAACAGTACGGTGAAAGTGGCAAGTTTGTCTCTCCATCTGGCACCCTTGCGAGTCGCAGACGTGACAAGGTGTGAATTATCCACTCTTCAATGAACATGTAAAAATCACATGAACCTTTAAATCTCATCTTTTCTATGTATGAATTTTTATGTAATAATTACACAATACAATTTTGAGTCCTACGTACGTATTGGTAATCTACAGGGTTTTATTAATGGTTGTCTGGTTTAGAAAGCCAATTTCTAAATAGCCTGTTAAAGGGAACCTGTCAAGGGGTTTATGCTGCCCTATATTAGAGCAGGATGTGATAGAGGGATGAAAGCTGAGCTCTGGCATATATAGGTTTATATGATTTGGAGCAGGATTTCTAAATAAAAAGCCAAGAACAAAATAAAACAGAAAGTGAAACTGAAAGTACTGCTGTTCGTCCCACATACAGTGATTGACCGTTTGCTCTGTACACACTGATACAGGGAAAGGTGTCAATCACTGTATGTGGGTGGGGTTAGCAACACTTAAAGGGAGATGTCTCACCACGCTGTTTCACTGAGCCAAAAGCAGATTTAGATCATCCATCCTGTCTCTTCCCGGTCAGGCTGTGCTTAGCATATCATCTCAGCATTTATAGCTCTTCTAATAGCACTGACATGAGAGCAGGAGATCTTATCTATAAGTGCAGAGAGCTACAGAGCTTAAAGAAAACAAACAAAGGAGACAAATTAGCCCCGGTTCACACAGCTTATTCAAGCCGGAATTGCGAGCCGGATTGTGCTCGCAATTCCGGCTTGAATAAGGGGCGGGGCAGGGACGCAGCCCGCCGGCCCCATGGACTTACATTATCCACGGCGCGTATTGCGCCTGGATAATGTGCAAGTGACTTTCTCCCCACCCGGCGGATTTGCCGAGCAGGTAGGAGCGACGGAATCCACTGTTCTCTATGAGAACTGTGGATTACTGTAATTACTGCGACGGATTGGCGCCGTACTGAGGCGCAAATCTGGCGCGCTGTACGGCGCCAATCCGCGCCAAAATAAGCCGTGTGAATGGCCCCTTACTTGTCTGAGATAACACACTGTTCTCAAGCTGCCAGCTGTCCAACCTGTGGTGACGTCACTCCCTGCTATTAGATAATATGGAGCCGAGGGAGCAGGGGAGAGCCAGCTGGTAACCAAGGGAAACCTGTGTGCACTCAGAGCAGAAGAAATGAGTCTCAACTCCTCAACAAAGCCAAAAAAGTAAAGCAATATATTTGGAAAAACTGTTCAATTACCGGTCGCTATATATTAAAGCTAATCTTTCTAGTGAGTCAACCCCTTTAGTTGTTTTTTAAGGAGTCCGATCAGTACATTGCTTTTTACTTGGAAATCCTGCTCCAAATCATATAAACCTTTATATATCTCAGAACTCTGCTTTTCTCCTATTACATCCTGCTGTCAGTTAGAGCTGCATAAACCACCTGATAATTTCCCTTTTAGGAATTCTAAGGTTTTAGGTTTTAAAAAATGAAATGTGTCCTTTTATAGAACCTTTATCTGACTGGACGGTTTCCCAACCAGGGTTTACAGAAACCTTAGAGTTCTTCAACCCTGAATAGGGGTTCAACAGAACACCGTAACAAGCCAAATAACTTTTACAACGGGAAAGAAAAACTGATTTCAGGGTGCTGAAAGATGCATGTTTAAGACATATTTCGGCATTGGATAAGAAATATAGAAGGCTCTACCCACCTTGAATAACACTGTTTTGAGACAGGCCTGGAATGAAGGTTCTCCAGGAGTAGAAACAGTTTATTAATTTTAGCAGGAACTGGGAAATGCTCCGTTCCCCTGCAGCTGGGCTGGAGGGGAATTAAACACTGGGTTCCTGCAGAGTTTACATCTGATCAGCGGCATCATGAGACCAGCTTATTGTCAGGGGACCATTTTGGCAAAGACTGTAAAAACTCCTTTGACAAACTGATGGCACATTTATTTTACTCAGCACAAAAATCATGCGTGATAAGTTGTAAAGCATAGATTGCATTGTACAGCATTTTATGTTAGATTTCCTCAGCCCTAAAGAACAATGATACTATTTATTACTATGTATACTTATTTAATCTGTGCTGCAATGCATTGTATCATGTGTCAGGATTACATTAATTAATACATTTCACTTTGTATTTCTGCCCCTATGATAGGAGAGCTGCAGTTCCTACGTGACCAGTGTCAGCATCTCCAGATGGAGCGCAGCATTCTGCAAGAAAGTAACAGTCAGCTGAAGAGTCATCTCCTGCTCCTGGGTGGTGAAAGGTACAGCTTTATATAGCATTTGTCGTTTTGTATCATAAAGTTATTTCCAGAAGTATTTGGACAATAACATAATTTTTATGATTTAGCCTCTGTACACAACCACATGGATTTAGAGCAAAACTATCGCTATATGATTGAAGTGTAGACTTTTTGTTTTAATTCAAGGGGTTTAACAAAAATACTGAGGAATACAGCATGTACCAAGTTGATGATTTCAACACTCCTAAATTTTCTTCTATGTCTCTGGTTTTTCATCAGTCTAATGGTGGGCTCCACTTGCATTGACAACTCTTTGGACAACATAACTGCAGGTGTGCTGGTGAACCTACTGGTGGCTTGCTGGGATTCGTAGTACAACAGGTGGAGAAGGACCACAGAGACAACAGCTTTGCGGTCTTGGCAGACTTTACTCAAGGCTCTTAAATTGAGGATGTCCAGTTACAGATTACATACACATCACTTACATGGCAGACAGATATTATACTTGGAGGAACACAATTCCCTTGTTGGGGTTGCCATAAGGAACTTCAGTTCCTCAAATCGCTGAAGCATCTGGTGCCATACCTATTACCAGTTTCTATCTTGCGCCATATCAGTAGGCCTCTTTTAAACCCTTACTGACACATGACTTTTGGGTATGTCCTGGCACCAGTAATATCCTATGTAGTGGGATTAATCTGTAAATCCGGTAGATAGGAGGCTGGTGTCAGCTGTTAATTGCAGCTGACATCTGCCACTAACAGGAGGGAATGAAACAGCCAAGGTTCCCTGCTGTTTTACCCCTTAGACGCGGCAGTGATTTGAAGCCGCGTTATCTAAATAAATGAGAAATGGTGCCGTACACCATTTCCATTTTGTAAACTGTAATGTACAAAGCTATATAGTTCTAAACAAGCTCCTGTGCTGGAGATAACAAGTTAGTTACCGTGATCAGACAGGGTAGCAAGAGCAATAAAATAAAAGAGAGATAGCCGGTAACCAAGGGAAGTTATTGTAAACAAGCAGAAGATAAAATCTAATCTAAACGAAGCAAAATTGAAACAGCAACGTTTTTGGTAATATACTTTATTTACCTTTTGCCTATTTGTTTAAAGCTAATCATTGTGGTGATAAAATCCATTTAAATTAAAGCTAAAAACCTTCACTTCAATCACACATTGATGACTTTGTTTCAGGTTCATCTGTTGGTGTACAGAAGTTAAATTATCTAAACAGTATCACTATCCAAATACTTATGGATTCAGCAAAAAAGAAGCCAAAATAGAAAATCCATGTGTGAAAAACTGAGTACATCCCAACCAATAGCTCGTAGAATCTCCTTTGGCAACAATAGCTTGAAGTTCTTATTTTCTGTATAACTTTAGCAGTCTCTCGCATGGTTGTCTAGGAACTCTGGCCCACTCTTCTTTACAATGTTTCTTCAGTTGATTGATGTTTGTGGGAATTAGTTTATGCACAAATCTTTTAAGGTCCCACCACAATTGAAGTCTGGAGTTTGAGCTAGCAACATCTTGATTCTTTTCGTTTTAAGCCATTCTGTTACAGATTACCCAGTTGTGGACAAACTTTAGCTGTTGGATAGATGGCCTGACATTTAACTCTAGAATACTTTGGTATATAGGAAAGTTCATAGTCTACATTTGCTCTGTTTCCCCACGGTATACAGTTTCCATGCGAGACTCAAAAGCATGGTTTACCACACTTTAAGTTCCACAGGTAAATAGAACAGACATAGTCCACATAGGACTATATTTGCTCTGTTGATCACAATAAGGCCTTAGCAGCTACATCACGGTATTCATTGGGGTACCTTTTTTCATAGTACCCCGATGGACAGCTCAGACATAATATATTACCTCCGTGTGAACAGCCCCTCACATAAATTTCAGTTTCATAAATTTTGCTGACGAACAAACCACCTTAGGACATTAATAAAGAAATATTATGCTCTATTTGTAACGTTTCATTAAATCATGCAGGAATGTGATATTTAACTTAAATTGTATTTTGGTTAGGAAGACATTTAGGCTTTAAGTACTTACTGATTATATGAGATGAGTTAATAACAAGAATCATTAATTACAATAATTAAGATACAGAGATGGTTGAATAGAATTTATAGAATACAAAGAAAAGAGCATAATTATTTAAATTATGCCCAAATTACAACCAATGTAGTCATTAATAATGTCTACATAGAAAATGATAATACGTGTCATTTTCAAAAACAGAGCAATTTCTGTTGCTGAAGTCTGAGTTTTTTTCAGAAATTTCATCTGCAGACTTTTACATTTCTGCTGCATACTATTACAGCGATAGAATTTTTTCTTTGAAGCAGGAAAAAAAATCTGTGTGCAAATTTTCTGTAGCATATGATTAGGCTTTTAGAAATCCTAATTACATGCATGGGGAATAGCTTGTATTGAAACTGACCCAGTTTTTGCTGTAAAATTTGTGCTGAAATCCATAATGGCGACATATGGGAATGGAGTCTTTTGGGAACCAGGACTAAATCAGCGTCCCATTTAGCTAAACCCCTACCAACAACATTTGCTAGATCTACAATAATGTAGTCTTATTTCCTAACATGTTTAGTCATAATAGTTCAAATATATTCTACATTGATTCTGCAAGTTGCAATGACCTCAGGATATGATATTTCCAGCGTACAATGGTCTTTCCTGGGACACAGTATGTTGGGTGTGGTTTTAACATACAATGTTCTAGACACTGATCCAACCAATTATCATGAACCGTTTACTTGTAAATCACCTGTATTAGTGAAATACATGTAGAGATTGGGGTCTAGTATTGTCTCTCTACAGTACAGTGCGATACTATATGTTCTGTACTTTTTTTTTACATGTACCGGGAGAAATGATTCCTTTGGATATCCCATTTTTTCCCCTGGTATATTGTGTATAAAGTACATGACCCACAGAAGCTTTTATCCTTAAAGATTACCTATCACCTTCACACAAACACACAAAAATTGATAGAAGATGAAATTATGAGACTTTTCTCAAATACATGTCATTAGCAAATCAGAGGGTTTACCTCAGTATTAGAGGGGGACAGGTTTTACTTTCACTTTGCAACTCAGGAGATCCTTATCATTCTGTGGGAGATACCAACAGTGCAGTGGGAGGTGAGGGCATAACTGCTTTTACAGAGTAATCTGAGTCTCTCACTACATATACTGCAGGCACAGCACACTGAGGACATAGTGTGACAGGGTTTACCTGTTGCTTCAGCCTCCATAGCACACAGGCATCTACATTACACTCTTGCTGGAGTGCACATGATGTAGACTTACAGGCTCCCCCTTGCACAGTGGACTCTCCCAGCTCAGAATCAGTTACTTTGACACAGCTGTCAACATAGTGATCCATCAAGCTATCATGTGCCAACTTCAGAGCTGTCTTAAAGGGCCAGCGCTTAAAAACAAAACAAAAACAAAACTGAATTACAGTTGAAATGCTTTGATTTTCCTAATGAAGCATATTTGAGAAAGTATTTGTATTTTAGTCTTCGGTTACCTCATGAGGTTTCTCTGAAGGTGATAAGTACACTTTGAAGTATTAAGTGATTTACAGTTTCCAGCAGCTTTCTGCCTGGTATATGGATTTTCTTTATCTTATTAGTTATCTACATTCTTTCATCTTTCTTTTGCTTTTTGTTGGGTGGAGGATCCCATTTTGGGGCTTCAAAACCAATTACCAGTTCTCCATAAAGTTATGGTTTCAACATACAATGGTGATCTCAGTAACAATTAATATTGACTGTTGAGGCACGACTGTACAGGCATGGGCTGTTTCATTACAGATAAACTGCAGCAGAATGAATTGGTTGGTGGCGTCTGCTGTAATGTTACTATGTCTACAGAAACATTTTAGGCCTCGTTCACACGGGCTTATTTCGGACGGATTGCCGACGGATTGACGACGTCAATCCGTCGCAAATCCGTCCGAAATAAGTCACAGCCTTTTTCTATTGATTTCAATGGAAAATACGGCTCATTCGTTCACACGACGCAAAATTCCGTTTCCCGGGTTGCCCGCCGGGGGATTGACAACGCAATCCGGACGGAAAAACAATTTACATTCAATTTTTCCGGACGGATTCACCATCCCACAATGATTGGAGATGGGTGAATCCGTCGGGAATCAGTTTACAATACGTGCCACACTTAGTTTGGGACTTTTGTGCAACTGATTTTCAACTGATTTCAGAACGTATTTACATCGGAAATCCGTTGTAAATACATTCTCAAATAAGCCGTGTGAACGAGGCCTTACTGTAATGGAAACATGAATATGTTTGCATTAGAAATCCTACTACATCTAGCAATAGATTCTTATGAATCTGTGATACTTTGCAGGGTACAAGACACAGATTGTGGGGATATCACAGAAGAATCACATCAGGACCATGGAGAGGAAAGTGAAAGTCTGACAGAGAACAAAATCCCACATTATGATGTTGAAAACATTGTTCTGAGTGGAGTTACTGAGACAAAGGGCATGGCTGAACCTGAGAAACATAAAATGTGTCGTGAAGAGGACAAAAACAGACTGCACACCCAGCTCCAGAGCGCAGAAGAGAAAGTGCAGAGAGCACAGAGTGAGGTTAGTGTGTTCAATAAGTGGAACATTTCATAAAGATTGAGTGCACAAAACCTATGTAAGACATTTTAAAACCTATTTTGAAATAGAAAATATTTATCATGTGGTGTTCGGGTTAGTTGAGGTGAATGTAATAATTGCTAGCAATTACTACTAGTGTTACTAACTTAAAAGGGTTTCCTGTTTGGCTATTTTCACAGAAGCTGCACCCCTCATCCCACTGCTTCAGGCTTCCTGTGATGGCTGTGGGTAGTTCTACAACATTAAATGAAATTTCAGCTCTGCTAGCTCTTGTTCTTACCAGTATATGTTAGAGGAATATATGAAAAGGGGAGCGGGAAAAAAATGTCAATTTAGGAGGGGCTAAAAATATTATTTAAGAGCTTTTTAAATTTTTTTTGGGAAAAAGCTCCAAGACAAGTAGGGTAATTCTTCTACGTTCACAATGTTATTTTTTATTTTTAAATTACAAAAAAAAAAAGTGCCAGCTTGCAGTTAAGAAAATTTTTTGCAGGAAGTTATTATTGGCGCAACTGGGGCACTTAATCAAAGGGAAAGATGGGTTAGGCTTGGGGAATAAGTAGGCTTTGAAAACCTGTTTTAAACTTTTCAATGGTAGGTGGAAATCTTGTTAAACAAGAAGGTAATAATAGTGGCTGAAGAAGAAAATATGTGAGACATTGATGAAAATGTAGGGAAAATTACGGGGGAATGGAGAGGGCATTTAGAGGAATATCTGTGAATAAGGGTAGAAAAAGGTGTGGATACAGACAGCACAGAGCTCTTGCACAAAAAGCCTTTGCTTTTCATTAAACCCTCCTTATTCCCTCAACAAAGCTCGGTTTAAATGTACCATGATATCAATTAGCCCAGTCCTTTACATCTAATCTAATAGGACGATTTTTGCTGCTCACCCTTGTTCTGTGCAGTTGCACAGTTTGCACTATGTTTGGGGAGTAGTTGTGAAGGAATTTGCAGATTAAAATTTAGTATTTTAAATTTGGTTTGCAGATGAATGGAGAGCCAATAGAAAGACTGGCAAATATGGGAAGCTAAGCAATGGTTGTGATAGATAATAGAGCTTTAAAGGGTTCAGATAAGTAATTGAAGAGATGAATGTTGCAAAAAGGGAAAACAACGGGAAGGTGCAATAATTACATCAGAAAATCATTTTGTTATACTGTAGAACTTTGGTGGTCTCCAAACTGTGAAATGGGCATATTTTGTGGACAGTTCTTCTTTAGATTGTTGGGGTTTAAGGTCAAAGATTACCCTAAAGCACTGAAAGGGTGTCTTATAAAGAATTAATGATTAATAGTACGAGCAAAGGGGATTTGGGGGAAAAAAAGAAGCATGCAAAATGTAGCTTTGTCTATATGAGATTTCAGACACTTCCTTCACACTTCAGAGCTTTGTGTCTTTGTCCTAAAGGTAAAATTGGAGACCAAAAGAAAAGATAAATTTTCCCAGGGAGGAGGTGTGAGTAAGAAAAAACGGGCCCAAAAACACACAATGAAGGTTTGGGAAAAAACTGCACATTAGAGGGGTTGACCACCTTGTAAAAAAAAATCAAACAAGCAGCTCCTGGGGAACCAGTGAAATAAAAAAAAAAAAAAAAGGGTATTCTCACCTTCCTTCAGTCCCAGGTTCCAGACTCTGTGATTCTCTTGTCTTCTGCTTTCTGTGTTCCACTCAGTGGCTGCAGCGATCACGTGCTACTCATTTACATTACCATTAGTAAGTGAACAGCTCTCAACAATGTAAGTAGAAGCACATACACCGCTGTAGCCAACCGGCCTCTGCAGCAGTAACGTCCCCGTTCTATTTTATTTTACTGAGGACCTTGAAACTGCTTGTTTTGGTTACGAGATGAACAACCCCTTTAAGAAAGCGAAAGGAGATGATCAGTTCCAACATTGTAAAATCCAAAGGAGAGATTGAGAAGAAAAAAGTGACCAATAAATTAGGCACTAAATTATCTTTTAATTGCTTTTGTTAGTGTTTCATTAGAATGAGCAGGGCAAAAACCATACTGAAGAGGGTCAAGGCGCAACTTCAAGGAACCTTGAACTGCAAATGTTAGTATACAGTAATTTACTTCATTGTGAATTTCAGAGCATATCCATATGATATCTAGTCTGTAGTTCTTCCTTCTTATCCATGTTTGATCACTCACCACTCTCATTACATGATCTAGTAAACCTATTGCTTACTCTTCCAGTGTGCTGGTCTCCTTTCTGAGATTGAGGAGCTGCAACAACGCCACCGTCTCAGCCAAGATGAGCAGGAGAAGCTACAGGAGGAGCTGAGGTTATGCAGAGAGGAGATCCATAGGCTGAAGGAGAGTGGCTTGCAGGTAACACTAAGGTTTCTTTACAACATCCTGTAGTATTTTTGGGTTAAACCTTTTAAATGAGAACTTTTTTAATAGGGAAAAAAATTTTTTTTTTCCCAAAAAAACCCTCACTTTTGTAAATGGTGCTGAGCCTACAGACAGGAGAGGCATTGTTTTAAATCTCATTTAAACCCTTTAAGTTAGCCATTTGATTACTAGTTAGTGTAAACCATATGCGTCTTTTAGCTGAGTGTAGTACTTAGTTTTGTGGTTCTACATGCGTTCTGGATCATTGATCAATTTTATGTTTATGCTGCACCTTAAAGGGATATTCTGGCATACAAAACTTGACTCCTAATTAAAGTATGCGATACAAAGTAAAAGTCTTTGATTATAAGGGAAACTACTGAAAGCATTTAGAGCGACATGTCAGATATTGGCTGTGCCCTTTTTTGGGGTTAAAATTTTATGCAAAAAACTGTCATAACACTATTCTATACATGCATGAACAGTCGAACATCAAAACTAGGCACAACACATTTGAATTTGTCTTAGTTATGTGCCTAAGATATGCTATGCAAGAGATACCACACAACAGATTTATGAACCCATATATGAAAGGTTCATAAATTCTGACACACTATATGCTCATTTAATGCACCTTAAAACTGGCGTGGTGGCGCACCTTTTCTTACATGTTGCCCTTAATTACTATATATTACTCAGAAGTTAACTGCTCAAAATGTGTTATTTACAGATTGTTGCCAACCTGTAGTTCAGGTTCAGTTTTCTGGTCCATTTGATCACTAGGAAGGTGAGCCTGGTGTTTATGGAGCAAAAGGGGATGTTATCAGGAACTAATGTGAGAGGCTCAGCAGTGAGGGAGATGCACACTGGGGGGTGGGGAGTTGCTATTCAGCAGCCAGGGGAATTCTGGGGCTGTGTTGCACCACATTCGTAGGATTAGACACATTTATGAATGTGGAACGCCAAAAGTAGGCACATTACTGTCTGAACAGTCAGAACAAGTTAAAAGTGGTCTGCCTGAGCCCAAAGTTGTCCTAGTGGAACTAGATTTACCATTAGGGCAAAAAGTATCAACTATTTCCCAAATTATACCACTAAAATCATACAAACTAATTTATAATAATTATCAAACTATATAAAATGTAATAATCTAAAATATTAAACTATACAATATAAATTAATAAATTAAATTTTAGAATAGCCCAAAAAAACTCTTATAAAATTATATAATCTAAAATAATATAAAATTAAATAATATAAATTAATGAAACCAATACCGCATCTACCATAAATCCTGTTCTCAATTTGGTAGTTAGAGTTAGTATAGTATTGTCAGTGATTACAAACGCATCACAGCAGGCTAGAAATCAAAGAAAAGGTGTTAGAATAGCATGTCAGTGAACAGAAACTATGGTAGTGATCTTGCATGGCGCACCACAAGTCTCAGCGAGACCTGTGGTGTGTCGGCTATTACTGTATGTTGAATAAAGACTGACCCACATTTTGATGAATGGAAGTGAACATACTATATAAAAGTATACAAAAAAGTATTTTGTAAGATCAACTCAGTGAACTGCTTTAAACTCTATAGAGAAGAACAGAAGCTCATAAATGTCGGTCATGCTGTTAAATGTTTCTCTTTCTACGACAGCACAATGTTCTCCCTGTGTCCATCTCAATTTGTGGTTAGAATGTTGCAAGAGATATTTTAATGGCTATTTTTATTTCTAGCCTGCTGTGATGTGTTTGTAATCACTGATAATATTATAATAATGGGATTTATGGTACATGCTGTATTGGTTTTTTTATTTTATATTATTTAACTTTCCTCCATTTCTAACTTTACTAATTCTCCTTAAACTCTCTCTGATCACAACCTTATCTCCTTCACTATTACTAATTCTTAGCTTCCCCCTTGACACAACGCCCATCACACTTTCAGAAATATCCGCTCCTTTAACACTCAAAATTCCCAGAATCATACAGTCCTCACTGCCCCTATCTCCTCCGTCCTGTCTGTATATGGTGTCAAAACAATACAATGGAAACTCTCTCAACCACCTGGACATAATAGCAACACACCCCGCACACCAGAGTCCGACACCAGCAGCCTTGGCACATGCCTCAGACTCGCTTTCTGCAGCATGTTCCAGGTGTGCTGAGCATCTGTGGAGAAAGTCAAAAGCTACTGCACACTTTCTCCCACTACAAATTCATGCTCAGGACTTATCACACTGCCCTTCACGTGCCAATACAAGATTATTTCACCTTCCCTATTCTCAACATTACACAACAACCAAAACGCTTGTTTGAAACCTTCCATTACCTCCTCAGGCCTAAAGCGTCAGGCCCGGTCACTGACCTCTGTGCTGAAGACCTGATCACTCACTTCAAAGAGAAAATCGACAAATATAACTGCCAAATTTATATCTTCAGTCCCAAGTAATAACCTTCCTCGTTTCCCTCCCGCACGTTCCTCTGTCTGCTTCTTGACCAGACAACAGATGAAGAAGTTTCCAGGCTTCTTTTGTCTGCTGCCCCACCACCTGTGTGTGACTCCATTCCCTCCCCACTCATCTTGTCATTTCTCCAGCTGTCATCTCTCATATTAACTACATTCTTCAACTTCTCTCTCTCCATGGCTATTGTCCCATCTTCCTTTTAAACACGCCTTCATAACCCCTTTACTAAAAAAGCCTTCCTGGACTCGTTTTTTTATCCTTTCGCTGCTAAATTACCGACCAGTCTCTAATTGCCTTTCATCTCTAAAACCTCTGGGAATGCTGGTTTACTTCGTCTAATCTGATATCTCTCTACTCAGGGCTCCGGACCAGGGCCGACGGGGGACCGGGGAAGTTCCGGTGGGCTCCCCCGAGCCGCTGTGGGCCCCGTGGCAGTGCCGTCGCTCCCCGGGGGGCCCGTACCGCGCATCCGGTCACTGGGCGCCCTGCGTCCTGCGTCCCGAGCGCCCAGAGGGACCGCCCCGGGTGTGGGGACTAATGTCCCCGGACTACCTGGGGACCTGCGCGGTGTGCAGCGGAGCGCTCCGCTGATATCCACGGAGGGTGAAGGCCTTATGGCCTTCAAGACCTGCCGGGGCCGGCCCTTACTGCTGAACGTTAGGCGGCGCGGTGATGTCATTCACGCGCTGGCCTATGGGGCGGCAAGGAGCGGGGGGAAGATCGGAGCGGCCCGGGACCGGGCGGGTTGCTGGAAGCCAGGTAAGTGTGTTTTTTTCTTTTTTTTATTTTTATAACTACCTGAAGGTTGGCCCTGACCCTGTGCTATAGGGGGCCCTGTACTCTGTGCTAAAAGGGGGCCCGGACCTGTGTAAGGGGGCCCTGACCTGTGCTAAAGGGGGCCCTGACCACCTGTGCTAAATAGGGGGGGACCCTGAATCTGTGCTAAAGTGGGCCCACTGACCCTGTGGCTAATGGGGGGCCCTGACCCTCTACGCTATAGGGGGCCCTGACTCAACTTACAGGGTTGCCCTGATTATATGCTAAAGGGGGCCCATAGACTTTATTGTGCTACAGGGGGCCCTGACTATGTGCTAAAGGGGGCTGAATTATATGTAAAGGTGCCTGACCTATATGGTATAAGGAGGGCCCTGATATGTGCTTTAACGGGGGTCGTGATATTGTATTAAAAGGGGGCCCTGATATGTACTAAAAGAGGGGCCCTTACTATGTTCTTAAAACGGGGGCCCTGGACTATGTACTAAAGGGGGCCCTGACTGTCAAACTAAATATAAAGGGGGTCCCTGGCTACCTACAAGCTAACAAAGGGGGCCCTAACTATCTACCAAAACATAGGCTAAAGAGGGCCCTAAC
This sequence comes from Phyllomedusa bahiana, assembly GCA_025379985.1. NCBI lineage: Eukaryota > Metazoa > Chordata > Amphibia > Anura > Hylidae > Phyllomedusa > Phyllomedusa bahiana. The sequence goes on along the minus strand of JAODAL010001194.1, from coordinate 64,798 downwards.
TGTCTGATTTACACCTAAAGGAGGCCCTAATCCATTAATACCCTAACTGCCTGGTATACTACTAAAGGGAGTGCCCTCTTAACTGCCTGTTTACAACCTAAAGGGAGGCCCCTATCTGCCTGTTATACTACCTAAAGGGAGGTCCTAACTGCTGTATATACCTAAAGGGGGTCCTCTAACTGCCTGTATACTACCTAATAAGGGAGGGCCTCTTAACTGCCTGTACCTCTAAGGGGGTCCCCTAACTGCATGCAGCTATTAAAGGGGCCCTAAACTACCTAAGTGTTACCTAACTGGGGGAACCACTACCTACAGTCCAATATTTGGGACTCACCAACCATACCTATCAGCCTACCTTACTGGGGTACATCCAAACTAACTGTAGCTATCTAACTTGCAACTTTGATCTCTGAAGGAGAGTTTGCAGCACAGGCCAAAACAGCAGTGTGGCGGAAAGGTTTAATCTGAGCATTTTCTTGAGGAGATTTTTAGGTACAGGAAGGTGTGAACGAGTCTTGCGAGTGTTTTTTTAAAGTCTTGTGTTTTTTCTTTTTAAGTGTGGAGATTGAGATGAGAGACTTTAGATTTGGAGAGTTTAGAGGGGATACATTAATGTATTAGCTTTATTATTATTAATTTAGTCATATATCTTTTTGGTAACATCCCATGAGTTCATGTTTGACATGCGGTGCAAGTGCACTAACCTGTTGCAAATGTATGCCATCCTTGAGCAAAACGTTGAGGGGCATACGGGCTGCACATTTTAGAAGCCCGGATCTGGATCTAAGATGTGCAAGTGTCGGACACGGAGATCCATTGCCAACTTGGAAGCGAGCCGGCTGCCCAAGATGAGCAATCACTCGAGGTGTAGATACTGGGGTGGGTGGTATCATGGAGGTGCCAGGGTACATAAGGCAGCTAGATGTTTTGGGTAACCAGTAGAAAGAAGGGTAGGGGAGAGTGTCAGGGACGGCTATAGTCCTAAAATCTGGTACCACCCACCCAACAAAAGTGCAAGATTGGGGAATGAGGGGGATGTCGGTTCAGATATAGCCTTTGCTGCAGCAAGACATTCCCATGTCTGCTCCTGTTAAGATGGGGAATAGGAGGGCAGGTCACGGCTAGACAAGGGGCTAGTAGTTGGTGGACCAAATTATTAGGGGCCCAGACAGGGGCATTCTGCTCACAAAAGACCGGGATGTCGAACAGTGTGTGTTGTGTACATGGGGCCGGGTTGACAATATTATCACGGATCGGGTTGAAGATTGCTGGGTGGGGCTGGTGAGCAATTACCAGCTGTCATGGTCAATCATGGCACCAAATGACAAAGTTAGAGGTAGGTGGGAGTGTCACTTTAAAACGATTTCAGGGACTTAGACCAAAGGCTCAGGGCAAGGACCCCCTAAGGAATATTTTCAGAAATATTACCTGTTCCACGAGCCACAAGAGAGGCAGCGGGAGATTAGATAAGTGATTAAGTGGTCAAAATTGGTTAGGAAAGAGGGACTTTGGGTTTTTGGAGGAATGGGGATGACGTCTGTCTGGCTACAGACTCCTATGCTAGGATGGGGCCTGCACCTAAATGGGGAGGGGTTGCATGCTGTATTGGGGGTCGATACTGGAGGATAGTTGGAGGAATATTTAAACTTTGGGATGGGGGGGTGGGTAACTACACATATGCATGCATAGGTTAGTGAGAAGATAGAGACTGGGGAATTAGGAATAAAACAGGGGGTGGAGTGGAGGGAGGGGGGTTTTGTATGTAGCAATAGATAATAATATCAGGGGTGAAAGGAAATAAAAAACTGAAAAATCTATAAATTGCATATTGACCAATGCCAGGGTATCTGACCAACAAAATCAATGAACTAGAAGTACTTTAAAGCTGATGAAAAAATTATGACATAGTTGGGGATAAACAGAGAACATGGCTGGACGAGAGCTACGACTGGGAGGTTAACTTCCAGGGTTACAGTTATTTAGAAAGGATCGTAAAATAAGACCGGAAAGGGGGAGGTGTCTGTCTCTATGTAAAATCCTGTCTGAAGCCAACATGCGGGGAGAATAGGTAAGGTAATGAAACATGTGGATCATTTTGGGTAAATATAAATGGGCGGTTACAATAAACAATATAATACTATAGGGGTAGTATGGCCCCCAAAATATAACAGAACACAATGGAAGATGTACTCTAAGCAAATAGATGAGGCGGCTAATCTGATTGAGGTTATTATTATGGGCGGACTTTAATATCCAGACATCCTCAATTGGGTATCTGAAGCTTGTAGTCTCATTAAAGGAAACAGGTTTTTGACAATAACTAATGAAATTTACTTTGCCTAATGGTGCAGGATAACCGATAGAGGAAAGGCCCGTCTAGACCTAATATTATTCTAATAGTCATGACAGAGTAACAAAGGTTCAAGGTTGAGGGGGCACTAGGGAATAGTGGCCACCTAGGGAATAGTTGACCATAATATAAATAAATTTCGTTTATCCTTAAAGAGTTTTTTGTCAAGGAGCACCAAAAACAACTGAATTTTAGGTAAGGCTAATTTTATTCTGCTTAGGGAGGCTAAACCGTATTGACTGGGGACAATGTGTTTACAATATGGAGACTATACTAAATTGGGTATTTTTAATTAAAAACATCTAGGCTACCACTGTGAGAGGACGCATACCTTATCGGTAATTATAAAAAATTTAGAAAACAGGAAAAACCCTCTCTATAGTGGATCAACAGGGATGTAAAAAGAGGCAATAAAATACAAAAAGAAACGCGTTTTCAACTACTAAAACCAGGTGGCAGTGGAAGAGGGCATATGAAGCTATAGGGGAAAAATAAAGTGTTTGTAAAAAATTCTGGATAAAGGAAGCAATGCTGGAGACGAAAAGGACTTATTGCTATGAAAGTAAAACTAACCCAAAATATTTTTTAATATCTAAATAGTTTAAAAGATTAAAACGGAGAAAATGTTCTGGCACTTTGAAAAATTTGAGGGATGAGACAGTAAGGAGGGCGAATGATGAGGAAAAAAAGCAAACGTATAAACAATTTTTTTCTCCCACTGTCATTTACCGTGGAGGATGCCTTCATGGTTGAACAGAGAGATGTGGTAACTCCAACTTAAATGATTATTGTCTAACCCAGGAAGAAGTGCAGCTCCGTTAGGAGATTTAAAATAGACAAATCCCCAGGTCCCAGATGGCATACACCCACGTGTCCTAGAAGAGTTATGTGATGTCATAGGATAGGCCCCTATTACTTAATTATTTTGGACTGTCTAATAAACGGTGGTATGTCCCAAAGGATGGCGCACATAGCATAAATGTGGTGCATATTCTAAAAGGGAGTCAAAAAAGTGATCCAGGGAAACTATTAGGCCAGTAAGCTTAACCTCTGTTGTAGGGGGTTAAAATGTTGAAGGTTTTCTCAGAGTTGTATCTGGAGTATATCACTGAAAATAAATGTATAATGCCGTTCCAGCATGGGTTCATGAAGGATCGGTCCTTGTCAGACTAATCTCATAGCTTCTATGAGGAAGTCAGTGCTAGGACTGGATCGGGGTGAGGCACTGGATGTCATATATTCTAGGATTTTTCTAAAGCATTTGATACGGTTGCCTCTAAAAAAGGTTGGTTCAATAAAATGAGAAATGCTTGGACTGGGGGGGAAAAATGTGTGCAAGTGGGTAAGCAAATGGTCTCACTGAATAGAAAACAAAGGGTAGTAATAACGGTACATACTCAGACTGGATCGCTGTTACTAGGTGGGGTACCACAAGGTGTCAGTATTGGGCCCTATCCTCTTTTAAACATTTTCATTAATGATCTTACAAGGGAATACACAGTTAGCAATATCGATCTTTTGCAGACGATACTATAGTCTGTAAAGTAATCAACACAATAGAGGATAATATGTTATTAAAAGAGATCTGGATAATTTGGAGGCAATCGGCCTGGGAGGGAATGGGGAAATGGCACAGATGAGGTTTAACACTGATAAATGCAAGGTTATGCAATGGGGATGAGAATATCATTACATGATTACATGTTAAATTGAAAATACATGGGTGTAAAAGTGGAATGGAGGAGAAGGACTTGGGAATCCTTGTGGACAGTTAAACTTAATTGTAGCAGACAGTGTCAGGCAGCAGCAGCCCAAAGCAAAATTAGGATCATGGGGTGCATTTGAAAGGGCATGATGTAAATGATGAGAAATTATTCTCCCATTATACAAGTCATGGTTAGACACACAATGGATATTGTGTACGTTTGGGCACCAGTGCACAGGAAAAGACATTTAGAGCTTGAACAGGTACAAAGGCTGGGAACAAAAAATAATACAAAAGGATCTGGTGTGGACTACCGTACACAGAAAGATTGGCAAGTTTAGGGTTTTTTAGTTAGAGGGAAAAGAAGGCTTTCAGGGGGGGGGGTCAATAAATAGTTTAAAATACATAAAAGGTCATCAATATAGAGATCTCTCCAAGATTTTTTTATAACACCTAGGGCTGTATTAGAAACAAGGGGCATCCTTTTACAGTTTTGTGGAAACGAACAGTTTTCTACATAAACATAGAAAAGGGTTCTTGACGTAGAGCAGTGGAGACTATGGAATTCTCTGCCAGAGGGACTTGGTCATGGTGAATTCATTAACACGAGTTCAAAAAGGGTTTTGGATGCATTTCTGGGATGCGTTTTAATAATATAACAAGTATTATAGTGACTAGGATTGTAGGAGAGGGGTCATTGATTCAGGGATTTTTCTGATTTGCCAGATTCGGAGTCAGGAAGGAATTTTTCCCTAAAATGAGGACAAAGTGGCTTCTACTCATTGGGGGTTTTTGCTTATCTGGATCAACACCTTAGACCACAACAGGCTGAACTTGTATGGACGACTTGTCTTTTTTTAGCTTACAAAACTATGAAACATATTGAGAAATAATGAAAAACGTGGGCTTGCTTATCTACCTGGGGGCTATTTACTACCTCCCGGGCTAAGTACCCTCCAGGCCCCTACCAACTCTTATCAGAGGGAGTCTACCTACCTAATACGGTCTCTATTCTAGTTTTTGGGGCTTGCCCATTTGCCTACACTACTAGTCACTTAAGTTTGGCCTGTTCTGTAACTGCTCCCACCCCTCGGTAGTTTGTAGAGGTGGGAGAATAGGTAAATAGATGCTGGAAAAATTGAGGATTCTAAGATATTTGTGCTGTATAATTTCTGAAGGGGATGAGTGTGTTGGCGGGACAAGTCATCATGGCAGTGTGGATACGGAAGCAGATGAAAAGGGAATAAGAACGATCATGAGAGATACGAGAAGAATATCAAGGATAAGACGGACTCGGTGGAGTCCCTGATTTTCAGGGGTCTATGTTACTTCTTATTGGAATCAGTGATGTATTCACTGTAATGTGATGTGACACGAACTGGTTTTGTTGCTTACCTCTATGTGGTCTCTATATGGCAGTGTTGTAGGTTTTACCATGAGCTGGTGTCAGACCTTCTATGTGGTCTCTTTATGGCGGGGTTGTAGGTTATACCTGAGCTGGTGATACTGAACACTATGTGTTCATCTATATGGCTGTGTTGTAGGTTATACCTGTGCTGGTGTCTTGCACCTCTATGTGGGTCTCTATTTGGCCGGTGTTTGTTGTGGTTACAATCGGCTGGGGTATAGTGGCAGCGTTAATGTGTCCTGATTGACACTGTGATAGGAGTTACACGTGTATTTTCTTGCTGGTGATATTATTTTAGAAGGTTGGTGAGGTGCGGTGACCAAGGAAAACGTGGGGGGGGGATATTGTATGTGGGTGGAGGGGTATTTATTGGGTGGAGGGGGTATTGATGTGGGTGGAGGGGATATTTATGGGGGTGGAGGGGGATATGGATGGAGCTATTACCCTGTGTCATGATAGTTAGACTGTGAAAAATGTGTGACTCTCTTGATATTGTATACACAATACAGTTCTGTTTTGCCCCTGTATTATGTGGTAAAAGGGGCGCTTTTTATGTCCGGAAAGAGGCCGGTAATTTTTTTTTTTTGTACGTAGGGTGGGCCCCAAAGTAAAACTCCCTGTGGGCCCCAGACCCCCCAGCCCGACAGTCTTATAACTTTTTTGATTCTCTACAATCGGGTTTTTTCCACACTTTTAAACCCCAAAAAAAATACTCTATTTAAAAGTCCCAAGATTCCTCCTGCTAAATCACAGGAAACTACTGTTGTTGTTTTCCCCGGGACTTCTGCATCGTTTTCACCGTGGATCCCCACCTTCCCCCTCAGCATGTCAGTCCCATTGGCTCCAGGGACTGCTTCTCTTGATTCTCATCTCCCTCTCTGACCGCCCCTTCGTGTTTCATTTTTGGATTACCCCCCTTTTTCCTATTGGTTGGGCCCTCGGGGTTCTTGCTAGGCCCTCTCCTTTTTTCTGTAAACCCCCCTTTGGACAAAACATCGGGGCAGATTTGGTTTTTCAGTACCTCTTTGTGGCACTAATTTGTCCCCCTTTTCCCCAAGACATCACTCTCCCTGCTACAAAACATGCTGTCTTTGATTTTGCCTCCCTGTATCTCAAAATAAACCTCATAAAACTGAACTTCTTGTCTTTCCGCCTTTTATAACCAAAAACCCCCCCCCTGTATTTCTGTTTCAGTGAGTGGGGCCCCATAACCACTGGAGGGGTGCCCGCTGTCTTGGGGGTTTTATAGATTCTGTCTGTCCTTCACCCGATATTCAATCCTTTTCACCCCCTTGTCACCTGCCTTAAGAACATCTCCCAAAAACCCTCCTTTTCCATTGGAAAAAAGTCAAAAATTCATTTTTGCTCTTATTCTTTTCGTCTTGACTACTGAAACTCCCCGCAAATCAGTCTCCCTCTTGCAAATCCCCCTCCAATCTGTCCTACTGCAGCAGCCAGGTTCTCTTTCTCTGCAGTGCTATATTGAGCTCTACCTTTCAATCACTGCACTTTTGCCCATCCCGTACAGAATAAAACATAAACTCATCATCTCCCTAAAGCTCCCACGTGCTGCACCCCTTAATTTCCTACCTCATCTATGTTTTCTACCCTAAACCTTCTATGCTTGTGCTGATATCCCGGTTTTCCCCAATCTTTGAACCTCCCATGCCTATCTCCCAAATTTTTAACGTGCTCACCCGTGTCTGGAAAAAGCTACGCAGGTGATCAGGCACAATCACAACCCTCTAGTTTTAAAGAGGGTATGAGAATAATTCAGTCTGGCCCACAAGATCCCTAATTGCTAACCCCACCTCCTATCCCATTTTTGTCCCCCTTCCCCTAGGGGACTCACGGCACTTATCTGTTATGAGTACTGTCTAGGTGGCAGGTTCATCCACTTTTCATGTAAACCACCCCCTATTTATGAAACATGGCTGGACCATTGTAAACCTGGCACTTCTCACCATTCGTTTCACCCATACACCCGAATAGATTGTAAGCTCTCACGAGCAGGGCCCTCACACCCTGTGTCACATCTGTAAATAGCTTTTTGCTGTATAATGTCTGTCTTTTTGTCTGTACTTATACCCTCTAATTTGTAAAGTGCTGCGGAATAATTTTATATGATATATTTTTATGTTTTTGAGATATTATTTTATTTAATATAGTTTTATAATTTGGTGTGTTTTCTTTTTTTTTTTTTTTACAATTTATGCTTTGGGAAAAGGGAAAAAACAGGACAGGATCCAGACATCAAAAAAGATTTATCTAAATTGGTAAAATTCAGAAGGGGAACAGTTGCCCAAAACAACCTGATTGCTTCTTTTATTTTCAAAACAGTCTATTAAAAAAACTAGCTGGAATCTTATTATAGCCTGTTATAGGCAACTTCTTTGTGTTTTCAGCAGTCTCCCCAAAATACATAACCTCAGAGCAAATTTTGGATTGCCTCCCTCCACCTGTTTCATGACTAGATGCGTGGGCCCCAGTGGCATTGCTCATGTCTTTAAAGAAATCTGTCTCCGCCTTAAAAAAACCCAAATATATTAATTCAGTTTTCTTTGTATGATAATATAATATTACAATTATATAGTTACCAAATAGTACTACTATATAAGGGCCAAATAAAAATACCCTATCATGACCACATATTACCACCACATAACTCACAATAAACCCACTGCCACCATTCCACCCCACAAACATGTCTGCCCTTCACCTTCTGTCTCTTCCTACTTTCCATGTAGACTACAAGCTCTTGCGGGCAGGGCCCTCTCTTCATCTGTACCAGTTGTTAGTTATTTATTGTTATCTTTGCACTTGTTTGACATGTGTTATGTATGTAACCCCCCTCGAATGTACAGTGCCCTGGAACTCAGGGCATTCTAAAATAAGTAACTGAATAATACCAACTGTTAATTAATAAAACATACTGTTAATCAATAAAAAAGCTTGTACTAAGATTAATATTAATATTGGTTTTGATATTAGTGTCCCCTTTGACATCATTAGGTTGCCTGTGTCAGAACCCTCCTATAATGTCTTGCAAGCCATACACCTAAAGCAGCCTGCAGCACACAAGGCTAATTACTAGAGCAGGGAGCCAATAAGTCCATGGTCTGCCAAGATTTTTAACTTTTTGCATCGTAAAAATGTGCAAACAGTTAAATTAATAGTGCTAACCCAAGTAGCCCTAAATTCCTAAGACATACAGCGGGGGAAATAAGTATTTGACACACTGGCAATTTTACAAGTTTTCACACCTACAAAGAATGGAGAAGTCTGTAATTTTTATTGTAGGTACACTTCAACTGTGAGAGAGAGAATCTAAAAAAAACTTCAGAAAATCATTGTATTATTTTTAAATAATTAATTTGCATTTTATTGCATGAAATAAGTATTTGATACAATAGAAAAACAGTACTTAATATTTGGTGCATAAACCTTTGTTTGTGCAATTACAGAGATCAGATGTTCTTGAAATTCCTGAACAGGTTTGCACACACTGCAGCAGGGATTTTGGCCCACTTCTCCATACAGATCTTCTTCAGAGCTTTTAGGTTTCATGGCTGTTGCCGGGCCACAATGAGTTTCAGTTCCCTCAGGTCTGGAGACTGGCTAGGCCACTCTAGGACCTTGAAATGCGTCCTACGGAGCCAATACTTAGTTGCCCTGCCTTTTGTGTTTGGGGTCATTGTCCGGCTGGAAGACCGAACCACAACCCATCTTCATTGCTCTTACCGAGGGAAGGAGGTTGTTGGCCAAAATCTCGCAATACATGACCCCATCCATCCTCCTTTCAACATGGTTCAGTTGCCCTGTTCCCTTTGCAGAAAAGTGTCCCTAAAGTATGATGTTTCCACCCCCATGCTTTACGGTTGGGATGTTGTCCTTGAGGTTGTACTCGTCCTTCTTCTTCTGCCAAACATGGTGAGTGAAGTTGATACCAAGTTCTATTTTGGTCTCATCTGACCACATATCCTTCTCCCATGCCTCTTCTGGATCATCTAGATAATCATTGTAGAACTTTAAATGGGCCTGGACATGTGCTGACCTGAGCAGGGGGACCTTCTGTGCCCTGCAGGATTTTAATATATTACAGTGTAGTGTGTTACTAACAGTAATCTTTGAGACTGTTGTCCTAGCTGTATGTAGGTCACGGACCAGATCCTCCCGTGTAGTTCTGGGCTGATTCCGGACTTTTCTCAGACTTATCCTTACTCCACGAGGCGAGAAAATGAATGGATGGACTTCATTTCATATTCTTCCAGCTGTCATGGCCTCACATGATGCAATTTTCTGGGCCCAGAGACGCTATTGATGAACTGGATGATGCTGTTTCTCTTTTCTTGGGAAATCGTCATTATGGCTGCTCGAACCAATGACCTTTCACTTGGGAATCAGCCTAATAACACACTGAGCTATTAGGGAATGTGAGAACAGGTTGTAATCTGTAGTACACAAGACGAAAAAGATTATTCCACTACCAGGAGCAAAATAGTAACAATGCAATTACATGATGAGAATCTGTAGAACTAAGTAGAGGCTAAATAGTTAAAGGTAAAATTTATGTATGAGATTGCCAAGATGATTGTCTATAAAATGATGGTAGTCTCACGGGCACAACTGTAGTGGATGGTGTGATATGGAGCCTGAAAGTCAAAAGTTCAAAACATTGTTACCCTTTTGCTTGTCGAGGTAAAATATATTTATAGGATTTATAGGATACAACTTTAGAACACAAAAACTTTAATAAATTGTAAATATGAAGTGAAAATTTTGCTTAAATCTGGTCAATCTGTTTGTAATGGGAGCGGAATCTTTTCCCTGCGGTAAGGCTTTGCCTGCTCTGTCATCAATTTCTCTTACTCTTGGTACCGCATTAAACTAACTGTACCAATTTATTGTATATTTGGGGAGTTGCAGTTGGTCCATTTTGTAACGACTCTAACTCCGACTCATGCAAAATGGGCACCGACTCCGACTCCACAGCCCTGTTTGGAAGCTTCTGATAGATTTATTGGCAACATTTGAGTTAATTAGAGAAACACCTGTGTCTCAAATTTAGATGTATTTTAAAGCACACCAGAAACACACTGCTTCTGTGTAACATCATGAGAAAGTCTAAAGAAATCAGCCAAGATATCAGGAAAAGAATTGTGGACCTGCCCAAGGGGTTTAATCCTTGGGTAAATTTTCTAGATACCAAAAGGTGCTTCTTCCTGTAAAACAACTATACACAAGACAAACAAGGGATGGAATGTCCAGCCACATACACTCAGAAAGGTTTCGGGGTTTCAGAGATGAATGTGATTTGGTCCAACATGTGATATTAAACCCCAAGAAAAAAAGCAAAAGACCTTGTGAAGATGCAGGGAAGGGCGGGTAAGAAGGTCATTTTCTGCAGTGAAACGAGTACGTATCCACATGGTTTTAAAGGCCCACTCTGCCAGGATGAAGCCATTACTTCAAAAGAAAAATAAAAGCCGATTAATTTTGCAAATGCACACAGAAAAAGACCTAATTTTTGGAGACATGCCTTGGGCTGACGAAACTAAAATTGAACTTTTTGGGCCCAAATAACCATCGTTATTTTTGGAGAAAAAAGGGAAAGCTTTGGAAGCCAAAGAAATCCCCCATCTGTGAGAACGCAGGGGTGGTGCATCATGTTTTTTTTAACTGCAGGGGGACGGTACACTTCACAAAATAAGGGAATCTTTTAAAGAAATTGGGGACAATCTGAAGAAAAATCTCAAGACATCACCGGGAAAGTTAAAGCTTGGGCGGAAAAGGGTCTTCCAAAGGCAATGATTGAAGCATCTGCCAAATGGTCACAAGTGGCTTAGGAAACCAAGTCAAATTTTGGGGTGGGCAGCACAAACCCCGATCTCAATCCTTTTAAAAAAGTATGGGCAAAGCTAAAAAAGGTAAGTGTGAGCAAGGCACCTACAAAAAATTGCTCCCAAACTATTGTGAGACCCTTGGGGAAAGGGGATATCCAAAACTTTGACCCAATAAAGGGTTAAGGACAATTACCCAAAATGCTAAGAAATGTATTAAATTTTTTGATTTTGCGAAAGCAATAAAAATCCCTTAAAAAATTCTCTCTAATATTATTCTGGCTTTTGGGCAAATATAAATAATGTTTATAACCCTAATTACCAAAAAAGGGTTTTTTATTGGTTTCATTCAGATGTGAGAAAAACTGCTATGTTTTTTTTATAGTGTATGTAAACTTTTGGACTCAATTGTAGACCCCTTAACAACTTGTTCATGCAGACAAAAGTTGAAGAACAGTCCAACCTTAATACCTTGTTTGCTCAGTCAAAATTGGTTGACAGTCACTGCAGCAGATGTTTGGAAAAAAGGGTGGTAAGCTGTTATAATGCATGTCCTCTTCAGATGGGCACCAGCCAGTTAGTCCAGTGTATAATTCACTCTTTGTTATCTTATGCAGTCTGCAAGTACATGTCTGCACTACACTAGTCAAAATACTTGTCGGATTCCACGAAAACCACGTAGTCTGACGAGTATTTTATCAATGTGGATTTTGGTCGTTTATTTTTTCCCGCCGGATTTGCAGTCAGAAAACAAGTCCCATTCATCTCTATAGGAGTTTTCGACACGGGTCCGATATAGAGATGTTTATGATGTGTTTTTTGTTCCAAGTTTTTTGCATAAACTGCGTTTTTTCAATCTTACCTATTGAAAATCTGAATCGTGTGGACTACAACTCAATTGAGGTCTCAGGGGATGCTTTACAGATTTTTACGGCTTTTAAAACCAGAATTCCCATAAAAATCCAGCAGTAAAAGCATATCACATAGACAGGCCCAAAACCTTTGATCTGAAGATAAACTTACAGGAATCTAAGTAAAAAGCAAACCTGGCAAAACCAAATAACCCTTACTGAAGCCGTTGTTCTATGTGAACCATGCTTTATTGTTGTTTGGCCAATCCTACTAACTGCTACTATAATCAACAAAAACATGAAAAGTGTATGTTCTTTTTATATACCTGAAGCAGTGTTAATTTTTATTAATATACACTACATGGCCAAACATATGTGAACACCTGATGATCACATCTATATGAGGTTCTTGGACATCTCATTTCAAAAACTTGGGCTGCTGCACACTAATCGCAAGCTTTTTGAAAACAGTGTTAGAATTATTATAGGTAAATCATGTAAGTGGATCTGTTATTATGTTTATATATATGACTTGTGCATACATAGATACTGTATACAAATGGTTGATGATGTATTAAAGAATTGTAATACTATTGTGTAAGATACTAGTTCTCATAGTACCAAATGTTTATTAGTATATATAACAAAAGAAAAGCCTACAACAGAATATTCAACACTCCCGAAGGACATAGAGATCCACAATGTAAAGGTTTTATAGGAATTGCGGTGATCATTAAACAACATCCCATATACATTGATGTTTTTATTTGTTGGTTGTTATTTGGCATTCAATCAAAAAAAAAGTCTATTCAATTTTGGATAGAATGATAATTTTGAGCACACTAACCTTTCTGCTGACACCTGTGTAACCAATGTATTTCTCTTTCTCTCTCCATCTCTCTTTCTCTCTCTCTCTTTTCCTGTCTCATTCTTTCCATTCCTCTTTCTTATCTGGTTTCCTCTTTACTATTCATGAATCTTACTACCTTGTTTTTTTGCCCTGACTTTACGCTTTAACATTACGCTGTCATTGTCTAACTTCACTAATTTTGTACTCTCATGTGCCTCATGCCACTAACATAATGTTTTTGTCCAATGAACCATCTATCCAAATCTTATTGGAATTTGCCATCTATAAACAATTCTTAAAATTATTTATGGGGGAACTTTCTTTTCTTCATTGCATTTTAAATTTCCATATTTAAACAATGTACAAACAACAACTTTGGTACCGGCTTCATTCATTTTCTATAATACATGTAAATACATCTATGTCCTTTACATCCATAATTCCTTGTTGAATTCTGTATATGGATCAATCACAAAAATGTATACCACCTTCTTTACTGGTCTATTACTGTTTTATTATTATTATTCCTTAGGGCCTTATTGGGCATTTCCCTTTTATTTGACTATTCTGTTCCTTTTCCTTTACTACCATGTTTTTTATTGTATGATACACAATCAAATGCCTTCATTTTTATTTTGCCTGGCTACACTTCGTTTGCTGTCACTTCATTCTCGTTTGATACAACCTGGATTCTCTTCCACATTTTACCATTCATCTATCTTTTTTCTTACTTTTCTTTCCTGCTCTTTTCTCTCTCCTCTTCCTCTCTCAGGCCCCCTGTGGATCTGACCCTCCTGTTCTCTCCCTTCCCCTCCTAGGACTTATTGTTATAGTGGGGACACTCTGGTGTTGGTGGGCTGAGACGTCCTAGTGCACATCAGGTACCGGTTTCCATGTGACTCCTCGTGCTCTGCATGCTTTGCTTTGCACGGCTAGGAGTATCTTGCTGCCTCTGCTTCCATGCCTGATGTCGCTTCTGTCCTTCCAAATTCTTGTCTTCTTTTACATTCTAACCCTTTCTATTCACCTCCCTGTATTTTATCATCTATATGTTATCTATTTAAAAATTGGCAAACATCATAACAGACAATATCTGATGTAATTCTGTACAATTTATAAATGTAAGTAAATATTCAATTTTATTCCTTCTCATTGTCAGTGTTTCATTGGTCATAGATGGTCAGTAAAGTGTTGTCCTGCAATACTGTATTATAGAGCTCTTCTTATCAGTCTGCAACTTGTGGTTGATATTGTGCACATTTTATGGAAATGTACTGCTATTATTACATCAATAGTATCTATAGATACGATCTTAGTTATATGTTGTAAATATTTTCATAAAATAGGGCTTTAATTTTTTCTGCTTTTTAAAGTAAAACACATTTATGGTGTACTAAAGCAAATGGAAGTGAAAATACAGTTTTAAAGAGGCTATAATACCACAATGACAACTATCATAATATAATGGTAGTCAAAGCTTACAAATATTATGTGTACCTAACACAAGGAAAAATGATATTGCACATTTTATGTGAGAAAACCCTCTGTCAAAATGTCTAAAGTAGCCTCAATAATGAGGTAATCAACCAAAACCAACTTGCAATAAAGTTGGTTGAAGCAAGGGTAATAGTCTCTAGACTGATAAGGATCTTACACATACACACACACACACGCTATATATATATAATATATATACATATATATATATATATATATATATATATATATGTGTGTGTGTGTGTATATATCTACATCTAACACAAATATCAGTGGCACACTAAAGACTAAGTAAAACCTCAAGGTATATAGGAATATTGGAAATGCATTACTGCAAGGAAAATATGAAAAACCTGGGACTCTTAGTTTACAGTATTTGATCAAAGATTGTTTAAGCTCACCTCCCAATAGCGTCAAGGGGATCCCAGTACAGGTGAGTCCCTAACACTAAACATGTTACCTCACTAGGAGTCCATTCAGACTACAACCTCTCAGGGAGTGATAGGAACCTGCTACTGAGATCCCCTGTACTGGGATCCCCTTGACGCTATTGGGAGGTGAGCTTAATACAATCTTTGATCAAATACTGTAAACTAAGAGTCCCAGGTTTTTCATATTTTCCTTAGCAGTAATGCATTTCCAATATTCCTATATACCTTGAGGTTTTACTTAGTCTTTAGTGTGCCACTGATATTTGTGTTAGATGTATGCTATTGCCTTTTCAGTGTGCACCTATGCTTGCGTTTTTCAAAGTATATTTTAGATGTGCACAGCCTTATTACGTTTTGTGTATATATCTATACATATATGTGTATATATGTACAAACACAAATAGTTGTAATGCAGCAGACAACGTTGGATGGGTAAACAGTTTTCCCCATCCTCATTCACTAGTCATGTCAAGGACATACTTGAGTTGTTTCTTTGGTCCGCCAGTATCAGGATGTGGTGGAGGGCTTCCCTTCTTTGGCTACATTTACTAAAGTCTACCTAAAACGTACAGCAATCTATTTACTTGGAATACATTCTATCCAAATGTTCCTAAAAAAAACTGTATTGTATGTCATTTAATTAAAGCATGTACATGCCAATTCATTCTTCACAGATGCATTTTCCTCCGCCATGCCTAGAGGTATGGTAATATATTTTATGATGGTCATAGTAATGATTCTTATGTCTCTGAATGATGTCCTCTTTTTGACTTCCAAGTATGCACAGAAATATAGAACAGCCTCTTAGAAGTACATGAAAAATGTAAGAATAGTGTTTGCTAGTTCATACCATTTCCAAAGTGTAAATTTTTGTTTTTATAGTACAGGTACAAGTCGCAATCCAACTTCAGGTCATATGCCTGAACTAAGAGTATCACAGGCGTCTTTGATATTACTTGGGGGTTATAAGAGCTGTGGATGGGCCAGGACTTGTACCTATAATGCAGGCATGAAAGGGCACCAATGTTGTGCTTGCGTAGAATTGCCCATATGCTGGCTACCGCTGTTTGAATTTGCATATCCTGCTTGTCATTTATCATGACAGGACTGCAATGTGAATGAAATCTGTTCAGTGTTCTGGTCTTTTTCAGCTCACTTCAGCTCACAGTCCATATGACTGTACACACTTCAGGCATTGATAACTAAATAAAGATCAATAAATATTTTTAAACATTTCTTCAGTATGCTAAGGCTAAGCTCATATCTATGGCAGATGAGTTGTATATTTTAATAGTGTCTCCGAAATATGAGAAATAATAGAAATATGAGGCTGAGAATGTGCTGAATTTCCACATGAGAATTCGCTCCAATTTCATTCAGTGGGGCTAATCTGCAAAGAAATATTCTCATCCACCCACATTTACTATTGTAGCTGCACCAGAAAAGGTGGCACATTTTTGGCACAGCACGTGGCCATTGTTTCACAGACACATTTATCATGGACACTGTTTCTGACTTTACCAACATGGGACGTGGCTTAGCCTAAAGTGACTGTGGCACGAGAAAGGGTATGACTTTGGTATGACATGGTTCGCCATAATTGAGGAGTAGAAAGTACGCCAACTAACTAACTAACTAACTAACTAACTAACTAACTAACTAACTAACTAAGAAAGCTAGACAAATTTAAAGCTGCACTCATTTATCAATCAGCTTGAACCACTGTGTTAAATCTGATGCAATTTTAGACTGCTTGTGTTAACTTTTAGATAGCAGTAGTAAATGTGGGACATTGTTCTTGAGGATGGCAGGATTAACAAAATTACACTGTATGTGAATAGGGTATAAAATATTCCATTCACTTGCCTTGGATGTGAAATGTAAGTGGATTTAATGAGGATTTAGGAGTGGAATGGGCACCTATGTAAATCATCCTCAGATAATCAATGTGTGAGCTTAGCCTTAAGTGCCTTGTCTATATTTAAGTAGCCATACATAGATGTGTCTTTCATTTTTGCTCATTAACTTTTTTCTGTTTTCCCAAATAAAAACCAATGCTTGAGGAAACCATGGCTTGAAGTTAAATGCCCAAAGCCTATAGCTGCATTACTGGGAGGTTCTGATAACATGTCACCTTCTGGTCAGGTTCAGTGCATAGAGACCTGAAGTGGATTAAAATGACTAGATATTTTTTTATCGTTCCAAGCTTTTGAACATTGGCATGTAAACGCTTATTTTCACCAGTATTGAAGCCAGTTTTAATATAACCCAATTTTAATACAAAATCCAAAATGGATTTTATTTAAAATATAGTTCAATTGATGAGAAAAAAAGCTTCTAGACATCAATAATGTTTTAATTGACTGGTACAGATGGAAATGGAAGATTTTTAATGGAATATCTTTAGCAGCAAGCATTCCTTTCTGTCAGTGGCTTACTGTGGTAGACAGTCCTAAATGATTAACTTAAAAGGATATTTCATTATTAAAAACTTATTATTGTCAACTCTGATAACAAAACTAAAATGGTGCTGTTTTGTTTGGGCTATTCGAGTATCTGGAACAACAGCATTTGTAGGTTTAATTATGGTTTAAGAGAGTCCAGAAGGAAAAAGCTGTCTTATCAGTCTGTTGTTCAAAGAAATGAAGGCTATTCCATGCAACAGACTGACAAAAAAACTAAAGGTATCTTGAGAAGGTGTGTACCTCTTTACAGAACAGCACAAACTGACCCTATCTAGAGTCGAACAAGTAGAGTAAGTAGCATGCAGGTGGATATTTATATCTTAGTCTCAAATCTGATAATCATATGCATCACAGCACCATCCTTAGGATAATCCATCAGTTTTTGATCATAGGATTCCGACCTCCTGGATCCCTGCCAATCAGTTTAGTGAATGAGTTCCGTGTTTCTTAATTGTGCAGCTCATCCTCATTGGCAATTTCAGACTGGTCAATAAAATTGAAAGACTAAAAAAGTCAAAGTAACAGACATTAAATGAAAGATGAATGAAGGATAAGTGGAGACATGTCTTATAGACAGACAAATCTACATTCAAGCTGTTTGGACCACAGAGAAATTTTCCCCCAACTTTTGTTAGGAAACGCCATGCTATATCGTCTGGACAGGGGTTAATTGGAGCCAGTTTGACCCTTCAATAGGACAATGATCCAAAGCTATTCTCCACTAAATAGGATAAAGGAACTAGTTAGGAAATAAGCAGTCAACTAGAACTCTGTGAGTAATGGATTGGCCAGCATAATCAACTAATTGAACTACCCAGAAGTAAACGGACCTTATGGTTTGGAAAAAAGTGCTGATCTCACCAGTCCAACTTATGTGAGGTACTTGAGGAAGTATGGAGTGACATTGCTTCAGATCATAATCAATTGAATGCAAGTGGATTGAAAGACTGTAATTACCACAAATGGAGAACTCTAAGCAAAGTATAAAGCAGAAAATTGTTTCTTCTTCAAGCAGGTGATGATTAACAGGATGACTTTCTATGGATTGCAGCTGACAAACAATAGGAACAGGAATTGCCTTCAGAAATGTCATTTTACGCTTGATTGTGTGCTCTATTAGTCATAAGGGACAGAACCAACCAGCTCAACTGCTTCTAGTATGACATTATGGGCCACATGTATGAAACTGTTTAGGTTTAAAACTCACTCTTTTGCCCATAGTAACCTATGGGCAAACAAGTGAGTTTTAGACATAAACAGGTTCATACATGAGGCCCATAATGTCATACTAGAAGCAGTTGAGCTGGTTGGTTCTTTAAAGGGGCCTCTCTCTGGATAGATGATGTCCTTAATTACTGCAGAGCCGAACTTAGCCAAACATTAATTAGAGTAGCAGCATATTCAGGCACCATTCCATCCAAACTCCTTCTGACCATAGTAATGCAAGTGTGGAGGAACTGGGGACTCAGAGCTTCTGTTCTGTTTAATGGGAATCCCATTGGTGGGCCCCCATCAATCATACAATTATCACCTATCCTGTAGATAAGTAATGGGGCACATCTACTATTGTATTTGATCCACAAAAGTGTAGTAAAATTAGTGGTGCAAATATTGGCACATGTTTGACACAGTATATTGCAGGGTGGAACAGACACATTTATTATGTGCTTGCAAAAATTTCCCAGAGTTGGGCCAAAAATGTTTGTTATAGTAGTTGGTCTAAAAAGGCTATGCAAGTGTAAAGATGTGCTAAATTATCCAACAGCATGAGCCACTATGATAAATCTGGGGAAGTTTCAGACAGCTTGTCTAAGGTTATGTTGTTTAACTTTTAGACAATAATGGTAAATGTGCCTCAATGTATTTTAGTGTGAAAACCCCTTTAAATTCATAATTATTTGGATATTATCTAATCACAGTACACATTGTGTCAAGGAAGGGAAGAATGTGAGGAAATGCTTTCAGTAAAATTGTACTCTGAGAAGAAGGGCACTGGGAGCTGTAAATTTCAAATACGGAGACTTTCTTTTGAGATAAAGGACATTTGGACAGATATGGGAAATGTCCTATAGGGAGAAAACCACTAGGAAAGGAAGATCCTAGAAATACCAGGAAATGTAAAGTCAACCAAGAAGAAAGAATCAGCATCTGCATTCCAATTCTAATAGAGTGGATTCAGCATAATTCCAAGAGGCTAAAAGCCGCTCTACATGAATATAAAGTAAAACAAATATAAAGTCATACAAATTCTTAAACTTGAGAAAATTATCAGCACATAAAATATAACACCCAAAAAATGTATTTCTTCTGTAAAAAGTTGAAATTCTCGCCATCTTTGGCAAAGCTATTTATAGCTTGGTAGGAGGAGATATACATCTATTCTCTTGCCAATCCATATACATCGCATATACTAATATATGGTTGATACATAAGGACCTGTTAATGGCTTAAGTCAAAAATACTACTTCTGTACATGAATCTTTTTTTTTAAATCATGTTAATAATAACAATTTAAATTTACAGTTTTACAAGAATTTTTTTGAAACGTGTAGTTTTTTGGATATTCTTCTGACAGGTGATCCAAATACGGGTAAAGTGGTCACCTCTTACAGGAAGCCATTATCTGGCAAAACCATCTAGAGGGATAATAGCGGTCACACTCCACACAATTGCTGCCATTCCTATGGGAGAATATACCTATGCTAAAAGGCATGTTCAGATTATCATAATTCGCAATGCGAGATTACAAATATTAATAATAGATTACGGGATAGCGGATATCAACATGGAATATTGGAAAAAAACAAAGCAAGAATAGCCGATCTAGATCGTGATACGCTCTTAAATGACAAGAAACCAAAATAATAATGATAAAATATCACCTTTTTAGAGTTTTCAACGTCATATAGTTTGGATTTCAATTTAAAAAAAATATAAAAATAATACTTTACAAACCTTTTTGATTGTGAGAAGAATCCAATACTGAAGAAAATCCTTAATCAAGGCATTTGCTGTGTACCAAAGCATAATCGCAATATAGGTAACATGCTATCTTCAAGTTACTTCTCAAGTTCAAACGCAAATAAAAATAGGGTCTAGTTATCACAAAAGGGTTTTTTAATATGTGAAGGCAACAAATGTAACGTGTCAGTTTGCTGTTAATAAGAAACAATGTTTCCAAAATAGCGACAAAAGTAATAACTTTTTGATCAAAAATTTTTTTTATTGTGATTCTCATCATGTTATCTACAATGGGAAAAATAAGAATTTGATATTTTGGCGATTCTTGGAAGTTTTTCTACCTACAAAGAATGGAGAGGCCTGTAAATTCTTTTGTAGGTACACTTCAACTGTGAGAGATAGAATCTAAAAAAAAATCCAGAAAATCACATTGTAAAATTTTTAACTAATTACTTTGCATTTTATTGCATAAAATAAGTATTTGATACAATAGAAAAACAGAACTTAATATTTGGTAAAGGAACTTTTGTTTGCAATTACAGAGGTCAAACATTTCCTGTAGTTCTTGAATACGTGTACACACTGCAGCAAGGATTTTGGCCCACTCCTCCATACAGATCTTCTCCAGATCTTTCAGTTTCTGGACTATATTGAGTTTATGCTCCCTCTAAAGATTTCAGTTGGGTTCAGGTCTGGAGGCTGGCTAGGTCACTCCAGGACTTCTTACAGAGCTGCTCCTTAGGTGCCCTGGTTGTGCGTTACAGGTCATTTTCATGCTGGAAAACCCAGTCACAACCATTCGTCCATGCTCTTACTGAGGGAAGGAGGTGATTGGCCAAAATCTTGTGATACATGGCCCCATTCATCATCTCTTTCATACAGTGCAGTTGCCCTGTCCCCTTTGCAGAAAAGCACTCCCAAAGTATGATGTTTCTACCCCCATGCTTCACGGTTGGGACGATGTTCTTGGGGTTGTACTCATCCTTCTTCTTCCTCCAGACACGGCGAATGGAGTTAATACCACAGTGGTCAATTTTAGTCTCATCTGACCACATGAGCTTTTTTTCATGCCTCCTCTGGATCATCCGGATGGTTATTAGCGAACTTCAAACGGACCTGGACATGTGCTGGCGTGAGCAAGGGGACCTTGCATGTCCTGCTGGATCTTAATCGATGAATGTCTAATGTGTTAATAACAGTAATATTTGAGACTGTGGTCCCAGCTTTATTCAGGGCATTGACCAGGTCCTCCAGTGTAATTCTGGGCTGATTCCTGACCTTTCTCAGAATCATCCTTACCCCACAAAGCTCCAGAGCCCAGACTGAGGAAGATTGACAGTCTTCTGGTGTTTCTTCCCTTTTCTAATAATTGCGCCAATAGCTGCTTAGCTATTGTCCTGTAGTCTATCCCATCTTTGTGAAGGTCTACAATTCTGTCTCTGGTGTCCTAAGACAGCATTTTGGTCTTGGCCGTGGTGGAGAGGTTGGAGTGTGATTGAGTTTGTGGACAGGTGACGAGTTCGAGCAGGTGCAATTAATACAGGTGATAAAGGGAAAGTAGGAAGGCTTCTTAAAGAAAAAATAACAGAATTCTTGCTGGTTGGTAGGTGATCAAATACTTATTTCATGCAATAGAATGCTAATTAATTATTTAAAAATCATACAAAGTGATTTTCTTGTTTTTAGAATGTCTCACAATAAAAATTACAGACCTCTTCATTCTTTGTAGGTGGGGAAATTTGCAAAATGGCCAGTGTATCATATACGTGGGTTGTAAAACCATTTAGGGGAGCTGGCTGGAAATGCAAAATGAAGTCCTAAATTGTGAAGCGTTTTGGATTGTATTACTAAACACGTGTCTTCCAACAGGCATGAATTCTAAAGTGTTCATTATTTGTGTGAAGTCACATTAATGATTTGTTGCTCTTGTTGGTAAATATAGTCATAATGGTGATGTTGTGCATATTTGTATGTTCATATTGGTAGGTAATAGTTAATTTTCAGCTGTATGTTCATTAGTTCTGTGTTCATTTAAATATGGTATTTTAACACTCCTATGTTACGCTGTGAACAAGGGTCGTACCAGGCCTGAAATATGTAAGTGTGATGGGCTTCACTGCTTCATAATTCCCTTTTCAATGAAGAAATAAGTTTTTTTCGGTTTTTAGATTTTTTTGTGCTGATAATTCTCTAATGTTTTGGATTGTACCACTACTGTTGGTCAGAAGTTTCATTGTGCACATATCTATATACATGAAAGGATTACAGAGCCTGGATGTTGCCATTGAGGAGTAAATGCAGCAATTGCATCACCTATAAACCATTGGTTTATTGCTTTGGATATTGATACAAATTCCTGTTTCATTAGGTCCATAAACTGTATATGAAAAGAATATGATTTTGATAAAGCACAAATGGAGTTTGTATGAAATTAATTACATAGCTTCACAGTGAATGGTACATGCATTAAACCCCTCCGCTACATTTTCTGATATTAAGAAATTTTTCATAACTCACAGAAAAAGTAGCTATAGTTTTAAACCTCCGTGTGATCTATTTTCAGAAGTAGTCCATCAATTCTCTGCACAGAGCTCAGTGGCAACGCCACTAACCTCAAGCCGCACATTCCATGATACAATAAAATGTCATGCTCATCAGTAATTATGCCCCTATGTTTTTACGTTAGTTATGACTGTGTGTATATTTGATCCTTTTGGTGATAGTATTACATTCTTCTGGATAGTATCTTGTTTCCCATTTTTTTACCCGATTGTGCTTTTTCAGAAATAAGCATTTTCATCCCCTGCTCCTGTGTATCCTTTTTCAAGCATGCAGTACCAGCACGAAGAATTATACTGTGCTTAATATTTAATGTTTCTGTTACATGAGTCATTTCTTATTTTCACTCTATTGCTATGGTGACAGTTTTTAACCTGATAAAAACCTCTCCTTTTAAAGCTACTGTGCTGGCTTGAGCAGGAACAGGTTAAGTGACAGGTTGGACACTCTATAGGGGAGACAGAAGTATTTTACACTTTGTTTGCATTGTCGGACTGAGATGCCGAGGGCCCACAGGTGGGGCTGGTTCTAGGGCCCCACCAGTTGAGTTGTTTCAGGGCCCACTGGTGGTGGTTATTCTAGGGGCCCACCCAACAGTTATTGTAAAGAAGAAGCTTACTGTGTTCAGATCTATACCTTTCTATTTACTATGTAAATTAGTAATATCACTAGAGTACACATGCAAATCAACCCTCCAGCCAACAAATTGCATTTGAAATTGTGTTGTCCTTACATGGGTAAATAATAAAAGAAAACCTTTTTTAGGAAAATACTTCTGTTCTTTTGGCCTGTTTTACAGTCAACACATACATACAGCTCCTATTGGAAAATACTAATAGGAAAACTGTATATATTTAGAACATTCCCCTACCAAACAAAATAAAGTACCATGTTATTATCAAGTTGCAGTGTTTATCAAGTCACAAGAAACGTCAACTACTACAATTTTGAAAATTTCTCATTGGAGTTTGGCAAAATGCAAGTTGGAATGCCAGATTTTAAGAATATGACTATCTTTTTTTCGTTGGTTGTTCCATCGGTGTCAAGTCCTTCAGAGGAGGTGCAACTCTTTGCATCAGCACTCCATATTTGATAATAGATGGTGGTCCTAAGCAGGGGACATTCCACTATAAGGGCCACTATAAGGGCCATCTACCCTAATAGGTCATATGTCAAGGTTTTGTCATTGTATTACATTTGTAACATATGGAGATCATGGCTTTCCATGTTATCTGCTCTTGAAAAGCATTAAAAAAGTTGAGATAATGTTCTTAGCCATGATATCATGGTGCGTGATCTGTCAAGTTTAGTTGTGCTACCTCTGTATTATCTAAAATAGAAAAACAAATGAAAATGGGATAGAAAACAATATTGGGATCCTTAAATTTTAGTGAAATGTTTGTACTTTCTTACTGACCATTTGATGCACTATTCTTGAGCATTCAAGTATGCTACAGCCATGAGTCTGTAATTAGAATACAGCACACCCTGAAATGCATTACTGAAATATATCACTGAATTAGTCAACTGGGTGTTACCATTCCAGTTTTTAAAGGGGGGGGGAGTGTAACTGCACAAATTGTTAGCACTTATTGGACAATATCTGACTGTGCAGGGACACTCCCCACACAATTGATAACACCCATCTGACAGATTCAGTAATACATTTCTAGAAGGAATAACAGAAGAACTGAACAACGCAGAGTTCTAAGAGAAGATGCTCCAAGATTACTTTACATGGAACACAAGTAATCACAACAGAAATATCAGGAACAGTTTCAGGTTCTTCAAGTCCTTTTTAAGTCATAAAGCAACAGAAAAGTTGTTGCTCTATTATGTGTGATAAAAATAGTAGACACCAAGGGCGACATGTATGTACCGGGCTGCGCCAGTATTCTGGGGTCCTTTTAGCCCAAAAACTGGCGCAACCCTGTTCTCTTGATGTATGAGCATATTGTAAATACCCGTACTCATTGTACTTTAAAACATCAACTTTATTTGTCCAAAATGATGAGCCAAATTCATTCGTCGTAAACGTTTTCGGTCATTTACAAGACCTTCATCAGACTTTTGGCTATAAATAAAATCAAAAACACATGCCACAATAAAAATCACATCTATTACAAAACCACAAAAAATTACAAAACAATTACAACAAATTGTGAAACAAAAGAATTATCGAGGACAATTATATAATATCACTCCACGTGTATGTACAAACAATAAAATACATGCAACACATAATGTATAATACAAAGATATTCGTCAACAGCAATACACCTGATACACCCAAGGTGCACATAAGGTTCTAGCCACCAAAAAGAAAAATATATATATACCTTCTCTTGTAGTAAGTAATGGATAAGGGCGCCTATAGAGTTAAATATATATTGAATACATTAGACATGTCTGTTAAAGATATTAATATCCTACCCATCAGTATAATATTGATCTATGGGAAAAGATAATGATAGTAAGCGGGCCTGCCATATGTGTATACAAATATATGAAATATATATTTTAGGAAAAAACAATGCTCTAACCCTCAATGAAGGTACAGTGTCAGTCAAAAGAGGGGGCAAGGTGAAAAAATAAGAAACATCAAACTCGTACTTACAGGCAGTAGGGTATTTTCCAGGAATGCTCAGTGTTGCTATGAAGAGGTGAAGTGGCGCCGCGATCGTGTTTCCCGGGACTCGGCGTCCCTTAAAAAGGTACTGCGATGCGTGCATCCTATAGCGATGTTGCGTCATGCGAGGGCAAGTTGAATACTGCTTCCGCCCTTACTATGACATTCGCGCATGCGCAAATGCACTCCGTGATCGGTGAAGAGCATACACTATAAGTATAGCAATAAGATTGCATGGAAAGTTAAGTACAAACGATTCCATTCAATATAGAAACTTCTTAAGATACCTACTTGCCTCCATATAATACTGTCATATATTAGAGTAAAAAACTCCAATGTAACAGGCCCCTAAGTCCCTCCTATATAAGGGAAATTTATGACAGACCAGAACTAATGTGTCATCCCAGGTGCATGAACATCTCACAAACATATATTTACCACACAAAATGTACAAGTCTTAATGCACATATGATTGTTAGTATACATTGTATTTAATCTTCTCAAAGTCATACTAGTGTCCATACGACATATACATTATGTTATTCATAGCCAAAATATTTACTTGGATTGAGATGGAAACACCGGGTAGAATTTTGATTAAGATACTAGGCCTAAGGACCAACAGTAACTTCAACCGCCCCACATACATCACATGGTGTGGAATCTATTATTTCCCTGATAGATAGTGACATTAGAAAAATCCTACGGGAGCGTAGACAAATGCATTATCACAATAATCTTAAGAAGGAAGAAAGGGAGGCTTTATCTTCAAAAGAATAAAAAGATCATCTGCAAACCAGCAGATAAAGGGAGAGCATTGGTGATTATGGATAAACATGTCTACCTGGAGGAAGTCTCTCCACAACTTTCTGATGTAGCTACCTACCAGAAGCTAGATAGGGATCCCCTCCCTCGAATTAGAACCAGGATACAAGAGGTATTTGATAAATATTTAGTTAGGCAAGCAATAAATCAGCCAACTTATAAATATTTACAGATGCAATACCCAATTTGTCCTGTCTTTTATGTACTTCCAAAAGTACATAAGAGTCTTGAAAAACCACCTGGACGGCCAATTGTGGCATCTACCGACTCTGTGTTCAGCCCGATTGCTAAATTTTGGAAAAAAATATTTACACCTCTCATTCAGACTTCTGCTTCATTCATCTTGGATACTTCATATTTTTTGAACGTTATACAGGAAATCAAACAAATCCCGATGAATGCCATATTGGTATCATTCGATGTGGTTAGCCTGTATACATCTATTGAGCATAGGGAAGGTATACGAGCTACCTCTAAACTGCTGAGTAACTCAGAGTTGAGTAGGGATGAACAGGAATTTTGTCTTGAACTGTTGACCATCGTCTTAACAGAGAATTACTTTCTCTGAGGAGATGAATATTATAGTCAGCAAAGAGGTACAGCCATGGGCTCGAACGTTGCCCCTCCATACGTTAATGCATTTATGATGGATTTTGAGGAGACTTTTGTATATGCAACAGTAGAATTTCGAGAACAAATGTTGATATGGAATTGCTATATCGACGACATTTTTTGCGTATGGAGGGGCAACATTTGGGACCTTCAGAGGTTCCTGGAGCTCCTTAACTCCTTTTGTGTGGGATTACAATTCACCATGGAATTTGATAGTCAGCGACTTCATTTTTTGGACACCATGGTGATTAAGGATGATTTTGGCTTTTTATCTACTGACATCTACTCTCAACCTACTGATAAAATCAGTCTATTAGACTATAGAAGCTGTCATCCTATTAATATGAAGAAATCATTGCCCAAATCGCAAATTATGCATGTTCACCATATAGTATCAGATCCATCGGTGAGAAATAATAGGACAGAGGAGATGATGGAGAAGTTTAGGAGACGACATTATCCAGAACAATTTTTAAGGCTGGCTAATACTCAAGATTTTCCAACGATCCCACGCGGAGGTGAGTGTGGGAGAATTTCATTTATTAGCACATACCATCTGTTGATGAATAGGATACATCACTGTATCAAAAGAAGGTGGTCCCTGTTGAGCGAACACTATCCAGGAATAGAGGAGTTTCCTCACCCAGTGATGATATGCTCAAGACGCCCCAAGAATATCAGGGATTCCCTAGTAAGGGCTGATGTTGGCTTTCTAGAAACACCCTTAAGACAACCAACATTCAGTAATCCAAGAAGAGGCACGTTTGCCTGTTTGCATTGTGCACATTGTGCCAATATAATAAAGGGTGAACATGTACAACACCCACACACTGGCAGGAGTATCTTAGTGAGAGGTTTCTTTACTTGTGACTCTTCAGCGGTTGTTTACCTGCTGAAGTGCCCGTGTGGGTTGGCCTACGTAGGAGAAACGATGCAGAGGGCAAAAGACAGGATCGCATGCCACAAGTCTACAATAAGGTGTCAGAAGGTCTGGTTACCGGTACCAGCACATTTTGTGGAGGCAAAACATATGGTGGCACAGTTGCGCTTCCAGATTTTGGAGCAGGTTAAATGCCCCCATAGAGGGGGAAATCAGGTCAAACTACTAAAGGAGCGTGAATCTTGGTGGATACACCACTTGGATACTCTGGCACCACAGGGGTTAAACCGGGAGTGTGACTTCACTTTCAGATGATATATCTTGTAAGAGACGACCCTGCTGTATTTTTCTTCTGTTTTTCCTTATTTTTTCTTTTTCCTTTTGTAGAGTAAATATTTCGGCTATGAATAACATGATGTATATGTCGTATGGACACTAGTATGACTTTGAGAAGATTAAATACAATGTATACTAACAATCATATGTGCATTAAGACTTGTACATTTTGTGTGGTAAATATATGTTTGTGAGATGTTCATGCACCTGGGATGACACATTAGTTCTGGCCTGTCATAATTTTCCCTTATATAGGAGGGACTTAGGGGCCTGTTACATTGGAGTTTTTTACTCTAATATATGACAGTATTATATGGAGGCAAGTAGGTATCTTAAGAAGTTTCTATATTGAATGGAATCGTTTGTACTTAACTTTCCATGCGATCTTATTGCTATACTTATAGTGTATGCTCTTCACCGATCGTGGAGCGCATTTGCGCATGCGCGATCGTCATAGTAAGGGCGGAAGCAGTATTCAACTTGCCCTCGCATGACGCACATCCGCTATAGGATGCGCGCATGCGCAGTACCTTTTTAAGGACGCCGAGTGCCGGAACGATCGCGGCGCCACTTCACCTCTTCATGAGCAACACTGAGCATTCCTGGAAATACCATACTGCCTGTAAGTACGAGTTTGAAGTGCTATTTTTTCACCTTGCCCCCTCTTTTGACTGACACTGTACCTTCATTGAGGGTTAGAGCATTGTTTTTTCCTAAAATATATATTTCATATATTTGTATACACATATGGCAGGCCCGCTTACTATCATTATCTTTTCCCATAGATCAATATTATACTGATGGGTAGGATATTAATATCTTTAACAGACATGTCTAATGTATTCAATATATATTTAACTCTATAGGCACCCTTATCCATTACTTACTACAAGAGAAGGTATATAAAAATTTTTCTTTTTGGTGGCCAGAACCTTATGTGCACCTTGGGTGTATCGGGTGTATTGCTGTTAATGTTGTTTTCAGGTCACAGTGTCTTTTGACGAATATCTTTGTATTATACGTTATGTGTTGCATGTATTTTATTGTTTGTACATACACATGTGGAGTGATATTATATAATTGTCCTCGATAATTCTTTTGTTTCACAATTTGTTGTAATTGTTTTGTAATTTTTTGTGGTTTTGTAATAGATGTGATTTTTATTGTGGCATGTGTTTTTGATTTTATTGATAGCCAAAAGTCTGATGAAGGTCTTGTAAATGACCGAAAACGTTTACGACGAATGAATTTGGCTCATAATTTTGGACAAATAAAGTTGATGTTTTAAAGTACAATGAGTACGGGTATTTACAATATGGTAGTGTGATACATTTTTACCCGACTTGTGTTAACTCTTATATTCTGAGAGTGTACGGAGCAACATAATTTTGATTGATGTATGAGCAGGCACGCTCCAAAAGTAGGTGAATTATGCAACGCCTGTGGCACTTTGTTATGCGCCTAAGATGTTGGGGCGTTCTGGAGGTGTGTCGCACTACAACCATATGACTCTACACATTTATGACGGGAGGACAGCATTAATGCTGGAACAGGCAGACCAAGTTAAAAGTGGTTTACCGGAGTTGTCGTTTTGGAACAAGAAAGTGCTAAACCGATGACCTGCAGTAGAACAGGTTCATATATTCAGGAGCATTCTACACTGCTTTAAAGCTATTTAGAACTGGCCTCTACGCACCTAAATCATACATGTCGCCCCAAATACTTTGGTCCACTTTCAATGATAGGTGATATCTCATATGTCAATCCAACCCTGCCATCTTAACAGTAATAATAAATAATGGTCTTATATTAAATTCAATATTCACTTGGAATCAAACAGAGTTGAAAAAATTATTATTCATCCTTATGTGTAGTTTAGCAGTAGTATGTAGACTGGACTGTAATGCACAGTGTTAGCCTAGAGGTGGCCATGCTCATTAGATAACTGCTGACCAACTCCCCCAGAAGCATGCGTACGTTAGCACTTCTGGACTTTATTGGTGCACTGTACCAGGCACTGTTTTTTATTTCAGGTATATAGCCATACAGTGGCATATGCCTAGTGATTCATTTGACTAAATCATTTCAAATACTTTCGCTGTTTTTAAACACTAAATCTGGTGTAAATTTAGCCCTATGTGTCCTGTAAGATTCAAAGGTTAGTGACATTGACACTTAATACACAAGCCATATTAATACTTCCACAGTGGTGGGGGCATTTGTAAATGTTAAGGAAGGAAATGCAAAACTATATCTTTTAAAATTTTACTTCTGATGCCCTGTTTTTTTTTTCTTTTTTCCTCAGGCCGCTCTTTGGAATCCACTTCTCCTCCTGGCAGTGGTTGCAGCCGTGGCATTACTGTGTCCCAGTTTGAGGAGAGGCCCTGACTGATTGTGGACGGAAGTGGCACAGCATCTCTACACAATATAGCGCAGCATATTTACATGACACTATATTTACACTGCAAACTTACATCACCACAACAAGGCACAACATGCTGCCGGCACAACTCACATCACACATAATAACAAGGTACTCAGCACAGTATTCCTTCAGAAACTACAGAGTATAGAATATTTTGTATGTAGTGCATTCTGTTTATATATTGTGAAATAGGCCAGTGGACTATATTTAGGTGGAGTCTCTAACCAATGCTTACTGTATTGTGCACGCCTTCGATCTCACTGCTCATCATTCAACTCAGCATGATGAAGTACCTATAGAATCCAGCACTGTTTAAGACTAGTTTAAACATTCTGCATGACTGATTCATTTGATAGTTGTGGAGCAACATGAGCGACAGTATCATATATTTATGACGTAGAGCTTAGAATTCTGAATATTTGCTTTTTGGAGTTGTAATCCTTCCTGTTTCACCGCCATTATCTTGTATATAGACACTTTTGCGAGTGATCATAGTTTTACTCACATAGACTAGTTTTTGAGGTGCCGATCTCTGTGTATGTATACTTTTAGCAGTAGCAGCAGACTCTGTGTTCCCTAGGTGCTCTGTCCTAATGGTGCAAAGCTCTGGCACATTTTACTGTATAGATCATGGATTTACTTTACTTGCTCAATTCTTTAATGTACTGATATGTTTATGGGCTTGGTGGTGGAAATGCAATGCTTTGAATTATATGACCTCTTTCTTGATCAAAAGGTGACACATTCTCCTGTTATGTGCTTGATTTTATGGGTGCCAGTTCTATTAATAGTATGATTTCTCTTATATGGGTGCTAAGCTTTTGCTGAATTTGGCTAGACTATCATTTTAAACAAAAGCTACTTTTATAGTATTGTATGGTATAGAACCCTACACTTTTTAGAATCTGTTTTTTATCTTGCAGTGTAAAATAACTATATGCATCATCATTACTTATAAATAGCTATATAACATATATAGCAAAAAAGCCATTTAACATTTTATTGTCTTGCAAGCAAAACAATTGGAAAGTTACTGTTTGACTATGGATTGTTTTGACTGTTATATTTCTGTGTTACATAGTAAATTGAAGAAATACATGTAGCCATCCCGTTCAAACTATTATCCTGCAGTGTTGATACAGAAGAAGGCAAAATGGCCCCAGTTCATATCATGTTGATCATGCACTTATCGAGACACAAGTATCACGTGTAGGAAACATAAAATAGCACTTAAATTGTAAATATAAAGCATTTAACATATCACAGATTTTTAAAGTCAATTGTGCTATGCCTTCAAATTAAAGGGGTTGTTTCAGTAAGATGGCACTTGCCTATATGTCAATATATGCCTTGTAGAGAGCTGTTTTGTAGACTTGTTTTGGCCATGTATTACATGACTGTCCAAGGTTTTTCATACCATTGGGGCAGCCCATGTGTCTTTTTACATCTCCTTCGCTACTAGGTGTTCTCATCCGGTATTGGATTCCCAAAGTCAGAAAAATTGCATTGTTAGCAAAGTAGAAAATTGACCCAAGGATCATACAAAGGATTCCAATGGGAAAACTAAACAATAAATCCTGTAGTCTTGGGTGGAAAAAAACAGACAACATGATGGGGAGTCTTGAGGATGTGGTCTTTTATGCACACCTCAGTAGTTGCATTAACGGCTAGGAGTTTAAGGATCTAGAATGAAATGCTGTCATGTTTTCTCAGAAAAGAGATGTCTTTGTGATACAACCCCTTTAAGAAACATTGTTCTTTACCATCATAATCAATGGAACAAATCAAGTAATACATGTGGTACATGAAGAACGCAGCTACATCAATCCATCTTGCCTCAGTCCTGTTTTCTCAGTTTCATTTTTGAATTCAGGGGTGTGTTTACTGGCTACTACTGGCCTGCAGTGATGAGCTGCTGAGGACACCAGGTCTGTAGCTATAGCAACCAGTGCTGGCAGCCTATCAGGAGAGATCGAACAGGTCTATAGCTATAGCGACCTGAGCAGCTTATGAAGCCCATACAAGAGGGAATATCTAGGAACAGGTAGGACACTGTTAACCCCTTAAGCCGAACGCCTGAAAAGTAGTTAATGACCAGAACATTTTTTTTGTTTTTGCCTCCTTGCGTTTAAACATTTGTAACTTTTATATTTTTTCAATGACGCAGTTGTATGAGGCCTCGTTTTATTTGAGACAAGTTGTACTTTATGGGGGAATAGTTTAAGTTCACTTATAAATAATTGCAGTATTTTTTTTTATTTTTTTTTACACCATTTACATTTCACACCTAAAGGGGTTTTGCCACGAAGTAAAATTGACGTGGGAACTTTGCAAATGAAATAACAAACATTTTCACCATTCATTATTATTAAAAATTCTGCACCGTTTTTGTTTTAGCTGCTCCTTTAGTGATCAATTGTTTACAGCTCGTCTCCAGGGGATACGACCAGGGCTGAGAGCTCCTCACTCCTAGTCAGACATGCTCAGACATCACCTCTCCTCTCAGGCAGCTACTGAGTGTTCAAACCCCAGGTGCTATCATTCTTCTTCTGTACTCTTTAGTAATTAGTCAAACAGTGCAAATAAATAAAAAAGAAACCTCAATCAGGTATGTGCAGTGAGACAAAAAAAACAACAACAAATGTTTGGTTCCTGCAGGGATTTGAACCTAGGACCCTTGTGCCTGGAGGCAAAAAGCTTTACCTCTCAGCTACTCACAATGCTTTACATAAATAGACCTTTCTTTGACTAAAGAGAGGAAAGGCATGGTGATGTCATCCTGCTGGGTCACATGATATGCAATTCAAACAAATCACACACACCCCCTTCTGAGCACACAGAGCTGAATAGCTGGATAGAGGGGGTATGAAATGAGATCGTGTATGAAACCCCTTTAATAACTTGTTAGATTAATTCTACAGGTTATTATGGTCGTGTGGATACCAAATATGTGTAGGTTTTTTTGTGTGTGTAATTTATGCACAATTATTTTTTATTAAATATTTTTTTTTTTTATTATTTATTTTTTTATTCCTTTTTTTTTACACTTTTTATGTTTTTTTTTAACTTTTTTTTTAATCCCATGAAGGGAAAACTGTTTTACATTTTTTTTTATTTTAGTTTTTTTTTTACACTTAGTAATGTATTATCATATTCATATATGCTAATACATTATAATCTGTGTCACTAATCTAGGTCTCCAGAGTTGACTGTGCAGCCGTTCCCCGAGCACTGTCTGGTCACCGGGTGTTCCGATCACCCGACAGAGCAGGGGAACCCTTTGATTGCGCTGCAGTAATGCACCGCCACAATCAAAGGGTTAGAGCACCGGGTTGCGGAGGTTTTCTCCGTTCCCCGTTGCTTGCAGGAGATGCTCTGGAATCGGGGCTGTGTAGTATAGCCCCGACCCCAGCGCCGCCGCAGCGCTGGGCGCCGCAAACTCCGATGTCTGCAGCAACGTCTGAAGACGTCGCTGCAGATGAACGACCCGCACCAGCCAACGGCTAAAGTCTGCGGGCGGTCGTTAAGGAGTTAATGAACACATATTGCAAAGTGACTTGTTTTTGCAAGATCTTTAACATAAAAAGTGATCCATGTAGTGAGACAACCCCTTTAAATGTCATTGTGTTTATGCTATTGTAACATGAGCCACATTGTATATTTTGGTGTTTTTGGGTTGGTAATACATGTGCCTATCCCACTGGACACACAAAAGGTTACATGTTTATTGTAAATTTAATCTTAAATCTTTACATGCTATAAAGGAACATGTAGGTTTAATAGTACACAGAATCCTGATCAAACAGACCTCCACTCCTTTCATTCTTGGTTGTTCACCCCAGAAGGAATATTGACTGTGAATTGTGCATAGTTGATATATGTATCTGGCAGACATTTCATGTCGGTCTGAGCCAAAAATACTCAGATTAGTATGACAGGGTTAATATGAAGTCTGCACACAATTTTTATAAACCTCAGCAATTGATAATACTTTTGATACTGATTGGAAGGTAAAATTCATGGAGATTACAGTGTTTGTGCATCTTGTATTTTTTTCATATTCATGCATGACTACATAGTTGGTGAATAAAGCCATAAATGGTGCTTCCAGCAATATAATAAGGTTGGGTATATAATCAAGATACCTACCCTGATTAAAGTTGAAAGTTTTCTTATTCATGTTATCATTTACTCTCTCTATACTGATCTATAATACCATTCCATTATAATAAATAGGTGTGATATGTAAGTAAGTAACATGAAAATGCAAGTATGGAGGACAGATTAGTAATACAGAAGTAAAGGGGATCATATGGAAAATAGCAGACTGTTTTTTGTTTTTTAGAAGTTAAATGGCAGTAAACACTTAAAAAAAAAGTGCTCATTAAGGGCCACATGTATGAACCTGTTTAGGTCTAAAACTCACTTTTTTGCCCAAACTGTTTCAATGTAATTGACTTCATGTCTGCCTTAGTTCTTATATTTTGTAAGGATCCTGTTAAGATCCCATCTAATAGGAGATGATGGATTAGCTGAAGCATTGAGACTAAGTGGGAGAGTAATTTAGGAGATTTTCATAAACCAGTCTGAGGTGCCAATATATTTATTTATTTATTTATTTATTATTTATTCAAATGCATTAATAAATTTGGTAACCCTTTGGCTATCTGTGCATCTACATCAGCTCTTGGATTTCCTCTACAGTTTTCACCAATATGTTGTAAATTACAGTAAATGTGTCAGTAATAGGCTGCACACATTCTGCTAAGGCCTGCCCATCTTTTGTTTTTATAAGTAACGAGAGCGGTGAAAAGAAAAACTGGTGTAAGCGAACTTTTCTTTTGCCAGAAATAAATAAATATCTTAATTACAGCTAAAAGTATTTGTTAATGTTGTGTAAGCTCTGGTCGCTGCTCTAGACCATGGTTCGAGAAAAATCCAATGCCACTGTGACTAATATCATTATACTCCTATATTTAATTAAGAAATCAATTATGTTATTATCACTTACACATAGATCTATTATCTCTTTACTAACAGATCCAGTATGGTGAATTAATTGCACAGTTGTTTGTTTTTCTTTCAAGAGTAGGAGTACACGGTGCGGCTGCGGCACATCCGTGATGTGGCTGAAATTCCTGTCACTGGTGCTTCCACCAATGGCTGCATGAAATGTCCGAAACTCATGTGGCCATACTGTTGACTGCCCTGTGGCCGCACCATGTACAAAACACTTATGTTACTGCACATCAGCAGATAGCAGCATGTGGAACATTTAGGGTCCGTCCACACGGCATGGTTCTTTGGTTGGATTTTCAGACTGTTTGCGGATTTGGAAACCGTCTGAAAACTGACAAGAAACCATCTCCATAGACTTTGAAATAAAATCCTTTCAGTAGTCTACACTGAAAGGATTTTCAGCCACTGGCGTTCTGAAAAACTTAGAGCATGCACAATCTTCCATTCGGTTTTCATGCAGAAGGTGTGCTAGTCAATGGTTATGGGGGACGGTGAATCTGCAAACCGCGACAGAACCGTCCCCCAAATCCTTTAAAATATGTTAAAATACTGGTCGGATTCTTAAACAGAATCCGACCGACATTTTACATATTTTACATATGCCTTATGGACGTACACTTACTTTCTTACTTTGACTCAAACAGCACAATGGTCAGTGCTAAATTATTGTTTACTGAAATGTGTTCTAGAAATTAATTCAGATCTGTATATGTTAGTTATAATTTGCAGTTAGTTGACTTGTATCCTGGACATTATGCAGGACTCGTTGCTTGATGTAATAAATTGCATGTATTAACATAATAACATAGGCTTACAGCTTACTGTCCTAAACGTACTGCACTAAAACGGATTTTCTAAAAGATTCTCCTTTACACTTTTTTTTCTTCACCATTTTTTTTCAAGTTTATAAAAAAAAATTAATTGAAAGCAATTTTCATTACATTTTTCACAAGCATGTTTGGTGGCTTTCTGTATTTGTGTTTTGTTTTATTTTATTTTTTTTACTATTTTGAAGTCCTATAGAGAAACTTGTGGAAGGAAAACACCATCTAAGAGCATGACACTTTTTGAAACAAATGCCACAGACCTAAGGAAAAATAAAGTAGCACAACAAACCACAAAAAAGGACACAATTGAAAACACTTTTTTTTTTTTAGTCCCCTTAACATTAAACTTTCAGTTTAAAAAAAAAATGCACTTTGAGGCAGATTTATCAGTACTGTCTTAGACTGTGTAAAGTTAGACTAGGCAGTCTTACAATGTGTCACATATATAATTGTACATGAAAAAAACTTTGAGATTCTTAGTTCACACGTTTTGATTAAAAAATCAAAGGCGGGTGGTCCTACGCTATCTTTACCTCTCAATAGAGCCATTTATAATTGTGTCCATAAACCTAGTTTAACCTTAAACCTTTTTTTTAAGATGGTTTGCTTTACGCCTCTAACTGCACCAAAACTTTGGCGCATGGTATCACACACCAAGCCACGCCCCTTCCTATGAAACCACACCCATTTTACAGAGTCCACACCCACTTTGTTGGAGGAGGCGCAGAAGTGTCTAGAAATTGTCAAAAACATAATAAATATGTGTAAAGTGTGTACGCCATTATTTTTGCCGCAAGTGATGTGAGAATTCTGGTATAACTGCTTTGATAAATGTGTATGTGTGAAAGCACCCTAAGGCTGTATTCACACCCTATTTTTTACACGTATTTTGATGCACAAATGCACACTTTACATGCCCTTCATGCACTAAAGCCTGCATCAAGAAACACATCACTAAATGTAGTACAATTATATATCATACTGGTGCAAATAAAAAGGAAGTTGCCCATAACAACTAGTTAGGTTCCACCATGTATTATGAAGTGGCGCTTTTGAGAATGAAAGCAACCATCTTTTTTGCCATGGATAACTACTCCACCTTTCTTGTGCACTATTTTTAACAAAGCTCCCCTAATGTCTACAACTCTCTATAGCTTCACATGTCAGTCTTAGAGATCCATAAGTTCAAACGTTTGCTAGTCTTGTAACATACCATAACCCTTAGCCCCTCTTACTATCCAACAAGACCTCTCTCTCACATGTTCTTTTTCTGTCATATTTTTTGGGTTTGTAAAGAAAAAAATCCTATAAATGTCATATATATTTTACAAGGGTTTTTTGGTGGCCTGTTTTTTCTTCCCTTTTCCAAGTAAAATAACCTTTGGGAAAAGGTCGAACCTGAAGCATGCTTAATGTTCTTATTTTAAACTAAGGGCAACATGTATGAAAAGGCTTTCACCCTTTTTCTGGTGTACAATGCACCTAACTGAGCAGTCTACGATGTCTAAGGGCTTGTTCACATAACGCTTTTGTGATCCGTTTTACGGATCCGCAAAACGGATCTAACAATTGTCAGTGTGATTAACATTGAGTTCAATGGCAAAAGCGCATCGCTGTTCTCACGGGAGATCGGCGATGCGCTTTTGAGGGCTCTCCTGCACTGCACTTTTCGGATCCGCTTTAAGAATTGACATGTCAATTCTTCTTGCGTTCTACGCAAGTGAAAGCCCATAGGGAATAATGGAGTGTGTTTTTGGCACCTGTCCAAAAGTGCACCTGTGGGTACGTATTGCCGGCTGAAAGCGCATCCAAAAAGCGTAGTGCACAGCTGATGGGGGATGGGCACAGACGGGCCGAGGGTGTGCTATGCTGCCGCCGAGGGGCTGTTCGGCACAGCCGGGCCGAGAGTGTGCTTGCTGACCTGTCCCGATGGGGCTGCTGACTCGCCAGCCCCGACCGGGTCCGAGGGTGTGCTATGCTGCCGCCGAGGGGCTGTTCGGCACAGCCGGGCCGAGAGTGTGCTTTGCACACTAACAGTGTTTCTCACCTCTGATCCGGGAGACCTAATGAGCTGCACTCACACAGTGTCCCTCACCCCTGATCCTGGTGATCGAAAGGAGGTGACCTGTACCTCTACATTGTTCCTCACAATGGAGATCTAATGAGGTGATCTGCATCCCACATTGTTCCTCACCTCTGATCCTGGAGATCTGCACAGCCGAGAGAGAGAGAGAATCCGAATCCGTACGGAAAGCGGATCTGTAAAACGCAAGTTAAAAAGCATGCAATACGGATCCAAATAAAGTATCAACTGTTGCGTTTTTCGGATCCGCTTTCCGGATGCGTTTTTCACCTATCAAAAACGGATCCGTAAAAAGGATCAAAAACGTCGTGTGAACAAGCCCTAATACACCTAGTGAATGTGTTAGGCACATTCTTCATAAGACTCAACACTTTCTAATGTGCCTAACATGAAGGGGTGTTCTGGGGGCGTTATGGAGGTGTGTCACACCACACTCGTAACATTAGACACATCAATCAATGTGGTTCGGCAAAACTAGGCGCATTAGTGCTCCAACAGGCAGACCTATCTCAATTTGGTCTGCCTGAGCCTGAAGAGTCGAAGTGGAGATAGATTTGCTGTAAGGGCCAAAAATGTCCAATATTTCTCAACTTACAGCGGTACATTAATAAAAAGTTATTTATTAGAATTATCAAACTGCATAAAATTTTATTATTTACATTTAATGAAAAATGTGATCATATAAATTAATATAAAATATATACTATCCCAAAAATATAAAAAATATCTCCTATAAAATGTATTTAAAATTAATAGAATCTAAAACAAATTTTACATTAAAAAACCCATTGATTATGTTGTTCAAATTTTTATATTTAAAATTTTTACTACATAAAATTTTAAATTTATATTTGCTGCTCTCAGCCTTTATTCTACATACAGCAAGAGCCAGCACAGCACAGGTATTGCTGGGACCTGTGGTCCTCCAAGCAGGATCAGTACCATAGTTTCTATTCACTGATATGCTATTCTAATAACTTTTTTCTTATTTCCAGCCTGTCTATAACCTTAATACATTTTAGGTGCATTACTTATACGCCTAAATTTCGTAATGTGCCTAACACATAGGCGAGGCGCGTCAAACTTTACACACCATTTATGAACACACAAAAACCACTTTCATACATCAGGCGCATTATACACTGAAAATGAGACTCGACTATTTACGTTGACGCGCCTTCCTTCATACGTGCCGCCCTAAGTCTTTAACTCCAAAAATGCATTGCTTTTTAGGTGTTTAATATAATTGACTTTAGCAAACATATGGCCAAAGGGTTTTTGGGGGGTAAAAATGGCCCAAAAAGTTTTTTTTCTTAAAACTGTAAAGCAGGGCTGCCATATGTTATTTCAGGGCCTCATACAGCTAAAGCATATGGCCCCACCTATTACAAGTTCCTATCTTGCCCAGGGCTCCTGACAGGGGTGCTGCCAATACTGCCCTGATGGCACCCATAGTCTATGGGGCAGATTATCTATAGTGTTTGCACCTAGAATCTGTCGTAATATACATAAAAATTTAGTGCATTTTGACTCTATAAAGGTTTAGGCACTTTTATTTGAATTAGACACTTGTGTGCCTCTTCCAACAAGAGATATGTGTTAGAAAGAAAATGACATAACTTCACAGGAAAGGGGAGATTTGACAATGTGCACCAAAATTCTGCTGGGAAATATTTGATGCAACTTACGGCTCCCAATCTGTCACGTTTTCTGGCCACAAAGCCAGAAACGCCCGGGTACAGGAGATCCTCAGGGCCCACCACGGGCAGAGATGGCAGTACTCGCGGCGGGTAGCCGAAGTGCAGGACACAGGTGCCGGATAAACGGATGCAGTAGCTGTTTAATGGAAACACAATCCCAGGGTGAGAACAGATACACAGCAGGAATAGCTGACTGGTGCAGCGACAGGAGTTCAGCAGGTATAAGGTGCGCTGGACAGCGCCGAGTAATGCAGACGTTTTAGACAGAAGCTTAGCAGACACTCTGGAAACCAGGGGGTTAACAAGGCAGCAGCTTAGCAGCAGAGGTCTAGCTCTATGGAAGCACACCAACGAACTGACCCAGAGTCCAGGGAGGAAGTTCCTTATGAAGGAAAGGGTCAGAGGTCATGGGCAGGAAGCAGGAGCTCTGTGTGTATAAATGTCCACAGGCTGGCGCGCGCGCGCCCTATGGGGTGCACACACACGCTGGGGAAGCCACAGTGGACGGACACGCGGAAGCAGGGCCAGGTGAGTAACGCTGAGCAGAAGCAGGTGTAGAGCAAACTGACATTGCCGCTGCAAGCCCCGCACAGGGAGCCACAGCGGACCCAGACACAGGGGCACGGACACGACCGCTGTGTAAGGCACGGGCCACGGCGCGATCCGTGACACAATAGCTGCTATAAAAAGTTTGATAATACTAAAGATGCACCAAATTTATCTAAAAACATGAGCCACCTTGATATTTTAGGATCATTCTTAGAAAAGTCTATGCTTAAATTGTAAAACACAGTATTAGATGATTTATCCTTATGTGTTAAACCACACGTAAGCAGGTAGCTTACAACCTTAGCAGTTTTTTCTCTTGTGTGAACATACGCGTATAGTAAAAGGTATGAAGTAAATGACAAAAATACATAGAACATTGGGAAGATTAGTAAATGTATTTACAACAGTTTTATTTTTTAGCTGAAAACTGAGTTTGGATAGAACACTATGGGCCACATGTATGAAAATTATCTAGTACTAAAACTCTTTGTTGCCCATAGCAACCAATCAGAGCGCCCCTCTCATTTTCCTAGAGCACTATATTTAATGAGAGGGGCGCTCTGATTGGTTGCTATGGGCAACAAAGTGAATTTAAGAAGTAGACCGTTTTCATACATGTGGCCCTATGTTGTTACTTTTCTACAGCAGACCGGTGTACCAAAATAAAAGTATTGCGAACCACACATATACAAAAAATTTACAGCGCTCTCATCACTTTTCAAAGAAGCGGGCAGGACTTAGAGGAGGTGGAATGATCTCCAATGTCCCAACACTTTTACTCTAATTTACACCAGAAGGTGCCGTAAATTTTAGCTGCAATTTATGCCAGTTATCTAAAGGGGTTGTTGGTTACTTTTTAAAATTTTATTTATTTACATTTTTTTATACACTTTATTTTAATTTGTGTTTTATATTATGAGGTTTAACACTACATACTGTATTAGGTTTATGGCTGTAAGTGATGACGTTCCATTTGGAATGTCACCCCTTATTCATATATGTACTATAGAAGCGCTAGCCTCTTGACTAGCATGCATGACCAGTAGGTAACTATCATCTCAGCTTACCCGCTAGTCATTAAGCTGGCGCTTCTATAGTGTAGCCCTTTATGGATGCTGTGTCTCAATACTTTGTATAATGTGATATTCTGTTGAGAAAGGCGGCTACAGTATAGAAGCACCGGCTGGCCTGCGCGCAAGCCCAGCAGATAAGCTACTGCCCTATCCAAACGGAATGTCATACTATATAAAGTAATGTGACATCAATGTAACAACATCACTTGTAAAATTACTCGTGAACTTATTGGTGCTATTGTTGGAGTCCCACTTTATAAAATGCTCCTCTTTTAAAAAGGTAAGCTGTGAAATAGGATGAAACAGTTTGGCCACTGCTGCTGTGGAACACTAGCACTTTCCTTTATTTCTTTTTGTAAGCAAATGAGAAGATTTAACAATTTTTCATAAGCTTTAAAGAACTTCAAAAATTGAGACTGTGAATGCTGCCTTTTAGAGAGATTTCGTATATATTTCTGAAAGTATTCAGTGTTTTGGAGTTTTCCAGTCATTTCTGAAAACTGGACTTGCTAACAAAGGTTTGTAAGCATTTTGAGCAAATTTTGATGTAAAAATATACAGTGATATGCTTATCTGGGGGAGGGGGTATTATCATTTTGATGACTCGTTTATGTAGTAACATTGCGCAAAATATGCCAATATGAAGAGGCTCTTACTTGTCAATGTCCCTCTCAACATCCCAGACTACCTCCTATGTACATGAGACCCAAAATATTGCCACATTCCTTATCATTGAATATTTATCCAACTGTATACTTTATAAGGTGCTTATAAGGTATCATTTCTAAGGTGCTTAAAGTATTGCTGATGGTGTAAAGACCATGGTAAGTCTTTATTGAGGCACATGAAGTCCCTGCAATACCATTCTAAAGAACCATAAGCACTTCATATGCTGCTGTATGGTCCCCTATTATGGAGATATGCTGCTCTCAAAGAAATCCCTATAATACAGCATTTGAAAGAAAAACTTGTTTTTCCATGTGTACACTTTTTGTACATATAACCTCAGAATTGTAAAGTGTTGGAGAATATGTTGTGGCTATATAAATGAAAAATTATTGTTATAGACCTCCATGGGTATCATATCATGGCTCCAAACAATTTTAATGTTCTGTACACGAGCCCTTACTTTCAACTATAACTTGCAGGGCAAAACAATAACTGTTCTATTTCTCTCTGTAGCAAAATACCTGTGCATGAATCTTTTTTAATGACTTAAGCTGGCCACATACATTAAAATAATGTCTGAATCCGACAATGTAGGTGGGACTGGCTAACCATCTAATGTGTATGAGGGCCTTCTGACTCTTTACTGATGGCAGAAGTCAAGGGAAAGAAGTATCAAGCAGTTGGATTTCAATATGCTCGATTCTTATGTTCTCAAGTGGCACCTCTCAGAACACATGCACGCTTGTCCAAGCTTGGTGTGCGTGTATATAGTAGGGCAGGTTGTTTGCGTGACAGCTACCTGAACTGAATGAACAGTGTTTTCATTTCAATGTTTTTCAGTCCTCTGTACAGTGAAGTCTGACTGTTGTCTTGGGTCTCTGAGTGACAAGCTTGGCCTTTTTGACATTTTCTGCGAATAATACTACTTAATACAGTTGTAACATCGTTCTGCTTCATCAATAGCTTTTTTTAATGACAATGTTAGGAAATGTTTGTATAACTAACTTACCAATAAAGTCATTTAATTCCTGTAGAACAATGTTGAGTGTTTGTCTAAGTCCTTGTAAAATTGCTGAGAAGCAGTGTTGCTGTTAATTCACTAGCTAATAGAAGGAACCTACTCATAATAGGATACATGGCAAATCCTTAATTCTCAGTTATCACAAAGAAACAGATTAATGGAATATTCAGCTCTGGTATACCTCAATATATTGTAAAATAAA
Organism: Phyllomedusa bahiana; assembly: GCA_025379985.1. Taxonomy (NCBI): domain Eukaryota; kingdom Metazoa; phylum Chordata; class Amphibia; order Anura; family Hylidae; genus Phyllomedusa; species Phyllomedusa bahiana. Next base: position 21,031 of record JAODAL010001194.1, on the reverse strand, counting down.
ATTCTAATTTGAAGAACTGGCTTCATAAAAATTTTAAATTTACAACATCAAACAAAAATGTTTTGAATGAATGCTAGCATGAATTATCTATCCTACATAATTCATCTGGACAGATTGTGCACAGGGAGGATGACCATAGCAACCTTTTTACCCCAGGTGAAATATTAAAGCATGCCTATTAAACAAGCTATATAGCTTGCCGATTGTGTAAGTTTGCCCACTGACAAAGACATGAACAGTCTATAATTTTAAGGGTAAGTTAATTTTAACATTGAGAGATAGAATATCCAAAATAAAATCCAGAAAATTACATTGTATAAATTATATAAATTTATTTGCATTTTGCTGAGAGAAATAAGTATTTGATCCCCTACCAACCATTAAGAGTTCTGTCTCCTACAGACCAGTTAGATACTCCTAATCAAGTCGTTACTTGCATTAAAAACAGCGGTCTTAAATAGTCACCTTTATAAAAGACTCCTGTCCACAGACTCAATTTATCAGTCAGACTCTAACCTCTACAACATGGGCAAAACCAAAGAGCTTTCTAAGGATGTCAGGGACAAGATCATAGACCTTCGCAAAGCTGGAATGGGCTACAGAACCATAAGTAAGACGCTGGGTGAGAAGGAGACAACTGTTGGTACAATAGTAATAAAATAGAAGAAATACAAAATGACTGTCAATCAACATCGATCTGGGGCACCATGCAAAATCTTACCTCGCGGGGTATCCTTGATCATGAGGAAGGTGAGAGAAAAGCCTAAAACTACACGGAGGGAACTTCTTAATGATCTCAAGGCAGCTGGGACCACAGTCACCAAGAAAACCATTGGAAGATGTGGTGCTATGGTATTGAACAGTTGTCCTGGGTTGTGAGACAGAGAAGATATGACAGTGGTAAAGTAATCCTGCTTGGCGAGTGCAGACTTAAATGTGAGGAGTGATTGTATGCAGCAAAATTGTCAGTGGAGCGGGTTTTCTTCCAGTGGTGTTCATCCATTCTGGAAACTCGCCTCAGCTGTTTGGTCAAATCTGTGTGTCAGGGTTTTCTATTAATTTTGCGGTTTCTGTTCTGCATAAGAGGGGTGACCAAATTAAGAGTGGAGGTGAATGTGTTGTTGTAGAAAGCGGGGGCTGCATCTGGGTCATCAAATAGGGATATATTGTAGTAGAAAGAGGTGCAAGAGAGTCAGAGAGTGTGAGGGTTAAAACCTTGAAAGTTCCTGTGGGGGGTGCACTAGATTTGAGAAAGGAGGGGCGGGTGAGGTACAGATGGTGAAGAAGGTTTTGAGATGTTGGATAGGGGGCAGGGGCAAGTGAAGACAAAGTCCAGTGTGTGTCCCACTTTGAAAGTGACTCCAGAGGTCCACTGGGAGAGGTCGAAGGAAAAGGAGAGCGAAAGGAGTTTTCTGGTAGCTGAGTGGGAAGTGTTGATAGGAATGTTGAAGTCTCCAATGATGACAGTGGGAATGCCAGTGAAAAGAAAGGGGAGAAGCCATGGAAGTGAATTAGTTGAGGAAGGCAATGGCAGGGCCTGGTGCTCAGTAGACAATGGCTACTTGGAGGTTAGAAGGGAAGTAGATGCGGGCAGAGTGCGACTCAAAGGAGGGGAGTGTGAGGGTGGTTAGAGGGAATATGGGGACTAAAGTAAGGATATCTGAAAGGATGAGGCCGACACATCTGCCATGCATATTGCCAGGGCAGAGAGCATTGGTAAATTGGAGGCCGCCAAATGAGAGTGCAGCATGGGAGACTGTGTCAGAGGGTGTCAGCTAGGTTTCTGTCAGACCAAGGAAGGATAAGTTACATGATATAAAAAGGTTGTGTTTGAAGGAGAGTTTGCTGCATTTCAGAATGTGCATTGCCAAGAGCTCCAGAGAGAGAAGTAGGGGGAGCAAGGGTCAATGGAATACGTTTTAAGTTTAAGCGGTTAAAGGGAGATATAATAGTGGGAATGTGCTGAGGGGCACAGGGTTAGAGGATAGGTACCCAGCAGCCAGGAGGAGCAGAGAGAGGGTTAGCAGGTGGGAGTAAAATGGACAGTAATTTGGTTGGTTCTGTTTAGTTTGGAAAGCATTGACAGACAGGAAGAGAGGGTAGAATACATGGAGAGATAAATAGCTCCTTGCTCAACAGAGGGGTTTGGGGATAGGCAATTAGTTTCAGGACAATGAAGGTTGCGAGGCCAGGAAAAGCATGGTGGGTGAGTGTGATGGGCTAGAAAGTTGTTTGTGAAAGAGAAAAGTATGAGTAACTGTTACCTTTTGCAATCCTTGTTCAATTCTGGTTTTCATCCTCATACTTAGAAGCATCCAAACTTAGAAAAAGGCCACAGCTGACCTTTGTTAGGAGTATTGTAATACTCCATCTGTGGTCGGAAAATGCTATTGGGGCAGGAAGGGCTCAGAAGGGAAAGTGTGCAATTTGGTTTTTGGAGTGCAGATTTTACTGGAATGTTTTTTTAGCACCATGCTGCATTAGGATACAGTTAAACTGCAGGTGGTGGTGGGGACCATCCGTCCGTTGCCCTCGGCAACCACCTGCAAGTTCTTTTAACGATTGCGGTAGAGGTGTAGTGTTGGATGTGTGGTGCACCGGCACTCAGTAACTAGACAACATAACTTTGTGAAAGTTATTCTTTTAGGCCACACCAGGCAACGGTACAATTCTTCAGCACATGCACACTTTTCACTCACTGTGCTAGTTGACCTTCCCCATATGCTTTTTTTTAAGTCTTCCCTTCTGGGAATGCGGCTTAGCCTAAGGGACCTCTTGTTACACTATCCAGGACCAATTCTTCAGGCCTACTCTTTTCAAGGTCCTCTAACTACCTCCGAGGGTCCTCACTTGCCTCTCTTTCTCGATCCAGTGTCCTATCCTGGCCACTGCTCGCTCTTTGTGAGTGGGGTCTTCACCCTGGCCTCCCCTTCTCCTTTCTTTACAATAGAACTATACACATGCCCAGCTACACTCTGAATCTGTACCAGAGGTCCACAGGACTTCACTTCCTCACATCCCTGCTGCTTCATTTCTCTCCCTGAGCTGACAGGCTTCCTCCTTAGGCCTCGTTCACACGGCTTATTCTGCCGCATATTGGCGCCGTACTGCGCGCCGGATTTGCGCTTCAGTACGGCGCCAATCCGCGGCAGCAATTACGGTAATCCACTGCTCTCATTGAGAACAGTGGAATCCGTCGCTCCTCCCCGCTCGGCGAATCCGCCGCGGGGGGAGAAAGTGACATGCACATTATTTACGGCGCGGATGCGCCGTAAACAATGCATTGTCTATGGGGCCGGGAGCGGCGCCCCCGCCGCGCTCCGGCCCCGCCCCCGTCCCGCCCCTTATTCACGGCAGATTTTTGCGCTCAATACGGCGCACAAATCCGTCGGGAATAAGCCGTGTGAACACGGCCTTACAGTGTGAGTTACCTGCTCCCTTTCAATTCTCTAATTGGCTGAACAGCCCTCCCTATACCCTCCCCCCTGGCAATCCTTTCCTAAGGGTATGTTCACACAGCGTCTTTGTGGGCCGTATTTTGGGGCATAATTGCGCTACAATACGCTGAAAATACAGTCTGTAATTACGGTAAAATCATAGCACTCATGGAGAGCTATGATTACCTGCCATTTTCCCTGATGCGTACTGCATGCCAGGAGAAGGCAGTGACATGTCACTTGAAAATTAAAGTCTATGGGAGCTGGCACAGAGCATTTAAGAAGTACGCGCTGGTCAGTGCGTACTTCTAAAACACCCGGCGTATAGCGGCCTGCACATTACGTGCCGCTGTACTCCGCAAATACGTCATGTGATCCCTTTCCTTCCAGTGACTGTGCACTCACATAGCAACACACTGATAGCCACACAAATATGCAGTTAACACCCTCTTACAACAGTACAACTATCAGGATAGCAGTACACCTCAGATGTTAACCCATGCTGGAAACAAAACACTTTAAGAATTCCAATAAGAACTGTAATGAGCATTTTGACAAAACTGGAGTTTCATACGATTTATTAGAATTGGGTCATGAGAATGTGAAATTAATAATCAGTTGTAAATGAATCTTTTTCAATCAATAAATTTTTATTGGAATTTTTTCATAGACGTCAAACAAACAAAATTCCCCCAAAGGGACAAACAAAAGGAACAACAGCAATAAACAAAGCCATGACACAACATAGGATACAAAAGATGTGAGTACAATTACCAATATTGAATAACAATGAAATATCCCAAAGTACAATACTACCAGAGTACATATATAGTTACTTGTAGGAAAATAAAATGTAAAAAATGTATGCAGAGTTATTTCTAAGATCAACTATGCAGCATAAATTAGGTACAGAACTTGGAGTCACTCCACTGTTTCCATTTAGCTCTAGTGTGGGAAATCAGATGAGGTGGTACAGCCAAGCAAGTTTCACACTGATAATGAGTAAATGAAGCTTTTTAATTTTCACAAGAAATGCAAAGAAAAAGCACCTCAAAATCGGCACTCAATTTCTTCCTAGTACACAATACGCTATGTAGAGTCATAGGGTATGTTCACACAGCGTGATGGGTCCGTGTGAACATACGCGTTTAGATGCATGTTTAAATCTGTCTGTCGGACCCCAAACGGACCCAAACACGCATCTAATAATAGGAATGTGATTTTACATCCTTTTAATATGAGACACGCATCAGCGTTCACACGAGTGATCGTCAATGTGTGTCTCACTGTGGCTTTCGGATCCGTTCCAAGAATGGACATGTCTATTCTTGGTCCCAAAGATGCAGCAGGAGGCCTATAATAAACTATAGGGTGCGATCCTGCTGCATCCAACACGCATCCAAACACACAACTGCGTGTTGGATACGTGTGGGATCTGTTTAGGGATTGCGTTTTTGGATGCGATTTTCGGATCCAACTCGGATCCAAAATCAGATCCAAAAACGTTGTGTGAACAAGTCCATAGACTGCTGTTTGGATACAGAACAGGGCTGAGAAGGGAAGGAGCACCTCTTGGCCATTAACCCCTTCCCGACATTGGATATACCGATATGTCCTAGCAGGGAGTTATTTCCCACAAATGGACATGCTGGTACGTCCTGGACATAATGCAGGCATGAGGGGTGTTGAATCCAAAATGGGGTAACTTTTAGAAGATTTCACCTGTTATGGTACTTTGCGGGCTTTGCAATAAGACATTGCACCCACCAAAATCTGCGATCTGAAAGCCAAATAAATTGAAATAAATTGCGTAACAAAATTTGGGGTGCTTTTTTTTTCAGGATTCATTGTAAAAATTAAATTTTTTCAACTGTTGGAAAAACTAAGATTTTCTTATGAAATCTCTTTCCCTGAGTCTGAAGGTAGCACACAATGGGTTAGTATCCTCATCTCAGCTAGGGCAGAAAAAAAGAAACGAGTATAAGGTTCAAATAATTCAAGCACTTATTAGATTCAAATCACCCATATAAGCTCTCCTCAGACTATGAACAGACGTGTTTCTTTTTAAAGCAGTAAAGAGATTAGAGATCAAAAATTCAATTCGGCGATTTGCCAAATTTTTCCCAAAAATGTGTTTAGTTCCGAATTTGTTCACGACTTATCGCATAAAAAAAGCTATTTCCTGGCTGCAGAGAGCCTGTATGTTGTTGTAAAACATGTAAAATATGTATAAGGAGCGTGGTTTGATTTTGAAACAATGCTGTGATTTAGTATGATATGCAGATGACAGGAGCCGCTCTTAGAATCGCTTCACACTTCAGTTATCTGGGCAGTTACGTGGTCAAAACTGACCAACTAGCTGAAGTGGGAATGCAGCCTGACAGGGTAATGTCAGCACCAGCTAGACCACTAGAAAGAACCGAGCAGAGGGGCAAGATCCCACTATAGCGTCAAAGAGCTCACTCGTTTTACACCGTCATCAGTTGATTCCACAAATTATGACAGAATCTGTTCTGTTAAACGCTGATACATGTAGAGCCACCCCTCCCCCAAAAGAGTGGAGAGGGTGTTGGTAGTAATTTTGCATTGACGCCACCGATCATTTGCCATTCCTTTAATCCGTCAGTGAACGCTTTCAATCAGTCAATAATCCCTCAGTATTGCTAAAGCCAAAAAGAAACAGGAGTTGATCCAAAACAGAGATGACAAGTAAATGGAATATTTGCATGTCTTCTGTGTTTTGTATCCACTCCTGCTTTTGGCTACCTAATCATCAGACAATCCTGATGCAAACAAAGGACCATGTCATACTAGCCTTAAGGCTTTTCCAAAGACACAATCGGTTGTGTTTGCTCCTTTTCATTCCTTCTGACAGATTAAACCAAACATAGTGGCAACGTTATAAGTGGTGAAGGGTGTAAACAGCATTAGGAAACCACAGGGTGGTCGAGTGAGAGAGTGGTCAGTTGTCAGCAGCATGAGTAGGCCACAGAGAGGCACAATGACAGATTGTGAAGGTGGCAGCAGCATGAGTAGGCCACAGAGTGGCACAATGACATAGTGTGGAGGTGGCGGCAGCATGAGTAGGCCACATATTGGCACAATTACACAGTGTGGAGGTGGCGGCAGCAACAGCAGCATCAGGCCGGAGAGTGACACAATGTCATAATTATGAGGTTGCGGCAGCTAGGAGACCTAATGAGGTGGTGGCAGTAACAACATCAAGCCAGAGAGTGACATGGTGACATAGCCTGGAGATGACAGCAGCAGCATGAGGAGACCTGAGTGGTGAGGTGGCAGCAGCATCAGAAGGCTACATAATGGCCCAGTGAAGAGTGGGGAGGTGGGTGTCAATACCAGTCCCTGGTAAAGATGGTGGGTGGTTGAAGGAGCAGCTGGCAGCAGATGTGTGGCATCAGATAGGTGGCAGCATCAGAATAGTAGCTGAGGCAGGTAGCCAGAAGAATCCAGGGTTCAGGTTCTGCTCCAGGTGCTGCTGCTGGTGGGTACCTAAATCACTAGGGGGGTGAAGAAACAGGTCAGACCTGTAGAGGATGGACGATGGCGCAGATAGGCAGCGGCCAACTGACTACATAGGATGTCTCTATAGTACTTGAGTTTGTCCTCCGTCTTGGCAGGTGAAAAAATGCCCCCATTTTGGACCAGTAGCGAGGGTCCAAGATGGTGGAGAGCCAGAAGTCATCCCTCTGCCGGATGGTGACTATTCGTCTGTAACTACCCAGACAAATCAGCATGCAGCGGGCCATCTGCACAAGTGACTCTGAGGGACTCGCTGCCTCCATCTCCACTGTATACTGCCATGGTGTGTCTGGGTCAGCTGCCTCATCTTCCTCATCAACCTCTACCTCCTCCGGCTGCTCCTGCTCCTCCTCTCCTGTCACCTGAGTAGAAAAACCATTCATTTCAATAGACATCACCAACTCCAGACTTAGGTTGCTGCAGGTGGAGCTGGTACTGCTCTTACAACCCCAACTTTCCACCGCAGCTGTGGCAATGGTACATGAGTGCTGAGGAACAGACCTGCATGAGGATGGACGATGGCACAAATAGATCTCTCTATCATTACCAATTGCTAAACTCTCTCACTGACTCCACAGGTCCGCTACCTTGGAATAACCTTTGACTCCAATCTGGCCTTTCAAACCACACATCCAAACCCTTACCCTTGCCTCCCTCTGAAAAATAACTTCCGAATCCGCTCAAAGTTCCCTTTGAAAGCGCAAAAATACATCATCCCACACCTAGACTATTGCAACATCTTTCTCTGTGGCCTCCCATCTTGCACTCTCGCTCCCCTTTAATCCTTCCTTAACTCTGCTGCCTGCCTGATTCACCTCTCTCCTCGTTACTCCTCTGCCTTTCCCCTTTACCAATCCATTCACTGGCTGCCCATTGCCCCCACCGGACTCATGTGGCCGTGAGATGTAGTCGCCACATCTCCAGTCCCCTGAGCAGACAGTTTTGGTAGCATATGTTCCAGGACATGAAGCAGTGAAATGACGATGTTCTTCCCGTAGTCCGGGCGACTGACAAATTACGTGGTCTCATAAAAGAGCCTGAGCAAACGGCATGTGTCACGCATTAGGTGCCACTGTCTGACATCAAAATTACACGCTGGAGTATCCCTGTCCGCTTGGATCATCAAGAAATCATTAATGTCCTTTCTCTGTTCATCAATTTCTCCCTGTTTTGCCCTGTTCAGCAATTTCTTCCTGTTTTGCCCTGTTCATCGATTTCTCCCTGTTCATCGATTTCTCCCTGTTTTGCCCTGTTCATCGATTTCTCCCTGTTTTGCTCTGTTCATAGATTTCTCTCTGTTTTCTCTGTTCATAGTTTTTTCTGTTCTGTTCAACTCAAGGAGGGTGTGCTTGGCGGTGTAGGAATGGCTAAAGTGCATACAAAGTTTCTTGGCCAGTTTTCTGAATGGTGTAGAGTCCACCACTTGAAAAGGGAGGGACTGCAGTACCATCAACTTGGACAGGAGCACGGTCAGCTTCTGCACTTAGGGATGGCTAGAAACATACTGCTGTCTCTTGGCAATAGTCTCGGTGAACGACTGCTGGCATCATGAGTGTCGAGGATCAGGAGCATCTGGACCGGTAGATGATGTGAAAGACCGACAACTTCCTTCGGCAGAGGTGGTGGAGATTTGACTGCCTGAAATGGGAGGCGTGCCACTGGGTGCTTCTGCTGTGACAGGATGGACCACCACATCTGAGACACATTTCTCCCAGGCCACTGTATGGTGATGCTGCATATGTTAATTCAGGACTGTGGTGCCAACGTTAGGTCCCTGGTCACGCTTTACTTTCTGTCCACAGATTCTACCTAAATCCATGTTCGCCTCCTCCGGTGTCTTGGCAGAAAAGTGGCACACCACCGAGTAGATTATTTTAACACCAATGCTCTGCACTGACTGTTACCGCTGCTGCCTCTGTGAGCTCCTGCACCACTACTTTTTGGGACCTATAAAGTGGGTGGTCTAAATAGTGGCTGTTTGACTCCCGATCCCGCACTGCTGCCACACTACCGACTTGCTGTCAGCGCCACTGCCTGACGCGCAAGCTGTCACTCTCTTCTCCCGATGATGATGATGCCCTTGCTTCCAGGGCCGGGATGATGGGTAGTCGAAGGTAGGCGACCACCTAGGCATCCCAGGCAGAAAAGGGGGCGCAAGGAGGCATGCAGTGGGCTGAATTTTCCATTTGGGGGGCACTTTACCTAGGGCACCAGAATACTTTGTCCCAGCCTTGCTTGCTTCACCCGGCTTCCAAGTGTGATCGGCTACATCGATTAGTGTATGCCTGTCACCGTTGTCCTCCTCAACGGTCTCGCTGTACAAAGCCTAATCGCTTGCAACATAAACCCCCATGCCACTGTCCTCGTCACTACTTGCCTGCTTCTGCAAGAAGCAGCTGATGTTTTCCCCACCTCTTTGCTGCCCACTGTACTAAAAATAGTTCGTCCTCACTATATAGTGGTGCAGAGCCCACAGCACACAGTAGTTCTCTGGCTGTGGGAACCGAATGGGACAGAGGCGGGCTGAGGACAGGTGAGGGCCCCAGTACTGGTCCCAGGCAATGCCAACTAAAGGGTGTGTCTTACGGGTGCACCGACTCTTTGCCGGGATTGTCAGATGTCATCTGGGAAAAAGTGGATGACCTAGTGTGTGGTCAACACATGTCCGCTAGATGATACTGAAAGCTCTGGCCTTGCGGGGTGACTCCTGCTGTGACGTCTCCTTACTATGCTGCGACCTGTGCCTGCTCCAGGAACCTACTATTGCGTTCTTTGTTACCCCAAGTGATAAGGCACAATAAAAAACCACAAAGTTTTAATTGCGCTCTGAAAATTAAACTTATTAGATAAGCCTACCAAGATCCCTAATTGCAAACCCCCCAAATTCTGTCACACATTCGTCACTTTCTGCACTTTGGCACCCACAGGCACTTATCTGTATAAAGATGTGTGGTTGGGATGGCAGGTTCAGCCACTTTTTTATGTATACTACCCCATATTTATGTAACATGGCTGGACCATTGTAAACCAAAGACTTCTCACCCTTTATTTTACCCATACACCCTAATAGATTGTAAGCTCTTGCGAGCAGGACCCTCACACCTCGTGTCTCATTTGTAAGTTGCTTTTTTATAATATAATGTCTGGTTTGACTGTGCTTATACCCTCTATATTGTAAAGTGACGCGGAATATGTTGGCACTATATAAATAAAGATTATTATTATTATAGTAGGATCTTGGCCCTCAGCTCGGTTCTTTCCAGCTGGCGCTGATATTACCTTGTCAGGCTGCGTTCCCACTTCAGTTATGTGGTCCTTTTTGCGTCGGTAACTGCCCAGAGCAGTGAAGTGTGAAGCGATTCTAAGAGCGGCAGCTGTCATCTGCATGTCATACTAAAACACAGCATTGTATGAAGACCAAACCACGCTCCTTATGCATATTTGAGCATGGCACAATGTTCTACAACACAGTACAGGCTTTTCGCACCAGGAAATAGCTGTTTTTAAATGTGATTCGTCTCGAATAAATTCAGGTCGAAAATCATTTTTGTGGAAAATTCAGCGAACCTGGCGAATGGAATTTTTGAGAAATTCCGCCATCTCTAGTAGGGATATGTGCTGGAGGCTTGTAAGGGTGGTTAAAGCTGGAATCAAGAGACAAAACTGGGTCAACAAAACAGGAAGCAGGGAGTAAGAGAGCTGTAATCACAAGAGAAGGGGCAGCAGCCACTTTATTGCACAACTCTGTTTTTTCACCCAATTTACACCGTTTTTTCTCATGACATCCTCCCTTCTCCTGTAAAAACTCCTCAAGCAAAAGACACCTTATTTCATCCCCCCTTTTCCCTATTTTCTCTACACATTTATTGTCACATTCTATTTTTATCACCATATCTACCCTCTTTATTTTCTACACCCCTATCTTAACACCCCCTTTACCTGGGCAACCCCCCTCTACCCATCACCTGTCCATTACCCCTCTACCACCTTAACTCTTCACCCCATGCCCTCTTTTTCCTGGTATACCCCCTCTACCTTTCACCCCTTTATCCTCTCTATGCCCCCTTTTTATCCTCTCCTAACACCATATCTTCACCATTTTCTACACCCTTATCTAACACCCTTTTACCTGTGCACCCCCTCTACCATTCACCTGTACATTACCCCTCTAACAACTTATCTCTCCACCCCCATGCCCACCTTCACCCTCTCATTTTTACCTGTGGTACCCGCTATACCTATCACCCCCTTTACACCCACCTGTGCATTATTCAACCCCCCCCCCCTCCCCCGATTTCCTGGTGTACCTTCTCTAACTCCCCTTTTACCTGTCCCCCCCCCCCCTCTACCATCCACCTGTACCCCTCTACACACTTATCTCTCCATCTCCCACAGGTGGAGAGATCATTGTGTAGGAGGTAAAAGGGTAATGCCAAAGGTGGAGGGGTAATGCACAGGTGGATGCTAGAGGGGTGGTTACAAAAGGTTGTAGAAAAAAAAGATGGTAGATATGGTGATATAGCAGTAAAATAAGAGGAATACAGGGAAAAAGGGGGTGAAGATGGAAGGGTTACATGGGAACAAGAGGGTGGATGAAATAGGGTGGCTAAGGGTTGTGGTATTAGATTGTAAGCCAGCCACCTTCCCCCCTTCTTTCTCTAGTCATCCTCTACACCCTTATTTATCCACCCCAAGTTCCCCGTATCCTCTTCCCTTTTTCTGTAGCCTCCCTATTTATTCTCTAGCCCTCATAACCCGTATCCACCTCCCCCCCTTTTGCCCTACCCACCCATTTTTCTGTTTGCACCCTTTCCTCTCCAATCTGATAACCCCTTCAACCCTCTTTGTATCCCTCTCCATTCCCTTTTTCCCTATCCACCCTCATCCATCTAGACCGCATTTCACTGACTCCCCTTTGTTGCCCCTTAATACCCCTCTTTTCACCTTCTTTCCCTGTTCATCCACCACGATTTCCTCGTGCACCCCACTTTTTATTACCCTCGAATTTGGACGTCACCCCATGCCCAAGCACATCACTAATTAAGACCAAAGGAGGGGTGAGGGTGGGGAAAGAGAAATAGGAATCCACAAAAACTGTTTTGACTTGCAAGTATACCCATATCATCTTATACCTCATGTTTGATATCTTTTTTCAGGATGCCGTTTGCCCTGTTATACTAGGGAAAATGGGGTGTTAGTATTTGGTGTTGGGCACATGGAGTATGCTGGGCAACCCAATCAATGGAATAGTATGGGTGTCACCAATATGCTGTGAGCCAGCCACCTTCCTCCCTTCCTTTTTAGCCACACTCTTTATCCTCTACACTCTAATTTTTCCACCCCCCGTTCTTTTCTTAACCAGCTTTATCCCCTTTTTCCCTATCCACCCTCTTTATTTTTTTTCAGGATGTCGTTTGGTTCTTTGACACTGGGAAGCAGGGGGTGTCAGTATTTTGTGTTGGGTATTTGGAGAATGCTTAGCAACCTACACAATGGAATAGTATGAGCATCACCAATAGGTTGTAAGCCAGCATGGTGCATCACACTTAACCATATGGCTGGCACACTGTAGAAATCTTTTGTATGTACAATTGTAATTCTAGCAATCACGTACCCTCATGTATAGTAGCTGTGTGGGTGGTTGTTTATCAGCTGTTTTACACCTGAGCAGTACTCCCTGTATGGCAGTGCTGCTCTTTCACATGCTGGTGTGAACTGTTTTTTATCTTATGTGCTGTTAAGTACTAAGCAGTTGCTCCCCTCATGGATAGTAGGTGTGTGAGTGATTGTGTATCAGTTTTCTGCATTTTCATAGTGTCTCCCAAGTGGCAATGTTTTTTTTTTTTTACCTCCCTCTTGAACAATGCATATGGCCTTTGTATCTGTGATTTTGAAGGGGCAGTAGGGTAAAGGGAGAAAGGTGGTGGGGGAAGGTAAATACATGAAAGGGGAAGGGTTTTTAGGGACCTTGTGGGGGGAAAGCAAAGGGAGTAAAAGGGGTGAAAAGGGGGGAAAAAGGGGGTTGGGATGAAAGGAAGGAAGGAGAGACTGGGTTTAAACCAAAAAAAGGGGGAGGGATTTTGAAAGGGGTAGGTAGCGGGGCGGAGGGGAAAAAAAGGGGGCGGGGAAAAACGGGTTTAAATAAAAAAGGGTTTTAGGGAAAAGAGCGGGGGTCTTGTAAGGGGGTGTTTAAAACCCCGGAATTACGAGAAAACGATGTAGAAAAAAAAGGATAAAGGGGACAAAAAGGGTCAAAAAAAATAGGACGCAGTGGAAAGGGAAAAACTGTAACCCACATGAAAAGGGGCAGAAACCTTTTTAAATTGCACAACTCTTTTTTTTCACCCAATTTTCACCTGTGTTCCTCATGACATCCCCCCTTTTCCCTATATTTTCTACACATTTCTTGTCACATTCTATCAAAATATCTAACCTCTCTATTTTCTGCACCCCCTTTACCTGGGCGGTACCTCTCCCAATTCCCTGTCAATTTCCCTCTACCCCCCTTATCATTTTCCCCCCCCTTGCCCCCAAATTCCTGGTGTACCCACTCTACCTTTCATGCCCCCTATTTATCCTAACAACCTTATCTAACCCCCTTTTTAATTTTCACCCCCCCCCATTCACCCCCTCTCCCAAATTTATCTCTCCACCCCCTTTCCCCAACCTTTTCCCCTTTCCCTTTTCTTCCTGTCGTACCCTCTCTCCCTTTTTCCCCCCCCTTTTATCCTCCCTGTCCCCCTTTAAATTTAAACCCATTACCTCGGGCTGACCTATCTCTCCATTGCCCACTATTTCTCAGTGTACCCTCTCCACCCCTTTCACACTCTCAAACCAAACCCCCCTTTTGCACCCTCCCTTACATTATCCAGTTTCTCTAACATTCATCCCTTTATTCCTGTGGTACCCTCTCTACCATTCACAAGAGGTGAATACACCCACCTATGCATTATCCACTCCATTTAACCCTATATACTTATGATGTACCCCTTTTTTCATGTCATACCCTATCTACCTTTCACCCCATTTAACCCTATATGCTTTATGATGTACCCCTTTTCACCCACCTATGCATTATCCACCCCTTTTAAAACCCCTATGTTTTCCCCCCTTTTTTTTAATCCACTAAACCCTTTAAAGCTTTTTCCCCCCCTTGTATATATTTTATACCTTTGAATTTTTTGGGGGTTTTTTGTCTATACTTTTTTGGGGACTCCAATGATTTTAAAGGGGGGGATTTAACTAAACAACCTCTGGTTTTTTAAGGGGGGAAACCCTTAAAACCCCCTTAGGCCCCGCGGGGCTCAAGCTGTTTTTACGCTTTCTTAGGGGTTTAAGGGCTGTTTGCGATGATAAGTTCAAGTCTTTCACCTGTGCCCATGAGTTCAAAGCCCTTTTTCCCTTTTTTACTTTCTTACTTTTGCCAGGAATCTTTAAAAATTTGATTTTTAGGTTTTTCAGTATTAGAAAATGCTAAAACTTTCCCTAGGGGGGGGGGGCCGATTTAAAAACTTTTGATATTTCCCTCACAAAATTTAACAACACCCCAATCCCAAGAGCAATACCAGTTACTATGAAAATTGGGAAAGGGAGGAAAGGGGGAAATAGGAATCCCGAAAAACTATTTTTACTTGCCCCTTAAATTTTTAGGGGCTGGGAAAACAATTGGGGAGTTAAAAAGGGGGGGGAGAAAGCAAAGGGGGGGGATAGGTATAGGGGGGTACAACAGGAAAAAGGGGACAGGAGAGGTTTTAAATTTGGGGGAAATTTGGGGAGAATAAAGAGGGGGAAAAAAGGGGGGAAAGGGAAAAGGGTTTAAAACCGGGGGAAAAGGGGGATAAGAAAGGTTTTTGGGTAATGCCCCAAGGGAGGTGTAAAAGGGGGGGGGTTTGAGGGGGGGGGATAAGGGGGGTGAAAGGAAAAAGTTTTTACACTTTTTGGAAAAAGGGGGGAAGGGGGTGGAGAGATTAAATGTGAAAAGGGTAGAGAGGGAATCACAGGGGGATGGTAGAAGGGGGGTTTTCCCAATAAAGGGGGCGGTTTTGATAAGGGGTAGAAAAAAAAGAGGGTTTGATAGGAAATATAGGGAAAAGGTTTAAAAAGGGGGTTTGGGGAGAGGAAAAGGGGGGGGAAAAGGGAAAGGGAAAAAAGGTAGAGGGGGATCAATTGGAAAGGGGGGGGTGCATACAGAAAAAGGATCAGTTAGGAGGGCAATAAAATAAAAGGGGGGGGGTTATGAAAAAGGGGGCTAAAGCAGAATGGGGGTGGAAAAATAAAGGTGTAGGGGATACTAGAAAAAGAAGGGGGGGGGTGGGGGCTGGCTTACAAACTTTTAAAAAGGTGTCCACTTTATTCCCACCCCAAATGCCGCAAAAATTCTCACCCTATGCTCCTCATATCACGGGGCAAAATGCAGACTGAAAAAACAAAGAAACAAAAGGGAGAAATTGTAATTTGGGGTGAAACTGCAAACTGGAAAACCCCCCCATGGGGCCCCATTGTTTTTTTTTGCCAGTCCCTCACAAATTTGGCAATCAAAAATGTTTTTGTGGATTGCTACTCCCCCTTTCCCACCATCAACCCCTTTTATAAAATGGATTGCCCTTGGGGTTTGGGGGGATTTTTTAAAAATTTAGTTTTAATATCAGGATTCCTTTTAATCAGAATTTTGACATTTTTGCCTATTTCTAATAGAAATCCCAATATCTAATTAAAAAGATACTGGCCTAAAATAAAATTGAAAATTTTGAAGACAAAAATCCCTTTGGGGGTAAACTCCGGCACGATGTAAGACTAGAACTCTTATATGCAAAACCACCTTAACCATTTCTATCACCAAAGTTTTTGGGCCCCAAGTCTTCAATTTATACAAAAACATGTGGGGATTTTTATGGGGTTTGGGTTTTAAACCTAAGGAAAATGCTTTCGTTGCTTGTGAAAACCAGCGAAAGGTAACTTTACCACTCAACTGTCGCTCAGATCCATTGCAGATGAGGCATTTTAGGTCTCCACGTCTTGAGTCGGGGGATTTGAATAACTCAAAAAAAGAGGTCAGAGCTTGTTATAGGAAGTGATCTCACAACCTCGCACAAACCACCACTGCCACTGTGCATGGTGCGCCACTAGGTCTCTTAGGCTGAAACAGCCATCAATAGGAATGGTGAGAAAAAGAGAAAGATCTAACCCCCAATACGAAAGCGCTCCATCAGCTGAGCCAGCGGTAGCCTAGTGGTTAAGGCTCCCTTAAATGTGGTGGATAATGCATAGGTGGGTGTATAGGGGGTGAGAGGGAGAGAGGGTACCACAAGAAAAAAGGGGTGGATAAAGGGGTGAAAGGTAGAGAGACTGGATAATGTACGGGAGGGTACAAAAGGGGTTGGTAGAGAGTGTGAAAGGGGTGGAGAGGGTACACTGAGAAATAGTGGGCATGGGGTTGGAGAGATAAGTTGACAGAGGGGTACAGATGGATGGTAGATAAGAGGGTAGATGTGGTATTAGGAGAGGTTAAAAAGGGTTGCATGGAGAGGAAAAAAGGGTGAAAGGTAGAGAGGGTACAACAGGAAGAAAGGAGAGGGTAAAGGTGGGCATGGGGGTGGAGAGATAAGTTGGTAGAGGGGTAATGTACAAGCGAATGGTGCACAGGTAAAGTGGGTTAGATCAGGGTGTAGATGTGGTGTTAGGAGAGGATAAAGGGGTGAAATGTAGAGTGGGTACACCAGGAAATAGAGGGCATGGGGGTGAACAGATAAGGTGGTAGAGGGGTAATGGACAGATGAAGGGTAGAGGGGGGTTGCCCAGGTAAAGTGGGTGGTAAGATAGGCGTGTAGAAAATAAAGAGGGTAGATATTTTGATAAAATAGAATGTGACAATAACTGTGTAGAAGATCTAGGGCAAAGGGGGGATGAAATAGGGTGGCTTTTGCTTAAGGGAAGGAGTTTTTACAGGAGATGGGAGGATGTCATGAGGAAAACAGGTACAAATTGGGTGAAAAAAAAAGAGTTGTGCAATAAAATGGCTGCTGCCCCTTCTCATGTGATTACAGCTCTCTTACTCACTGCTTCCTATTTTATTGACCCTGTTTGGTCCCTTGATCCATTTTATCTACACCATTTTCTCTGTAATTTGGTGTAAAGGTGGAAGGTAGAAGGGGTGGCTAAGGGCAGAGAGCGTAAACCTGGAAATAGGGGTGTGGAGAGAAAATGTGTAGAGAGGTAACAAAAAGGTGGATGGTGTGGTGCAAAGGGGGTGGTTAGATAAGGGTGGAGAGAATAATGGAGAGGATAAAGAGTGATGAAAGGTAGAGAGGATACAGCATGAAATAGGGGGATGGAATAGTTTGGATGATATACAAGTGGATGTAAAAGGGGTATGGAAGAGAGGGTACACCAGGAATGAGTGGGCACACAGGTGGAGAGATAATTGTGTAGGAGGTAAAAGGGTAATGCCAAAGGTGGAGGGGTAATGCACAGGTGGATGCTAGAGGGATGGTTACATAAGGGTGTAGAAAAAATAAAAAAAGAGGGTAGATATTGTGATATAGCAGTAAAATAAGATGAATACAGGGAAAAAGGGGGTGAAGATGGAAGGGTTACATGGGAAAAAGAGGGTGGATGAAATAGGGTGGCTAGGGGTTGTGGTATTAGATTGTAAGCCAGCCACCTTCCCCCCTTCTTTCTCTAGTCATCCTCCACACCCTTATTTATCCACCCCAAGTTCCCCGTATCCACGTCCCTATTTATTCTCTAGCCCTCATAACCCGTATCCACCTCCCCCCCGTTTGCCCTACCCACCCATTTGTATGTTTGCACCCTTTCCTTTCCAATCTGATAACCCTTTCAACCCTCTTTGTATCCCTCTCCATTCCCTTTTTCCCTATCCACCCTCATCCATCTAGACTGCATTTCACTGACTCCCCTTTGTTGCCCCTTAATACCCCTCTTTTCACCGTCTTTCCCTGTTCATTTCCCCCACGATTTCCTCGTGCACCCCACTTTTTTATTACCCTCGAATTTGGACGTCACCCCATGCCCAAGCACATCACTAGTTAGGACCAAAGGAGGGGTGATGGTGGGGAAAGAGAAATAGGAATCACCAAAATTGTTTTGACTTGCAAGTATTACCCATATCATCTTATTTCCTCATGTTTGATATCTTTTTTCAGTCTGCCGTTTGCACTGTTATACTAGGGATTATGGGGTGTTAGTATTTGGTGTTGGGGACATGTAGTATGCTGGGCAACCCAATCAATGGAATAGTAAGGGTGTCACCAATTGGTGTGAGCCAGCCCCCTTCATCCCTTCCTTTTTAGCCACACTCTTTATCCTCTACACTCTAATTTTTTCCACCCCCGTTCTTTTCTTAACCAGCTTTATCCCCTTTTTCCCTATCCACCCTCTTTTTTTTTTTTCAGGATGTCGTTTGGTTCTTTGACCTTTGGGGAAACAGGGGGTGTAAGTATTTTGTGTTGGGTATTTGTAGTATGCTTAGCAACCTACACAATGGTAATTTTATGAGCATCCACAATAGGTTGTAAGCCAGCATGGTGCATTTACACTTAACCATATGGCTGGCACACTGTAGAAATCTTTTGTATGTACAATTGTTTTAATTTTAGCAATCACGTACCCTCATGTATGTACTGTGTGGGTGGTTGTTTATCAGCTGTTTTACCCTGACAGTACTCCCTGTATGGCAGTGCTGCTCTTTCACATGCTGGTGTGAACTGTTTTTTATCTTATGTGCTGTTAAGTACTAAGCAGTTGCTCCCCTCATGGATAGTAGGTGTGTGAGTGATTGTGTATCAGTTTTCTGCATTTTCATAGTGTCTCCCAAGTGGCAATTGTTTTTTTTTTTTTTTACCTCCCTCTTGAACAATGCATATGGCCTTTGTATCTGTGATTTTGAAGGGGCAGTAGGGTAAAGGGAGAAGGTGGTGGGGGAAGGTAAATGGACATGTAAGGGAAGGTTTTAGGGACCTTGTAGGGGGTAAGCAAACGGGAGTAGATGGGTGACAATGGGGTAAAAAGGGGGTTGGGATGAAAGGAGAGGAAGGAGTAGACGTGGTTTAACAGAAAAAGGGGGCAGGGATGTTGTATGGGGTAGGTAGCTGGAGCGGAGAGTAAGAAAAGGGGTCGAGGACAAACAGGTGGTTAATAGAAAAAGGTAGGGATATGAGCTGGGGTCTTGTAAGGGTGATTAAAGCCGGAATTACAGAGAAAACGATGTAGATAAAACGGATCAAGGGACAAAACAGGGTCAATAAAATAGGAAGCAGTGAGTAAGAGAGCTGTAATCACATGAGAAGGGGCAGCAGCCATTTTACTGCACAACTCTTTTTTTTCACCCAATTTTCACCTGTGTTCCTCATGACATCCTCCCATCTCCTGTAAAAACTCCTACCCTCAACCAAAAGCCCCCCTTTTCCCTATATTTTCTACAAATTTATTGTCACATTCTATTTTATCAAAATATCTAACCTCTCTACTTTCGGGAGTTTGAACCTAAGGAACAAGTGCTTACGTTGCTTGCTGAAAGCCAGCGTAAGGTAACTTTACCACTCAACTGTCGCTCAGATCCATTGCAGATGAGGCATTTTAGGTCTCCACGTCTTGAGTCGCGGATTTGAATAAGTCAAAAAAAGAGGTCAGGAACTGAGATCTCGGACTTCCGGGGGCGGGACGCAAGATGGCGGCCGCATCCTAAGAGAGCTCCAAAGTGTCCTCTGGTGAATCCGCTGACATCGGGAACATCATTGCTCTGGGAGGCAAAACATCCCAATCCCGACGGAGTACAGACCGAGGGGCATAAGAGGAGCCCTATATCACCTTCCTCGGTGGTCCGGAGGCAAAGCTTGGCCTCGTGCAGCCCGGGGCGCAGGAGGGAAAGGGCCCGCGGAGCTAAAGACCGCCTGCTCAATAAACAGGCACCGACCCGGAGAAAACGGGGACCCATACCCCCCCCCCGGTGAGAACGGGGCCCAGCATACACAGACGGCTGCAAGCCACCCGCGCGGGGGAAGAGAGAGACCGGATCATCCCTGCCCGGACCGGGAGCCGGGGCGGCGGCGATCCCCGCGCAGAACGTCCCAGCCAATACGCGCGCAGCGCGGGTTCCTACGGACCTTGGGGGTCAGGGAGGACGAGGACCGGGGGAAGAGGTGCGGGCAACACAACCCCGAGGGGGCAGAAAAGATCGGACCCACGGACGACCTCTCTGACCAGGGACGCCAAAAAGGACTCTGAAAAAAAAAAAAAAAAAAAAAAAAAAAAAAAAAACCCCCCACCTGAAAGGAGCGGACCCCAAAAAACAGTCAAGGTGAGATCGTGCCCGGGGAGGGGGGCGCCACTAACCCCAGTGTAACCCACTATGATACCGGGAGATTGGGAGGAAAAACCGCCCGCTCAAGTGACTGATGCTGCCCCGGGGGGAAAACCCCATTTTGCCCCCGGCCATTTTTTGCCCAGGGGTTCCCGAACCCCAAAAACCCTTTTTAGGGGGGATGGACAACTCGCACCAAACACCCCCTTTGACTGTATTCCCTATAGGTCACAGCGCTGAGACCAAAACCTCTCACATTGTGCCTTATTAGGGAAAAAAAGGGGACCGCCTTTGGCCAAAAGTGCAAACCCCCCACGGGATAGCACCCCTGTCAAAACCCGTCTAGGAACATCGAGAACCCGCCCCCCTTCCCAACCACACAGCCTGACCCCTTGCGGTTTTCCCTACAAAAAATGGGGAATTGAATCTTTAAATCTGCAGCCCTTTAATGGGGTACAAAACCCGCTACTCACGAGTGGTGAACACGGAGGGTTAAACCCGATCACAACCCATTGCCTTCCTGTCTAAGCAACCCCTCACCACAACCATTTTTCTCACCTGCAGGGTTTTAAAACCCCCCTACCACGTAGCACCATGCCACCTACGGACTGCCATTACAGGACACAGCACCTGACTGCATTCGGCCAATTTACAATATGTACATTACAGCCAAATTATCCTGAAAAACTCTGGAACTTAAACAGAAGCGGTAGGCCGCGGTGACACGTACCCCAAA
>JAODAL010001193.1:0-244295 GCA_025379985.1 Phyllomedusa bahiana | reverse complement strand
CCCCTTTTTTGGGGGGTTTAGGGCCTGTGAATCTCAGTAATGAACAGCGTCGTCAATCTGTCCTTCAGTGTTAATGCAACCTGCATCCAGCATTCTTACTCCCTCGTCCTCCCATTCACAGCCACAAATGTCGTCATCACATCCGTCCAAAAATGAAGCAGCCCAAATGTCAACTCGGGTACCCACCACTGTGGATACTCCATTGTCTGAAGACCTCTTTGACCCACAAGATGCGGTTGGGGTCAGAAGGCATGTTAAAAGATCAAGAGCTAAAGAGGATGATTTTCTCTGCTCGGGACGCCCATTACTGATGCCATCAGGGGAGGAGAAGGAAGCCGGTCAATCGGCAAAAATCCCGGGGGTCGCAACGCCTTGCAGTCCCTCTTGCTTGTAGCCCGCAGCAGAATGTCAGGACGACGAAGTCACCTGTGTTGATGATGATGATGACGACATTGCGGATCCAACGTGGTCTTTTCAGCAGAATTTGCTTGCGAGCGCTTCATCACTGGACGAGGAGGTAAGACGATGGGGGTATTGGTCAGTAGGGGTTCCGCCTCAAAAAGGAGAGGGCGGCCGCAGAAGTCCGCTGATATATTCCGCCAGCCAGGTCAGCGCAAACCCCTGCTCCTCGCTTATCGGCGTCAAAAAGGTCCAGGACCCTCAAGCCTTGGGCCTTCTTTGAGCAAGCCTCTGATTCACACCACGATGTCATATGCCGCCTTTGACGTAAACGCAACTAGAGGCAAGAACCTAAGATTTATAACCAACAACAACATGTCTAGTCACATTCAGCAAATGCATGATTTGAAATGGAGGCAACACTTGGACAAAAAAGGCCAGACCGACGCCAGGCCTCCAACCACTGTCACACCCTCTGTCTCCGCCTCCTCCTCCTCCAGCGCCAACCACCAAGCGTTCCTCAGCTGCCCATGTCTCTCAGAGTCATATCAGGATCACCTCCGCTCAGCCTCCACCATCGCCCGAGTACCAACCACACCACCAGAGACCCCATCCTAACCCTTCTCCTCCCGCCAGTTTGATGACCTGCACGCCGTAAAAGGGGCCCAGTCTAGCAGCCAGCCTTCTGTCTTCCAGGTTTGGGAGCAGAAGAAACACTTTTAACCAAACCATCCCAAAGCCAAAAAGCCTGAATGTCGGCATTGCCGGGCCCTTTTTGGCCTTGGAAATGTTGCCTTTTCGTCTGTTTGGACACAGTTTGGGTTCCGCCACGTCATGGCCCTTGCCTGCCCCCAAAACCAGATGCCGAGCAGGCATTTCTTTGCCAGAAAAGCCATCCCTGCCCTGGCCAGCCACGTGTCATCTAAAATTTCAAGCATGTTGTCTGCATCTGTGGCCGGAAAAGTCCATCTGACCACCGACACATGGACTAGTAAGCACGGCCAAGGCCGCTATATCTCTGTGACAGCTCACTGGGTGAGCTGGGTGGATGTGTCGGGGGTGACGGTGGCTCTTCAGGCTCGGCGCACGCTCTTCAAAACCGCAGGGATGGGCAGGGTTCTTTCCCGCAAGGTCCTCTTGGGGCATCACGGGCCCAGAGAAACCGGGCCGTGTTGAAATTAATCTGTCTTGGAGACCATCCACACACAGGTCAGGAGCTGTGGACGCCCCTCCCAACGAGACCGAGCGCTGCTAGGTGCCAAGAACCTTGTGCCGGGCAAGGTGGTGTGCGATAACGGGCGAAATTGCTGGCCGCCCTTAAGATCGGTAGCTGGAGAACATCCCCTTGCCTGGCACATGTCATGAAACCTTGTCGTCCAGAAATTTCTAAAGAGCTACCCGGGTTTCTGGACTGCCTGTTTGGGGAAGGCTCGAAGTCTAGTCGCACTTCCGCCGTTCGCACCCTGTTTCGTCCCGCCTGGCTGCGTTGCAGCGTCAGTTTCGGCCTTCCCTCAACCGTCTCATTTTTGACGTGGCAACACGCTGGAATTCCACCCTCCACATGCTCCAGCTATTGTGGCAGCAGCGCAATGCCATTACGCAGTACAAGTGGCACATGGCCTGACAAGCAGCGGTGCGGACCTCGGGTTTTTTGAGCCACCGAGAGTGGAGGCGGGTTTGAAAGAGCTCTGCACCATCCTTCCCCATTTTTTGAAGAAGCCACCAAAATTGTCAGTGCGGACAATGCCCTTGTCAGCATGAGCATTGTGGTGATCTTAGTTCTGGAACGATCTTTGGGACACTCTGAAACAACAGGTCCCGCCAGCGACGGAGGAGGAACGGACACAGATGGGGACACGGAGCCTTTTCTCTCCGTCAAATCCACAAGTCCCAACGGTTTCACAATTTCTTCGGTCTTCATTAGGAAAGTGGGTTCGGGGTCCAGGGCTATTGCAAGGTGGCGCATCAGCTCTCAGGGTGCATCATCTCAGCAAGTCAGGGCTGTGTTGAAGCTGGTGCCGGAGAAGCGGAGGAGGAGGAGGTATTCAAAGACAACGACGTTACCGAACGTCCCTGCCTTGGAAAGAGGTTGGCGCGAATTTGAGGCGGAGGAGGAAGATGGGGAAAGATCAGTTTGCTAGTCCCCTTCGACCCAGAGGCTTGGAAATCAAGGCTCCATCTCTCACTTGAGTGTTGGATGCTCCATTTCCTCCAACATGATCCTTGCATTAAGGCCATCAAAATGAACAACAGTTACTGGGTGGCACCCCTTCTGGATCCCCAGTACAAAACAAAACTCAGGGATTTTCCTTCCCCCCCACCCAAATAGAGAGTAAAATGCAGGAATGGAGACCTTGCTGATTGATCAAATGGGGACATCTGTTGCATTTGCTTCAAAGTTCCCCAAATGTCAAGGTGGGAACAACATCAGGACGTGACAGCAGTAGAGTGCCAAGTAGCCGTAGCGGCAGCACAGCAGCAGGCAAGGTGGCAGAAGCCTAATGGTGGGCCTCTGGGAATTTTTATTTACCACCTCACTAAGCATGCAATGCAGGGCACACATCCAACACACAGAGACCAGCTTAAGATCATGGTGCACGACTATCTGCGTCTCTAAACCGATGTTTTTGTAGTGTTCCGGACCCAATAGATTTCTGGGGATCCAAAATGGACGAATGGCCCGAGCTCGCTCGCCACGCCCCTAGAGGTTTTGTCCTGCCCAGCAGCCAGCGTCATATCTGAGCGGACCTTCAGCACAGCTGGGGGAGTCATTACAGACAAATGCATCCGGCTTTCCACAGATAATGTGGATCGTTTAACTTTCATCAAGATGAATCAGGCATGGATTATCTGATGATGTTGTGGCCCCAATTGCCGAGGTCACCGATTAGTTGCCGGTCTACTTCACATTCCTCTTCAAACAGAAATGGGGCCTCTTGAAAACTTTTTTTAAATGATCATTTTTTACTGCAATTTTTATTCTCTTTTCCCAACAGTTCATTTCTCTGGTTTTTTCTGTGAGGAGACTGTAAAAGACAGCAAGGTTTCATGACAACACCATATTCCATTTACTCACTTTATCTTAGAAGTTTTTTGCATTGTCAATGGGTTTTGAGTCATGTTGCTTTTGGGGATACAGCTATAATTATGGTCCTTTGGAACAGAAATGTGGCTTTTAAGTGGCATTTCTCCCTCACAATTTTTAATATGGCTGAGAAGTCATATTTTTAATTTTTTGGGGTCATGTTGCTGTGAGATACAGCATAATCATGGTCCTTTGGGAAAAGAAATTGGTGGCTTTTAAGTGGCATTTCTCCCTCACAATTTTTAATAGTGGCTGTAAAGTCATATTTATAATTTTTTGGGGTCATGTTGCTGTGAGATACAGCAATAATCATGGGCCCTTAGGAACAGAAATGTGGCTTTTAAGTGGCATTTCTCCCTCACAATGTTTAACAGTGGCTGAGAAGTCATTTTTATAATTTTTTGGGTCAGGCTGCTTTGAAATGCAGTAATACTACAGGCCCTATTATAAAAAAAAAAGTTGTTTTTTAACAGACATTTGTTCTTCACAAAATTTTCCAAAGTGGCTCAAGGGGCATGCTTTGAATTTTTGGGGGCAATTTTGGCTGTGACATGCAGTTATAAATACAGGTCCTATTATAAAAAAATGTTGTTTCTAAAAAGACATTTGTTTCTTCACAATTGTCCAAAGTGGCTCAAGGTCATGCTTTGAAATTTTTGGGGCATTTTGCTGTGACATGGGACTATACAACAGTCCTATTATAAAAAAATGTTGTTTTCTAACAGACATTTGTTTTTTCACAATTGTCAAAAGTGGCTCATGGGTCATGTTTTGAATTTTTGGGGGCATTTTGCTGTGACATGCAGCTATACTACAGGTTGTTTCTAACAGACATTTGTTCTTCACAATTGTCAAGAGTGGCTCAAGGGTGATGGCGCTGTCAGAAACGGAAATAGGGAGGGACACTGTTAATGGGAAAACAAAATTGCAAAATGACTTGTTTTTGCAAGATCTTTAACATAAACATCAATCCCTGTATTGAGACCAACCCCTTTAATACAATTAAAAAAGAGAAACAAAGACATGGTGGGATTCCATCCTATTTTAAAAATGTGTTTTCTAGAATTAAACTAGTAAAAAACTTGCATGTACAAAAATAGCTGGTAAAAAACTCCTCTGAATTGTACAAGGAGGTACAGGAAAACTTGACCAGATGTAGGGTTTTTCAGAGGACATGGAGTATGGAGCATGGACAGAGAACAAGTACAGAGACAATTTCCTCCAGCACGTTGAGTAAAATGAGAAAAAGAATGCCAAGAAAAAGGGCTCTATGAGGGAGCCAAAACGTCATTGTAAACATGTGAGAATAAAACTTTGTGTTTTTCACTATATACCTGGATAGTGCTGCGATATTTTTGGACTCTAAATAATAGTTTAGTTACGTGAATGCGTGACATTATTGCAATTCATCACTTCCTCCCAAACCAATTGTGCCATTGTAATGCCCATTCCGAAACGTTTCCATGAGGAGCAGAAATCTTCCAGCTAAGAGTATGTTCACACTGCGTATTTGCGAGGCGTACTTCGGGCCGTAATTGCGCTGCAATGCAATTTCTGAAGTACAGCCCGCAAATACGGTAAAATCATAGTTCTCATTGAGTGCCATGATTTCCCAACACAATATGAGCCCATAAAAAGAAGTGACATGTCACTTCTTTCAGATGCCAGAAGAAGCGAAAGTGAGTTGGAGCTGACCCAAAGCGCTGTGGAAAGTACGCACTGGCCAGCACACACTTTCAACAGCAGGTGTATAGTGGCGCGCACAGGTATGTGCTGCTATACGCTGTGTGAAAATAACCCAAAGGCTAATATGCAAGAAGCTTGGTACAAGGTCTGTATGGGTTTCATTGGACAACACAGGGGTTAAAGTTTCAAGTCATTGCTGTGTCAAAGTGACTGTCAAGTGTGTCGCTGTGGGTCTCCGAGAGGGTTACCCTCTTCTAAAACTTGTTCTGCCAACTTGCCTAACATCATGTTGTATTAGTCACAGAAAAGTGCCCACTTCACCACTCTTCTTCAAAAATGTCCTCAACTGCAACATGTTTAGGACACAATACTCTGCAGAGACTGACTTTAAGCCACACAATAGCAAATACGACTTCAGTTCAAGTAATTTAGTAAGTTAAAGGGGTTGTCCAACTCCCCAAAAACCTTAGAAACAGCCAAAAATTATATAAGATAACAAGACAAAATGTATCCAGTGTTGTAGCTGAGGATGTATGGCACATGAGCAGTAATGTCAAAAGGGTGGTACATGAGAGCTGGGGCAACTGACCTGTAGCTGTGGCCATATGTTGAGTGCAAGCAAGCTACCGCTGAAATGAACACCAGAGCTTCAACAGTGGATCAGCAGTGGATTGAATTGGTTAGTACACTTTTTTTTATTGTGGGGGGAGGGGCTATTTTTAAGATTTTTTTGGAGGACAACCCATTTACTGTCTCTTGGTGGACCATCCAAAGATTAGTGATCCCCGCATATAACAGTTAAAATTTACTTCTGTATTTTATATCTGGTTAGGTATTAGGTGGTCTACATTTCCCTTGCTTAAAACTTTTAAAGCTGCTCGGTCTTCTAATCATAGGAAATGCTAACCCGACTGGTGTGATGTGCTAGAATCACTGCAATCTTTAGATATTTCATCTGGCTTTATGTCCTGCAAGCCTGTTCGTGCTCAACATGCAGACTTGTTATGGATCATTAGACCTGGATGAGCTGTACCCAATCAATTATTTTGATTACATTGTCTTCAAGGACCAAACGATACAATTTCAGTTACACGATATAACAAAAACATCACAATAATGACTTACAAATGCAAAAAAAAAGTCCTCATCAGCTTGCATCCATAACTTTTCCATCTAACTTGTTTCTGACAACCAAGAAGAGAAAGATTGCCTTTGGGAAATTAATTCTGTGCAATACCAGCCCAATCACCCTAGGAAGGTCTACAGAAGGTCAGCCTTACAATCCAATTTTACAGATGTCTTCTCTTTCCAATTATCCTACAGCAATCTCCCTTCAGATTTTAGGACAAAAGACTATCACTTCAGCCCAGGAGTCTCTGTCCGATCATATTGCTTGGCTCATGGGGGTCTGGTTGGTCGTGCTGTTATATCCAAGCACATATAGCAAGACAACTTCTTATTCCAGCACCTCCATCTTGCCCCAACTGGAAGCCAGGGAACCTTGATTGCTGGAAAACAAAAATATAGTGCATGCTTGGCACTGACTATTGACCATGGTGTACCAAAGACAACAAAAGAAGAACAGGCAAACACCAGAGGAACAATCAAATACAATAAGGGTGGTATGGGTCATGTCTTATACTATACATGCTGTGTACCTTTTTTGTTTGTCAGATTAGTGCAGGTTACAGTACATACTCATGAGCACATGTACTCTTTATCGTCAAATTGAAAAAGCATTTCTACAAAGTGGTCTTTATTCAGCATGTGGAGGAAGTTCTCACCTCAAAAATTATAAAAGGGATAGTGAAAGCCTTTAGCTTGCATCCAAAATTCCATATTGGAGGTGTATAAGGTGTACAAGGTTTTGAAGTAATTTCAGTAAAAATTACAAGTCTGTTGAGAATCAATTAAAACCAGATCCAATTTGTTCTGCCTCTATGGTCAAAGCTTCATAGCCATGAACTTATGTAATATATTGTATATAGTTTATTGTATATAGCTTTTACTGCCGAATTGTAATGGTCCAACATTTACCAACAATAAAAGAGTCTTAGGGCTCCTGCACACTTGCATGTCATGAACCTGTAGTAATTTATTTTGTCAGTGAAAATCAGTTCTAACACATGTAGTTTTATTCACATTTCCATTATTTTGTATGCACATTGTTCTATGTAAGGCCATAGAAGTCAATGTGTGGAATTTAAAAACGTATCATTTTTTAAAGAACATCACCAAAATAGCAAAAACAGAACTAATCCTTTAGCAAACAATGGCTAAACAATGGATAATTTCTAATAAAATATGGAACAAAAATGAATTCAGTATGGAAAAAAAACAGAACAACTTGTAATGAAAGATTTGTATTGTGCATCAGTTATTATTTGCTCCAGAATTTTATGTGGAAGTATGAACGAGCCTTTACTGGTTTTAGTAAAAGGAAGCAGCCTCACTACTAGGTATGAAAAGATTTTTCATTATATAGCACTGAAACTTGGCTAGTCTATCAGTACAAAATTTGTGGACTGTGTAATCAATATCAATTACACAATGACTGCCATAATAAATCTGAGACTGTCAAAATAAGGTGTTACTCACTGAATTACCATACCATGATCTTGCCACATGATATTGCCTTACAACTGTAAAAAATATGGGGCCAATTTTATTGCGCACAATAGTAGTGTAGAATGCGCCTGAATCTTATAGGCCATTTAGAGATTCTCACAGCATTTCACTTGGACCAACCACATTTTTTCTCTTCTAACACCATAACTCCCCTAGCATGGTCTAACTCATAATACTTGAGTTAAGATAAACAGGCTTCCCCTGCACTACATGAGGCTTAAGCCACATCTTCCATCGACTTCCTGCTACCAGCTCCTTACATATCCTTCTGGTTTCTGTTACAACAAAGAATGTTAGTGGTAACAGAAAATATATCAATATAAGCACCTAGACATTGGATTACATAAAGAGTGGGTCACTGTTAAACACATTAAATACAATATATACAGGAAATACAAAATGCACAATACATACATATGACAACAACATAAAAAAACAATGGACATTTTCTGACTGGGACCCAAATTCAACCCCGGCATTTGAAAGCACACAGGTTGCCGTGTGGTGAATGTGAAATAAGTTTGAGCACTTGTTGATGATGAAAGAGTGTAATAAGTGCAGGACAATTATATGTCATATCTGTGCCTGGCACACTTTAATAAGTCTGAGCTGCTCCGGGATGTAACGCTACATTCACATCTATGTTGGAGGGTCCAGCAGGAGCCTCCGTCAAAAGTTCTGTAAAGAAACTGAAATATAGCACATCCTGCTGTACTATTTTGTCTGTTCAAATAAGAGGCAGCATGACAAAAACCCAATGGCCCCATTATATTTAATGGGGTCTGTCCAATAACCAATTCAGTTTTCTGTAATTATGACAGAACAGAAAACCTTAAATAACAACGCTGATGTGAATGTAGCCTAATATCAGGCACAGCTCCTACAAAAAAAGTAATGGAGCTGTGCCTACTAAACAATGAAGGGGACATGACATTCAGCAGAGGCCCCTTCAAATAGTTGAATTACATTGTCTATGTAATAAATTACTAATAATGCAACTAACTCCAAAAAATGCATGCTGTTTTTGAGGTTTTTTTGTTTGTGTGTTCCTAAGGATACTTCACACACAAGCAAAATGCCAATCCTAATTAAAACAGTGAAGGAGTGAGACGTGCCATATGTTTTCAGAGATGTATTTTTCATAATACAGTCTGCCTAAAACTGAATTCTATTTAACAAAATTGTAAAATACAAACCTTGTAATATTGCTTGTGTGCCCCCATATAATAGTGACTGCCTGTCCTGATTGTTGGCCCATGTAAAAGCACTGGAAATAGTAATTTAATAATATCCTCCGATACTTATAATCTCCTAATTAACGCCATACTTTTTTCCAAAAATGAACATATTTTTAGCAAAAATCAATTGTTAATCTGCCTTAAATGAAAAAAATTGACCATAAGACATTGTTTTCCATATAAAGAAATTCACTTGGAAAGTGTGTTATTGTATCAGTGGCAGTAGTAATGCCAGCATCCATCATGACAATTTGAATAGCTATAACTTTAACTATAACTTAATGTACTTACCTCCAAAGTTCGCAGTAAACTGCACATTAAGATAGTTATCAATAGTATAGTAGAAAAATTCAACCAGATGATCAACACATCACCTATAAAACTATTCCAATATTTTTTGTACAGTATACATGTTGTCTACAATATATACATAAATATATATATATATATATTTATATATATATATATATATATATATTATATATATATATATATATAATATATGTACATATACATATATATATGTCGTCCAAATAGGATTAAAAACAAAGAGTTGGTGCTGCTGACATCCCCATCATTGTGTTAGTTCTACTTATCACCCAACAGGAAAGTGTTATATATACACACAAACACATATATATCTATATATATAAAGAGTAATAAATCACGCACACTTTTGTAAATATTGTATAACATCTTTCCATGGGACAACACTGAAGATATGACGATTGATACAATATAAAGAAGTCAGTGTACAGCTTGTATAACAGTGTAAGTTTGGTGTGCCCACAAAATAACTCAACACACAGCCATCAATGTCTAAACCACTGACAACAAAAGTGAAAACGGAAAACTCCACGTTGTCATGTGACTCGTTAGCGTTACAAGGTCTCAGGTATGAGACCTTTTAAAGAAATAAAACTGATCACAGAAAGATTGATAGAAAGAGGTTATACAAACAAAATTATAAAACAAGCAGAAATAAAAGCAAGGAATAAAAATCGTGATCAGTTATTATTCCCAAAGTCTAAATATAAAAAAGAAGAGGCCAACAATATTACATTTTCTACTCCATATAGCTCTGAATTTTGGAAGATTAAAAAGATTTTTTCAAAAAATATAAACATCCTTAGACAGGACGAAGACATGGCTAAAATCATTGACCAAGGTATAAGATGTGTTCCGAAAAGAAACCTTACTATAGGTAATCAAATTTCCACTAATAATTTTAACAGTAAAATCAGGATGGGAACGTGGCTATCACAAAAAGGATTTTATCCATGTGGCGGCAGTAGGTGCAGTGTGTGTCAATACACAAAAAAAATGGTTACTTTCAAATCAAATGATGAAAGAAGTTATAATATTAAAGAATTTACTAATTGCAATAGCCACCATATTGTGTATGTAATACACTGCACGGAATGCCGTAAATATTATGTAGGAAGTAGCATAAGAAAAGTCAAGACCCGAATACATGAACACATTGTAGGAATCCAAAAACAGCAGCCACATCAACCAGGAGCTACCAAACATTTTTTAGAAGAACACGCAGGTAATCTCAATTCATTCAGTTTTTTTTGTTATAGAAAAAGTCCAAAAACCTGAAAGAGGCGGTGATTGGGAGCATTTGGTGCGGCTCCGAGAGGCTTTCTGGATACTGGAGCTAAATACTAGAGCACCGGTTGGCCTCAATTCCCGCAATGATTTGCTATATATTTATTCAGTAAGCACGTTTTCTTGTATTGTTCAGTACATCGCTTTGTTTTTAATGTTTATTGTAATTCAGTATAGTGAAGGGTTAATTCAAGGTGGGATGTGACAAAATAGAAGGGAGAACAGATCACCACACCCACAAACAAACATAAGGAATCATTCCTTCACTATATCCCATGCTGTGAACAAGGGCTAAGATTGTTAAAAGCCCGAAACGCGTTACCATCTGCTAGCGATATGCTTTTATCCTCTGTTACCATCATTGAATAAAGAACGTCTATTTGTACCTGAGCTGGATCGAGATATGGGAATTTTTTATGGTTTCCTTCAATGAGTGTTTGCAAGTCCTGAGGTCGCGGACAACAAAGATCCGTGCAAAGCAGGAAACACAGACGAGAGGAGGAACAGGTGCATCACTAATAGGAGGTGAGCCACAGCAAAGATTTTTTCTATCTTATTAACTGTGCAGTATACGACCGATAGGGAGCAGGTGTGTTAAATTTGGTGTCATCACTCTCACACTCTCTCATACTGGTCACTGGAAGTTCAACATGGAACCTCATGGCAAAGAACTCTCTGATGATCTGAAGAAAAGGGATTGTTGCTCTACATAGAGATGGTCTAGGCCATAAGAAGATTGCCAACACCTTGAAACTGAGCTTCAGCACGGTGGCAAAGATCATATAGCAGTTTAACAAGATGGGTTTCCACTAAGAACAAGCCTTGCCCATTGTCGACCAAAGAAGTTGTGTGCAAGTCTCAGTGTCATATCCAGAGATTGTCTTTTCAAAATAGACGTACAAGTGCTGCCAGGATTGCTGCAGAGGTCAAAGTGGGGGGATCAGCCTGTCAGTGCTCAGGCCATATGCTGCACACTGCATCAAATTAGTCTGCATGACTGTCATCCCAGAAGGAAGCTTCTTCTAAAGATGAAGCACAAGAAAGCCCACAAACAGTTTGCTGAAGACAAGCAGACTAAGGACATGGATTACTGGAACAATGTTCTGTGCTATGATGAGAGCAAGATAAACTTATTTGGTTCAGATGGTACTAAGAGTCTTTGGCGGCAATCTGGTGAGGAGAACAAAACAAGTGTGTCTTGCCTACAGTCAAGCATGGTGATGGGAGTGCCATGGTTTAGGGCTGCATGAGTGCTGCTGGCTGTGGAAAGCTACAGTTCCTTAAGGGAACCATGAATGCCATCATGTACTGTGACATACTGCAGCAGAGCATGATCCCCTCCCTCCAGAAATGGGACCGCAGGGAAGTATTACAACATGATAATGACCCCAAACACACCTCCAAGGCAATCACTGCCTTGCTAAAGAAAATGAGGGTAAAGGTACTGGACTGGTCAAGCATGTCATTAAATCCAAACACTAAGGGTATGTTCACACGGCGTAATTGCGGCGCGTACAGTACACACCGCAATACGGCGGGTGTTTTGTGAGTCACGCTGATCATGGGCAGCCCGCCAGCCCCGTTGACATGCAGGTAATCGCCGCGAATAATTGACATGTCACTTATCTCCTCGCGCGTACAATACGATTGTATTGTACGCGTGGGGGGACGAGGCATAATCCCTAGTTCTTTATGAGAGCTAAGGATTACCGTAATTGTGGCGCGCATCTTGCCGAAGTTACGCCGTGTGAACATACCCTAATGAGCATTTGTGGGGCAGCCTCAAACGGAAGGTGGAGGAGCACTAGATCTCTAACATGCACCAGCTCTGTGATGTCATCATGGAGGAGTGGAAGAGGATTCCTGTGTCAACCTGTGACGCTCTACTGAACTCCATGTCCCAGAGAGTTAAGGCAGTGCTTGAAAATAATTGTGGCCACACAAAATATTGACACTTTGGGCCCAATTTGTCCACTTTCACTTAGGGGTGTACTGACTTTGTTGCCAGTGGTTTAGACATTGATAGCTATGGGTTGAGTTATTTTGAGGATACACCAAATTCACACTGGTATACAAGCTGTACACTGACTACTTTACATTGTATCAATGTGTCATATCTTCAGTGTTACTCCATGAAAAGATCAAATACAATATTTACAAAAATGTAAATACTGTGAGATACTGTACAAACACAAACTGGCCAACCAGTTACATTTTGTGATGACTCTTAAGTATTGAGCATGAATGAAGGTACATTTTTTAATACAAGTCTTATATACTAATTAAGGTAGTTGGAAAGCAGTTATGTGGCCAAGCCCCTACCATCCATGGTTGGTCTTCCAGGCAGATGAATCATAGTTTTATGTACTATTTATACAAAGTAACAATTCAGTTTACAGGGTTGAACTGGGAACATTTTTTCTGCAAGTTTATCAGATAAGACATTAAGCTCTACAACTTTTATTAGCATGCCAAAGCAACTTGGACTGATAAACTGCAGTAGGATCCCTAGACAATAAAGTGTCGATATACACATCCTGCAAGTGGCGCATAGCTTCAACTTCAATCTCCTATTCATTACCAATATGTCCCTCCCATGCCCATGGGCTTTATAACCAGTTCACTATTCTGTTTTAATCATTTCAGAGCAAATCTTTCAGCCTCTGTTATGTTAGAAGGAGCCTCAGGGTATACTAAAGCCTTGATATCCCTAATTACAGATCTACTAAACAAATCAAAAGTAAAGAGCTTGGTGATAAGAGAGGAAACACAGAAGATCTAACACCACCCAAAATTTACACTTCTTGGCAGTTGGAAATATCTTCATTAATTAAATCATATAATTCCATTAAGGTACCTCTGTCCTATGATGAATATAAATCCCAGGGGGTAGAACATGTAGAATCATCACCTAAAGATGGAACATTATTATTAGAACACATGGTTCAATTCAAAATCAAGTTTGTCCCTCAAAAATTAATGGTATCTATGTTAGGTTCTTTTATTTTGTCTGGTGTAGGAAACAATTTATCCTTCATCTTCCTATGGAATGAGTGGCACTTGGCTACTTTCAATTACGTATGAAGCTCACTCTTTGCTTTCTCTAGATCAAATGGCACCTGTGTATATTTCTGATTTGGTCCAATACAGACCTCACTAGTTTCATGGTGTGTTCTGAAGGGGCATATATCTTCTTTTGTCATCATACTATTGTGATATTCTTTTAAAAATATGTTAACTTTCTGGTTAATCGGTTACAGTCACTAATAAACTCTGAAAATGGGCAGCATGGGGGTTAGCACTGTTGCCTTGCA
Organism: Phyllomedusa bahiana; assembly: GCA_025379985.1. NCBI lineage: Eukaryota > Metazoa > Chordata > Amphibia > Anura > Hylidae > Phyllomedusa > Phyllomedusa bahiana. Next base: position 230,331 of record JAODAL010001193.1, on the reverse strand, counting down.
GTGCTGGGATCCTGGGCTAAAATCCCCCCAAAGACAACAACTACAAGGAGTTTTCATGTTCTCCTCATGGCTTTCCCACACTCCAAAAACATACAGATAAATTAATATAGAATTTAGACCGTGAGCCCCAATGGGGAATGACAATGTCTGTACCGCTATATAAATAAAGTGTTGATCAAGTGCTGTCAAGTCAATTTTAACTCATAGCAACTCTGTAGATAGCTGCTCTAAACTGTGCTTTTAGTCAGGCAGATAACTACAGAGAGTTTGACCTCCATATCTGTTTTCATTATGTTAAACCAACTCATTGCTGGTCCACCTTTCTTTGAAAAGGTCATAACCCTATTATTCAATACCCAAGTACTCAAAACTTCAAAAAACTTTGACTGCCTCCTCAATATTATATTTTCAATATTTTCTTGACCTACTACTATAGCATTTATATTTGCACTTTCTCCGCTGCAATATTGTCTCCAATGCCCATTTTCTGCATTTCTATTGAGCATGTTCAAGCAAAAAAGCAAAGTCTGAAGAAAGAGGAAAAGTCAAGAGGAAAGTCAACACCACTCAAAACATCACCCGTCATACATGTGTTTTTTATGCATTTTGTTTGTGTGTATGCGTTTTCTTTATTTGATGTTTTTCTGTACAGTTTAATGTGCATTTTTGGCATAGTTTTCACGCATATTTTCATGCATTTTTCAGTACAAAAATTTTCTGGCACTTGATGTTTTTTTTTGTGCTTCCCGGTCAAAATAAACCAAAATAATGTGTAATTTCGTGCATTTCTGTCTAGTGTAAAATTACATGTATAAAACACGCATCAAATAACAAATAAATACAAATCATGTAGTCTAATGGTGTGCATTCTGATATATATCAACGAGACACTATTGATGCATGTTTGATGTGTATAGCACACTTAAAATATGCCTTCTACACATCAAAATAAGCATAAAAAAATGTTGGTGAACTCACCTTGATTGCCTCATTTTTTTTACGCCATTTATCGTCTACATAATATAAAAAAGGAGGGGAAAAAATATAAAGGAAGGATTTAACCCAAAAGGCATTGCACAAAAAAACTGCATCAAAAATTGAGTGGGCTTTTAAATTTGGTGTTGGTTGTGTCTGTGCGTCTGTGTGTGTCTGTGTGTCTCCATACCTAGCCCACACATTGCACTTTTGGGGAAAAAAAAAAATGTTGTTTTAGGGTATGTTCAAAACAATTTGTAAAATTTTTTTTTTGGGGAAAAATTTACATACCGAAATATGTCCCCAAATAAAATTTAACAATGTTCCTTCATTTTTCATTGTTTTCCAATGTAAAATTCATACGTAGAAAATAATATTTTACATACGTTATTGATTGCTTTTTAGGACCCGTACAAAGAAGTGCATGTCACTTGACCCTTTTATGCTTTTAAAAGAAATTGGCGTTTTGCAGTCCAGAAATGTTCCAAAAATAAAAAACCATATATATACACACACACAAGTAGCACAACTGTGTTAACTAAGGGTTGACAAGATAACTTTTCTTGCATTCTTAATATATATATAATATATCTTTACATTTATATTCAGTATATCTATATACAATAGATGTATATACATATATAAAGAATGCAAGAAATGTTATTTTGTCGACAGAGTAAACTAAAATAAGTGATAAGTGTTGTTTATAAAAAGGCATTTTTTGATGCTCCGGATTGAAACATAGCCTTTACATATGGGTTTAAAGGAGTTGTTGCAGACAGATATTGAGAACGAGTGCGTCGCCCGGTTTTACTCAAAACTCCCACGGATTTAAGTGACAGTTCTGAGCAGCTCTCTGTTCAAAAATTAGAGGTTTTGGTGCTTGTTCTTATGATAGGTGTGGTTCCCAGAGATGGAACCTGCACCTATCAGAAATTGATAGCATATTCTATCTATTTGCTATCGATGTCTATGGTGGGAGAACCCCTCTAATATGTGGTGTCTTTTTTGGGGCCTTTTGGACCTCCCCCGACACAAGGCCTGGGTTCACTTTAGACTTCAGCACTCTTTATAGTTATGTCCCTACATCTAGACTTGGACTGGCCTTCAGAGGAGCACGACAAAGAATCAACTCCACCAATGGGCCCCCGGCACCCCAGCCCAACACTAATTACAACAAATGTGTATATATGCTAAGGATAACTTAAAAATTAATAATCCATTTGCTGGAGTATTAATTTACCAAGAAATACTTGGGAAGCAGGAAAAATGTACTTTTTTGATTAAAAAATGTTTGAATCAGCCAAAAAAAGGAACATCTCTAATGAGGTCATTAACAGTAATGTTCAAAACAAAGGTCTTACTGTGTCTGCTATGTGCTGAAAGAAAAAAAGGGCTGAAAATGATCATGATGGAGGCATTTGATAAAAAGGAAATGATGAGGATAAACATCAGTTTTGTGTTTCAGAATTTGGGATGCCCACCCGTCCTCTTAAAAAAGAGGTTTCCCGGGCTCTATTTATTTGACCTTTAACCAACTAGGGCTTAGTTTTAATTTGTCCTCTGTTGGTCGCAAACATGCTAAATTAGGACTTGGGGTTCTAATAAAATAAAGAAAAAATGCAAAAATTCTATGCCCCAAAGGAAAAAACGTGTTAACCTTTTACTGGGTGGGTGACCACATTGGAAATGTTTTGGACTTTATTAACATTGCTATCCTGGGCTTTATGCAATACGTCCTACTACTTAAAACACTTCTGCCTGAAGTTGCCTGTCAATCAGTGAACAGAAACCTGAATTTTTAAGGCAGAAATACATTCATTTATTAACTTTCTCTAATTTCTAATATCAAGCACAACTGTGTTAAGGGTTTTTATTTTATTTTTCAAAATAACTTTATAAAGGGTCAAAACAAATTCTTTGGGGGTTAAAAATAGAAAAAGAAAAAGCCAGTAACAAAATGACAAAATTTCAGAATTTCCGACTCCTATCTTTTTCCAGCTACAATGTGCACAGTGATTGATTCACACTTAATGTCTGATGCAGGTTTATTATAATTTTTTATACAGACAAAAATTTTAAAAATGAGGGAAAGTGATGTGCCAAGTAATGTCACAAGACGGTGATAATGCACACAATAAAAGAAAAAAGGAATAAAAAATACTTTTTACATGAACACATGACAACCCGGGAAGTCATTTTGTACAAGCGAATAATCACACCACAAGGACAGACATAACAACAAATGATGGCACAGCAGAATAATAAAAAAAAATTTTTTTAATTCAATTTAAAGGGGATTATTCTTACTTGCTCGGCCAATATTCTAAGAGCCAGGTGGGTTTGCCCCTGTCTCTTATTAAAACATTCATAAAAACCACTCTCAAATTTAAGTATACATAAGGGGCTGTGGCGCAGCTAAAGCCTTTTTCAAATTTTATGACAAGATGTAGCCATCGGGAAACCATCTTATTCTAAAAAGGGGGGGGATTTTTTCGAAATGTTGCACTTTAGTATTCTGCTTTGTGTAAAAGTTGGGTTTTTTTAGTTCCTTGGGGAACCTCCCTTCATTTTGTTTGGGAAAATTTTAAAAAAAATGGCATCAAATTTCATATTTTTCAGTCTAAGCCATTGACACCATGGTGGAACCCAACACACCCATTGTAATCAACAGGGTCCATTGGTGTTCAGTGTAAAACGGAGCTTTTTTTGTCTGTTTGAACCTCTGACCCAGATGTGAACCAAGTCTTACTGTGCTTCCTGTATATGATAATATACAATAAAATTTATGCTCAAATGGGAAATTTGGGGTGGTCCCTTTTGGAAGTTGGCACCACACACATTGCACACACATATTGAGATGTGCTTCTTGCAAACTGATATAATTGTTCCCTCTAAATTACTCCAGCCTACAAACTATGCTGGATTTAAATCAGCCTTCTCCCATTTAAACAAAGTAAAAAATGCACGGTAAAAACTGATAAATTTACAAAGATCCCATTTGTGTAAAATTTCCCTTTAAAAAACTGCCCAACCATTCAGGGTTTGGAGAAATTTTATTTTCATTAAAAAATGGTAAAAATCCCAACCTATTTTTAGCCTGCAAAATCTATTGTTGTTTAGACACGGCATTGCCTTTTCCCGTTATAGACTACTGTCCTGGACTTGTATGTGTTTGTCTTCAGTTAAAAAAAGGGAATAAATAATTAAAAAAAGGTTTAAAAATTTAACAGGGGGTCACATTTTGCCTTTGAAAATTACAAAGAGCTTCATAACATTTGTAAAAAAAGTGATCAAATCAGCTAAAATACAAAATGAACGGCAGGGGGCCCAAGGGCGCAAGAAAACAAGGGAAATTCACTGGGGATCGGAGAAAAGGGAGAGCTACTAAAAAGGTATTCAGCTTGATTACAAACGAGGGGGAAAAGCAATGATGTGGCGGAGTCTGTGCTGAAGTGGACGGGGTCAGTGTGATGAGGTGGTGTCAGTATTTTTTTTTTTTTTTTTAAACATATGTTTATTCTTTTCCAAAGGACTTCACAGTAATTGATTACAAAATATGACAATACTTTGATGAAGGTAAACTAAAAGGTATTACAGCAATAAAACGGTTGTTGTGCGAGCTGTAAGCCTTCACAGTAGGCGTGCAGCCTTTAAAAGGGAAACGAATTCCACAGACTCCAAATAAAACCAATTTTCAAATTGTAAACATTGAAAGTATAGAACAGACCCAAAGAAAAACAAAAATCCCCCCACAAGCACTCCCGCAAATGAGAAGGGAGGGGAAAAAAAAAAAAAAGGGGAATAAAAGGGGGGGGGAGTGAGGGAAAAAGAGGGGGTTCACCACCAAGGGGCAGGGGGCCCCGGTTACAGCTTGAAGGGGGTCTGTAATTTAATCGAGATCAGTTTGTACCCCCCAGGAGAAACCCCGTGGTTTTCAGTATTAAAGGGGGGGGCAGAGCTGTGGGTAGGCCCGTGCGAGTAGACAGGCCCTCACGTTAAAACCTCAACTGATTTAAAAAAAATTTTTCAGTGTAGAAAAGGTCCCCGACAAGTTTTTTAAAAATGAATGAAAAGGTCCAGGCCCAGGGGACATACACCCCTAGTTTTAAAAAGCTCAGTTCGGTTATTTCTGTCCCCTGTAATGAAAGTAGAGATTTTTTCGGGACTGGTATAGGCCCCCGGAGACTGCCCCAAGGCAAATGTAGTTTTCCCTTTTCAAAAAAAGGTTCCAAGTCTTGCCCAGGGAATTATAGACCCGAAAAAAAGTTTGGAAAACTTAAAGGGGGAAAACGGAAAGTGGATGAAAAAATATTATAAGTGTTTCCAGCATGGTTTTATAAGGAAAAGCTGTCAGACCAAAGATTGTTTTTTTAGGAGGGAGTAGGGGTCAGGGTAGCGGGGCGGTGTGGTATGTTTTTAGACTTTGCAAAGGTGTTTGCACTGTCTTCAAAGCTATTGGGGAAATTAAAATCTATTGGGTTAGAAATAATGTGGTAATTGGGTTAAAAAATCTATTGGATCGTCCATAAGAGGTTAAAAATGATTCTACTCTTGGTCCCGGTTTTATGGTGTGTCCCAAAAACTCATATGGGCCTATTTTGTGCACTTATTTATTAAAGATATAGGGGGGCATTAATAGCACTTTTTCCTTTTTTGGGCGATGACACCTATGCGGGGTAGTGCAATCTATGGAAGATGTTCGAAAAGTAAAGCAACCGGGAAACACACTGAGTTTTTTGGTAAAAACACTTCGCAAAAAAAGGGTTTTTTTGGGGGGATAAAAGAAAGGGTTTTCTGCACCCTGGGTAAAAAATAATGTGCAGACATAAATAGGGTTTTATAGGGAAAAAAAAAAAGGGAGAATTACTTTTGAAAAGATTTTGGGCGTTTTTTGTAGTTTCATTGTTTACAGAACATTAAGAAAATGTAAACCCCACTGCCTCTAAGGAAAAGAAAGGACATTGGGCATATTTTAAAAAGGCACAGACCAGGGGACAAGGATGTAACGGCTCCATTTTTATGAAAAAATTTTAAAAGGAAAACTAAAGAGTGCAAAAAATGAAAACCAAAAACAAAAAAGGGAAAAGGGAGCATTTTTTAGTTATGAGAAGGGGGTTTAAAAAAAATTTAAAACCCTTTTTTATTTTGAAAAAGACGGTCTCGGGGACATGTTTAAATTTTAAATAACATATAAAAAACCTCACAAAAAGTAGGGGGAAAAAAGCTATTTCATGTAAACCCCCCCCTAAAAAGACAAGAGAAAAACCCCCTTCATCGGGAGAAAAAAGGTTTCAATCTCCAGAGGATTAAAGGGTTCCCCTTCACTAGATAAATTAAATCTTTGGAAAAAACCTGCCAAAGGAGCGGGTCACAGAAAAGAACATTTGCAGTTTAAAGAGGAATAAAATTTTTCCTGGGCAATTGGTTTTTTGCCTTATGGCTTCAAACCTTCATAAAAAATGGGAAATTTAAACTTAAAAAAACCCTTTATCTCCCCCCCTTTCCCCAAAATTTCACCCCATTTTTGGGTTTTAATTTGGGTTTGGACAAATGTCTTTTTTAAACTGTAGAAAACTATTAACAAATTCTTTGCAAGGGAATTAAAAAGTAAGAAAAGGATCTCACTCCTTGTGGTGATTGTGTCTAGTTCTTAGCCAAAATGGTGCCCTTTAAGTAGTGAGCATAGGATTGAATGGCTTGGTGTTTGTCACGTTCCCCATGCTGGACTGCGGATATGCCTGTGCCTCTGTTCTGGCCCCTGTCCCCTCTGCCAATGAGTACTCACCTAACCAAAACTCCGGGCTCAGGCCAGTTTCCCTCCCGGGGCGTTCTGCCTGGGGCGTGGGGCCCCCGGTTTTCGCGGGTTTTAAAAGGGTTTAGTCTTAATTCCCGACCAAAGGACTCACAACCTGGAATTTAAAGGGAAAACCCCTCCGTGCTCGGGCCCAGTTTTGTTTAAAGTTTCCACACGTTTTCCGCCCCGGGATGCGTTAAATTGCCTTCGTTACTGTTGAAAACGGGTTTCCCAGTTACCTGCTATTACCTGCCGCTGCGCCAGTCTGCTACCTGCCTATGACTCTGCTACTTATCTATGGTTGCACCTGCCTGAAACCCTTCAACTGTTTCTGTTCCTGCAGTCCTACGTCTGGCACTTCGGCTGACATCACAAGTGGCCATGTCAGTGAAATTGACCTGGGAGTTCCCCGCAACCAATTCTTTGCGTTGGGCTCTGGTTAATACCAGGGGGCCCCTTTAAACTCTGGGGTCCATAGCAAAAGGGCCCGCAAACCCTCTTGTGGTGACCCAGAGGGTCCACATAGCCAGCTACCGTTACAGTATTGTTAATCTTTGACCTATGTTATAAAGGAATCCTTTGCATCTTATGAAAAATAGACTCTATGGGGGACATGGGGGGGGCTGTATTTACAGCTTTAAGCTGCGTAGGCACTAAGCCCCCAATACACCTTTTAAAAAAAGCCCATGTATACTCAATCATCACCATCTTTTGCTTGATTTTGAAACAATTCCCAAAGATAATTGGTTTATGTTTAGGAGAGATCAATATAAAAAAATTTTTAAAAGTAATTTTAATCTGCAAAAATCGGGGTTAAAAACCGACTTATTTATAAATGAAATGCCCCCCTTCCCGCTTTACAATTTACACTTGGCCCTTGCTGTCGTGGCAGTCCGGTTCCCGGGTCCGTTCCCCTGAAAACAAAGGGGGCAAAATTCCCTGTTCAGGGTTGTGAAATGCAGTTTAAAACTTGTGGTAAACCAAAAATTCAGAATTTTTTAAACATCAATTAAACTGAAAACGAAATAACATATGGCTAAAATATAACACCCCCAACATGATAAATAAAAACCCCCCCCATAAATAAAAAAACAAAACTGGTTTTGCACATCCCCAAAAACCCCCTTATATTTGGGCATGAAGAACCCACCATACCGGGGACTTACGTTACCAACCCCTAACAACAAACGTAACAAATAGTGTCCTCAGACTAAAAGACCCTTGGGGATTATTAAATTTTGATCAGACCCCAGGAATTAATTAATTCAAAACCCCCTAAAGGGTTTATGGGTAAACCCTTTAGAGTAGAAGGGGTTCCCTTTTTGGGTTTTGCGGGACAGGGAGGGAAACAAACTGAGTGCTGAAGCCCATAAATGCAATACCGCAAGGGGAAACCCCAAAACTGGAGACACCCTAAAAATCAAAAAATTTACCACATCCAAAAAAATTGTCATTTCTTGTAGAGCCCACTACTCCCAGCCAGGGAGTAAAAGAATGTTCACATCCATGGTCAATAGGTTTTTGGATACTTTTAAAGTGTGTTTTTGGTCTGGTTTATCTGCCCTTAACAGACCCATACATGCCCTTTTAAAAAAATGTGCAGCCGGGGGTTCAGACAGTGATCACCGATGCGGTTTTTCAAAAAATCTTTGTGATTTTTTCTTTCGGGTCCGTTTAAAAAAAATTTTCATTTTCTAAATTTTTTAACCTTTGAAAGTAGCAGGGCCCCCCCTTTTTAAAAAATATAGGGGGCATTCCCTGCAACTAAAACACCCCAAACATGCACCGGGGTTTTTTTTTCAGGGCCCCTTTAATGGGTTTTTTTTTGGGCGAAAATGTATCCAAAAATTTATTGAACACGCCGTGTGAACATACCTTAATGTTGTTTTTCAGTCCCACATTAGCTGCAATGCAGAGCCATAAATTACATTTGTATTAGGGTAAGTGCACATGTTACAAATACACTGTAAGTCAAGCACCAAGGTAGGCTTCCCGGAATACAGCGAAGTCATGGACGAAGAGGGAAAGCCCACAACCCCGTTCGACCAAAAGTGTATTTTACTGAACTTTTCAGGAAAGTATGGTGAACAAAACCCCCCCAAAAACACGGTACAAAATTTTTGACCGAGACCCCAGGGGCTGCACAGCGGATCACCTGGAGATGTATCCTCGGGATGCACAATAAGTTTACCTACCCACGGGGTTCAGAAAGTCCGAAAACCCTCTACCTTTTAATACCGTACAAAAACAGGAATGATCGTGTGTGGTGCCATTCAAAGGTGCGCTCGCAGTGCAGCACAGCAGTTTACAACTTAACTAGCTCTACCTGATATTCCCAGATATATAAATATAATACAGATTCTCTCACAGGCGAACTAGTTGCATTAATAACAGTGCTATATCAAGCCCCGTCCAATGTCCCAAATCAGGGGGCGTACTTGGATAAACTCTTATGGCCTGAAACCAAACCTAGGCTAACTACAGGCCTAAATACAGTCCTAGGTTAGTTGGCATGCACACGTTCTTTGACCCGGGTGTACCTTGCATACCTCCCAACTGTCCCGATATCAGCGGGACATGCACGATTTGCAAGCGCTGTCCCACGAAGACAGGGAGAAGTCCCGACTTGTAAGCTGTGCAGGGTTCTGGCCACGCCCCCGCCTCCGTGTTCTGTGAGTGCACTGCTCCTGCACTTTCATCAGGAAACCGCTGTGCGCCCGTAGCTGCTGCACATCCCCTCACTGAGCACAGGAGCAGCAGCTCATGTTACTTGCTGCACAGTCCTGTGTTCTAGCCCTCGAGAGTAAATCAAACCCCGAGGCTCCTGCCTTCCCGTGAGTACAGGGTTATCAGTCAGTGACTGAAACACCCTGGCCCCACTCTGGGCCTGCCGACCGAGCTGTAACTGTCTGCTGGCTTCCTGCTCTCTCCCCTGTTTCCATATAGTGGCATATACTTGGCATATACTCCATGCTACTCTAAACCTCCACCATCATCATCATCAGCAGCAGCGGCATAGTATATGAGAATAGCAGCAGGCAGACGAGGGAGATTTAGTGCAGCACAATATACGTAAGTGGGGGGCTGCACTAAATTCCACCTATCAGACATCTGCCTGCTACTATACTTAATATACTGTGATACATTAGTAAAGCATCTTCTCATTATCATCAGCACAGTATATGAGCTATAGTAGCAGGCAGATGATGTGGGGGCATTTAATGTAGCAATCTATAGGAGCAGGCAGATATTTACTGCAAAAATCTTCCTGCTCCTGTACAACGCTACACTAAATCCTCAGATATCTGTCTGCTCCGATAGTTCAGATACTGTGTTGCTGATGCTACACTAAACCCGCCAGAGGTGCCTGCAGATAAATGTAGTGCTTTGCACTAACGCCCATTTACCCTGCAGGGACTAAACTCTCCATTAACACCCATCTATCCAAAAGCCCAGCCAGGTATATACTACAATCCTGTCCTCTCACAATATGCCTCCCTGCCCTGTCTAACTGCCAAAAAGTAGTGGAACATATTGTGGTGCAGCTGTCATGTGCTAAAACAGTCTGAGCATAGTCAGTTTGTGTGGTCTGACTTAGCCCGCCGTGCTGCAGTGTCTGAGTGGTGCACAGGGAGCCATATACTTTAGACGTAGGACCTTATAATTAAGAAGACTCTGTTCCCACTGCTGTCATGGTTTTCATTTAAATGGAACCATACCAGGCAACGCCAGATCAGACAGACGATGGGACACCCCATCACACCCCGAAGACCTCCAATTGACATCATAAATGTGATCCATTGGATTCCACTGAGATGTTCAGCGTTGTGATGGGGAAGATTATATAGAGGTATCCACACAGAACATTCCCAGCCTGTTCGCATGGATTTCTGTAATATATATTACATTACTATAATATTAATTACACCTTTATAGACCCCAGTTAACTCTGCAGTTAGTGTTTGGTGGCGCTTGGACTGCCGAAAGGGGGCGGGGCATGATAGTTATATGGGGCATGGTTAGAGGCATGGGGGGTCTTGTTGTGAATGTCATACATTTGGGCAAGGTTAGCGTTTGTGTCCGGTGTGAAGATCATACGTTTGGGGTGTGGTTAGAGGCGTGACCTAATGTGTCCCTCTTATGCCAATCTCTAAAAGTTGGGAGGAAATGCCCTTGGGTTTGCAGACAGTAAAATGCTCAGATTGTATCCCGCTGATGGATTTTGTCATCCAAAAAATGGGGGAGCTTCTTTTGCCCCCCCTGCGGGGACTTTCCTTCTGTAGGGGGGTTCCCCCTCGCCAAAGCATGAATCCAGACAGCCGGACTCCTCTCTCTCTGGGGAGCTCACATTCAGGAACTACAAAAATTGGGAAAGCGATTTCAATCCTCACCCAGCTTGTCCTCTCCTGATCTCTCGGGTCTTTCCTGCTTCTTCAAAATACTGGGGTTTGTGACGTTATACAAGTCCTAATTTGCAACACCAAAAACCGGGAAAACAGTGGCTCATGTGCCAAACAGCAGAATGCAACAAATCTTTAAAATTAAAGTCACACAATGATTTTACTGAGTAAAAACACGATGGGCTGGTCCACTATCTCACAACACGTGAATTTTACACAGTTTTTGCATGGAAAATTTTGAGCGTATTTACAGAAGACCCGCACAAACCCGCAGCAACAAATCTAAAAAAAAAAATACATGCAATTTGGTACGATTTGTCACGCAAATTTTCAAAAGAAAATGTTGCGACATTTCACACAATCCTTTACGTAGGTGTAAAAGTAAAAACAGCCACTCTGGGGGAAATGAGGGCCCCGGGTACACCCCAAAAACAACCATACTATGAAATCCAAATCTCAGTTATGGCTCTGCACTGCAGGGATGAAACAAGTCATCATTATGCATAGGAATCAACACGCCGCCCATGCCCACCACTCTCCTCCAGCCTCACTATGAGTATTTTTTTTTTTTACTTAAATACCATTACTGACATATGAGTATGTCATCATGTTTGTATGGTCCTATGTGGCGGGCTTACTCAGTAAGTCCGCTAAAAGTAGTGGCGATAACCAGCTTGCTAAACTGCAGTCTAACAACTGCCACAACAGAAGGAAATGAGTAGTTTAACCATTTAGATGCTGTGGCGGTTAATACAGATGTCTAAAAAATCACAAGGTTCAAACTGTGGCCCTCCAGCTGTTGAGGAAACACGAACTCCCATCATGCCCACTGTATAGATTATACAAATGCATGATGGGAGTTGTAGTTTCCCAACAGCTGGAGTGCCGCAGTTTGACACTCCTGGTCTAAATGAGAAAAAGTGCTGCACAGCTTCCTCACTTGGTTCTGTACCCCCTAATGAAGGCTTCCATAGCTGCCATGACAAGGGTTCTATTACTGCCATCTTTGTACACCCTTTTCTATCAAGTACCCTAGGGGAACGCAATGTCAAGGTTTAAAAAAAAAAATTCAAAAAGTAAATAAAAAAAGAAGAAATCAAATAACCCGCTTTGACATTTTACAATTTAAAAAAATAGTAAGTTACACATATTTGTATTTCCGCATCCTTAAAAGTCCGATTTATTAAAATATGACATCATGTATCCCATACACTGAACGAGGTGGAGGTGAAGAAAATGGTACTAAAAAAACAACACTTCAGCCCACAAAAAATGTGCTCTCACTTAGGTCCATAGGTGTAAAAGCAAAAAAGTTAATGACGGCAAAATGGCGCTGCAGGGCACATATAAGAAATACAGAATGTTTGTATTTTTTTTTAGAAGTACTAACACATCATTTATACCAAAGAGTCAACGCCATAAAAACAATACCCCACAAACATGGTGCAAGTACATTTTTTCTCACATTTCACCCCATTAACAATTTATTTTTTTTTAGTTTCCCAGAACATTCTATGAGACGGTCAATGGCGCCATTAAAAAAATACATCTTGTCCCACAAAAAAGCTCTCCTATGTCTACAGTATATAGAGGGAAAAATAAAAAAGTTATGACTCTAAGGGCCATATGAATGAAAACTGTCTAGGTCTAAAATTCACTTTGTTTCCCATAATAACCAATCAGAGCACCCCTCTCATTTTTCCAGAGCCCTATATGAAATGAAAGGGGCGCTCTGATTGGTTGCTATGGGCAATAAAGAGAGTTTTAGACCTAGACAGTTTTCATACATGCGGCCCTAAATGAAAAGCCTTATTATTATGACCGGCAATATTTACACAAAATAGCTGTCACGGTGTGGTCTGGTCTAGGCCGCGCGTCTTCCACTGCATGCTCTGCATGGATCTGTGTCAGCAGCCAGCTCCCTAACTGGTGGAGTGGCTGTAGAAGAGAGAGCAGAGGGTGCTTCATTTCAGAGAGCCTTGTTGTGCCTTAGCAGTCAAAAAAGTATCAGAGCAGTAACCTGCCCCCACTACACTCCTACCCAAAGGTTCAGTCCCGTATCCCTGAGTGGACCCATCCCCCCTCCAATACACCTGTGGCTGGTAAAGTGTTTCTGAGACCTCATCTGAGGACCTCAGGTGGGGTAATGGGTCTGCGCAGGGATATGAAACTTCTCTGGGCCTTCTCTAGCAGAACAAGCATACTGCTCCTTTCCTGGTGTCTTTAACCTCCCTCTCCTCTTTCCTCAGATCTTTGCCAGATGCCTTCAGTGCTTCCTGTTGATTACCCCAACTCCCCTCCCCCCCCCCTCCCCCCCCCCGCATTCCCAGGAGAGTGTCTGCGATTACTGGGCAGCCACATTCACATTGCTTTCCTTCTTTGTCGCCACAAGATCTGGCAGCATCAAGCAATGTTTATCTTACCTCATCCTCGTAGGCAGGGCTTGATGAAAAGCTTCCCCTGTGGCAGGCATTCCTGTCTGCTGCTCTGTGGGTATGTTCACACAGGGTAATTTCGGCATGCATTTCGCCCCATATTTGCGCTCTAATACGGACGAGATGCATGCCGAAATTACAGTAATCCATAGTTCTCATAGAGAAATATGGATTCCCGCCTCGCCCCCCCCCCCCTTCCCCTCCCCCCCCCGTTTTTTTAACAATATTTATTATTTTTAAATTTTTTATTATTATTATTATTTTTTTTTGAGGCCCTTGGTTCCAGGGGCCCTGTACAAAAAAGGGGTTTCTTACATAACTTAGGTCAAACAAGTAAAAAGGGTGAAAATTTTACTAACTAACAATGGTACAGAAGGAAGAGGTCCCTGCCCGTGAGGGCTTAAGCCCTACGGGGGAGGGGGGAAAAAGAAAACAGAAGGTGGGGGCAGAAATGGTTAGGGATATTTTTTTTTGGGGGGGGGGAACCAGCATTTTTAAATTGTTGGTTTTAGGCAATCCTGAAAAAAGGGGTTTTCCCGGGTTTTGCCTTTGAAGCGGTGAGAGTGGGGGGGGGGTTCTAAAGGTGTTGGGGAAAAGTGATTCCAGGGTGGGGGATAAAGGCAGGGGAGAATTTCTTGGAGACGGTTGTTTGGAGGAGCTGATAAGGGGAGAGCAAGAAAAAGGGTCCGGGTGGGGGAGCGGAGGTTGGGTGAGGGGGGGATATCTGGAGATTAGAGAGAGATGAAATGGAGGGGGAATGGTTATGGAGACCCTTGTAGGTAAAGGGTTGCTAATTTGAACTGGTTTCCCGCTGGGCAAGGGGAAAAAAAAAAGCCAGTAAAGGGGGTTTTTGGCAGGGGGGAGAGGAAAGGGGAAAGTAGCGAGGAGAGAGGTGAATCAGACGGGCAGCAGATTAAGGAGGGAAATTGGGGGGGAAAGGTGGGTCTAGCTGGGGGGGCCACAGAGAAGGATTTTTGCAGTATTTCTGGCGGGAGATAACGAGGGCATGGCCCGGGCATTTTTGTGCTTTCAAAAGGTTAAGGAATGGACGGTTTCGGGAGATTTTTTTTTCAGGTGGGCCGGGGGTGGTTTGGGGAGGGTTTGGATGTGTGGTTTGAAGGACAGTTTGGAGTAAAAAGGGTTTTTTCCCAAGGCAGCGGACTTGGGAGCTGGGAGGGGAGTGAAACCCATTGCTGTGATAGAAAAGATCGGGGTGGGGGGGTGGAGTTGGAGGGGTGGAAAGATAAGGGAATTCGTTTTCCCCCACTTTTAGCTTCAGGAGACGGGGAAGGAGAAAAAGGGGGGTTAGGGACAAAAGACAGTCGGGGATCGGGGAAGTAGAGAAGTACATCGGGGCCCGGGAGATTTTTAGAGTTGGGTGCATAAAGCATACAGTGGTATTGAAACCCTTTGCGTGCTATTAGTTGCCCCAGACCATAGGTAGATAGAAAAGAGTAGGGGGCCCCAGGAAAAAGCCCCCCGGGGGTAACCAAAAAGGAGGGGGCCGGGGGGGGGAGGTGGGCGGGTGAGTGAGAGCCCGCTAAAAATTCCATCAGTGGGGGTAGGGGGGGAGTTTCCAAAAAAAGACCCCAAGTCCGGGGGGAAAAATTGGCCGAGGGGAAAGAGGATTTGTAGCAGGGGGGAAATGGTCAACAGTGTCAAAAACCCGGGGGACAGGTCTAGGGGGAAGCCAGGTAGTGGCGTGGGGGTTTTGGGCCTTTGTAGGTCTTTGGGGTGACTTTGGTTAGGGGGGTTTTCTGTGGGAGTGGTGGGGTCGGAAGCCGTTTCCCATTTGGGGAAAGGGAAGGGGTTGGTGAATAGGGGAGGGTAAGTTAAAAGATGGACGTGTTGTTGGGAGGAGTTTAGGGCGAATGGAAGCAGTGGTTTGGGTGGATAGTTGGACAGACAAGAGGGGTCAAGAGTTGGTTTTCCTTAAGGATGGGTGTGATGGTCGATTTTTAAAAAGGATGAAGGAAGTTCCCAGGGGGTTAATGATAGGTTGAAAGATGGGCGAGGGCGGGGATGTTTTTTAAAAAAAACCCCAGAAAACTAAGGTCGGGGGATGAGTGAAAATGGCAGTGGGAAAAGATTACAGTAGTGGTTTGGGATTTGGACAGAGAGTGGAGAGGTTGTCAGAGTGACAGTAGAGAAGCAAGTTAGGGGGGTGTGGGTGAAAAGCAGGTGTGAGGTGGGATGTGGGGACATTTGCAGGAAAAGAGAAAGACAGGGGGACTGGGGGGGGTGAAAGTTTTTTGTCTGATGAGATTGTTTAGTTAGGAAGTGATTGGGGGAAGTCGTTGTGAGGGAGAGAGGGGGGAAAGGGGGTCTGGGGGAGGGGAGGGGGCGTTAAAGGTTTTTGAACAGTTGTCGGGGGGTTGTGAGACAGGGAGGTTATGTGGGGGGGTAATAGTCCGTTTGGCTGATGAGAGTGCAGTTTTAAAATGTATGCAGGGGATTGTTTGTATGAGGCGGGGTTTCGTCGGTGGGAGGGGGCTTTTTCTTCCACCCGGCATTGGGTTTTTTTGGGAAAGGGCCTCCCTAAGCGTTTGGTGGGGTCTGTGTCCCAGGGTTTCTTTTTTTTTGGTGTTCTGTTGTGTGTGAGAGGGGCAAACCATGTCAAGAGGGGAAAAGTGTTTGGGTTTTTTTTTTGTAGAAAGGGGTTTGGGTTTGGTCTGGGTCAGTAAAGGGGAGGATAGGGGTAGAGAGGGGAGAAAGAGTTTTCAGAGAGAGTGTGGGGGGTTTAAAAAAAAGGTGTTGAAAGGGTTTCAACGGGGGAGCAGTAGTTTTGGGAGGAGGGGGGAGGTGTGGGTGGAATTGGTGGAGAAGGTGGGGAATTTTTGGTCGAGAGGGGTAGGGAGGGGAGGGTGTTAGATAGAGGACGGGGGTGGGTGAAGATGAGGTCCGTGTGTTCCTTTCTTTTTTTGAGGGGGCTCCAGGGGTCCACTGGGTGGGGCCGAAGGAAGAGGAGAGGGGAACAGGAGTTTTTTTGTAGTGGAGCAGGGGGTGTCGTTTGGGATGTTAAAATCTCCCATGATAATAGTGGGGATGTCCCGTGGGGGAGAAAATGAAGGACCAGGAAAACGAAATGGTGAGGGAAGGGGGTGGCAGGGCCTGGGGGACGATAAAAAAAACAGCCACTTGGGGGTTGGGGGGGAAGATTTCGGAAAAGGGTGCACCTCGAAGGGGGGGGAGCGTGAGGGAAGGTAGGGGTGGGACGGGGGGCAAAAGGGGCAGGTAAACTTTACAGGGAAAAAGGCCGAAAAAACCCCGCCATGTTTACTTCCAGGCGGGGGGGGGTGGGTAAACCCGAAAACCCGCCGTAAAAAGAGTGCAGCCCGGGGGGGGTTTTTGTCAGAAAAATGTCAGCCCCAAAATTTCTGTTTTAAATTTCCCAAAAAAGGTTTTGGTTGCGGGAGATGAAGAGGGCGGCGAAGGAAGTTGTTGTTTTCAGAACGTGCATTCCCCGAGAGTCCAGACATGGGGATAGGGGATAGCGGGGGGGGAGGGGGGAAAAGGGGGTTTTTATTTAAGGGGGTTTTGGCAGTTTGTGCTTCTTGGCTGGGAAGGGGCAGGTGAAAAAAAAGTTTGGGGGGGTTTTTTGAGGCGGCCGGGGGGGTTTGGGGGGTATGTCCCCAGCAGCAAGAAGAAGCTTGGGTAGATAAGTGACATGTCAATTATTCACGGCGAATACGCGGCGCAAGTAATAAATGTCAATGGGGCCGGCAGGCTGTTGCCCCCCCACCCTCCCCGCAAAAACGGGAGTATGGGGGTACACGCGAGCTCCCCAAAAAAACGATGTACTGCGGCGCATTTCTGTACGGGGCGCCGCAGTACTTTTTGTGAAATACCCTGAGGGCTTCGTACCTTTCCTCCCTGCCGGGCTGTTTGGGGGGGAGATTATGCGACAAATTTTCCCCCCCACCCCACAAACCTAAAAAAAACCCCGGTTTTATAGAAGTCCGGCGGGAGACAAAGGAGGTGGAGCACAAAAAAAAGTTGTTGTTTTTTTTTTTTTAAAATTTTTCTGTGGGGGGCCCCCCTAGGCATCTGAAACCCCAGGTAGTGGAAAAAAACGGGCCCCGGGGGGGAATTTTATAAAACTGATTGGTCCCAAGGAAATTTCTTTGTTTCCCATACAACCAATGAGAGCTTTAATTTTCCCGAGGGATAAAAATGAAATGAAAGGGAGCTCCGTTGGTTGTTATGGGCAACAAAGAAAATTTTTGACCAAAAACAGTTTTTTTATTCATGAGTCCCCATTTTTTTAGGGGCAAAAATTTAAATTATCATAAAAATTTTCCCAAGATAGCTCTTTCCAAAAATGTTACTTGTAAACCAAACCTTACTCTACTTTTGACCCACCTTTTCAACTTGTCACCATACAGGTACTGGGAGAGTTGTATTATTAAAGGGGTTTTTGCCAGGAAAATTTTGGGTTTCTTAAACCCCCTTATCAGCCACCAGTAAAAAAAAATAAAAAAATTCAAAACTTGATCCCTTTAAAGCTGCAGGGGGGAGAGGGAGGGGGGGAGCAAGGGGTGAGAATAAGGGAGCATCTCAAAACTTTAATTTAAATAATAACTTAAAAAAAGTTTGGGGTAAAACTTTTAAACAGACACAGACTCATACGCTGCACTTTCCCCTTTCCCTTCCCTTGAAAAATATTCATTTTCCCCGTATCAGTAAGGGAAATGTTTACGCAAGCGCGCCAGTTTAGCCCGGGCAGCTCTCCTTTGGGTTTTGTCTAATGCAAAGGCTTTCCCGGAACTAAGGGGGGGCGAGAAAAGCTGTGCTCTCGAGGCTTCACTTTTTTTAATCCCCCTTAATTTTGAAAAGTGATTAAAATTTCCCCTTTTGGGGGATCCCACGGCAAAAAAATTACATCGTGGGAAACCCCCCTTTTAAAGTCTTTCCTTTTCAAAAACTTTTTACTAGACCAGGGGAGCCAAAAACATGCGGGGGCCCCCCCCCTTTTCCCCCCCCAACCTTCTAAAAAATAATCAAGCTTTGCCTTTGTCCAAAAAAAAAAATTTTTTTTTTTTTTAAAAAAAAAAAAAATAAAAAATCCCTTTTTGACGCCTCCTTTAACTAGTGGCAAATGTTTTTTGGGCCCCTTTGTGACGGCACTGTTATGGCCCGGCACCTAATGAATAGTTTTATGGTGGGCACTGTGTGGCTAAAAAATGTTTGGGGGGCACTGTAAGGGGTGTATTTTTTAAACAACCTAAATGATAATCATTAAAAAAATGTTTTTTTATTATCTCTGGAAATTTTATCTCCCAAAAAGTAATTTTATTTGTTACATAAAATTTTCTTTTCCCCAAAATATTTCCCTTAAAAAAAGTCTGAAAAGGTTCGAGACTTTCCCGAGAGGAGGAGTGATTTGGTGAGGAGGCTAAAATAAGGATTTTTTTTTTTTTTCCCCCCCAGTTTTTGTTGTGAGAAAAACCTTTCTGTAAAATTTTTCCCAAAAAAATACAATGAAAAATAGGCATCTCCTATCTTTCTGAAGACCCAAGCAAAAGGGGCCCCCCCTTTTATATCTGGCAAATCCCTAAAATTTGAACCAAGCCACTTTTTGGGGATTGACAATTTTGGGGAAATCCATAAAGATCTTAGACAGGGGATACCATCAAGATTTCTGGCTCCAGGAATGAAAAAAGATGCCCCATGAAAGGCCAGCCGATCCCGTGAAGATGAAAAATCCCCAAAGGGTTTTTTGAAAAAATTTTTAGTCATAAAAATCATCAAGGTTTAAAAAGCTTCAAGAGTGATGAGGGTGGCATGGGGGAGCGGTAGGCCCCTACTTTTGGAGCTAATTATGCTGAAGCGTTTCCCGGGGTTAAAAATACACCCCCTTTGTTAGGTGTTGATTTAAGGGGAATTTTTAAACCCGGGAAAAACCGTCCCCATATACTAGCTCCAATGTTGGGGACTACCGTTTCATTTTCCCTATCCTCATCACTCCAAAGTCATCACTCTTGCAGCTGTATACCTTGATGATTTTTAACTATATTTTTTCAATAAACCTTGGTTTTTTTTATCTTCACTGGATCGGCTGGACCAAAAAATCGTTTCTTTTTGCTATTAAAATTACCGCTGTATGGGTTCAGAGAGGTCCCTGCACTGTGCCACGGGATGGAGCTGGTATTTTTTTTTTTTTTCAATAAACCGTCAGATGAAAATGATGCCCTTGGACCAGAAAATGTTGTGTACCTCTGTACTAGACTATGTGGCAATATTGTCACAGTGTCATACCATGCATGATAGATTCGGAGCATGCTGATAAATATGTAGGACATTTATTTCTCTACTTTACGTCAATTCTGGTTTGACTTATGGCATAATTGCGGCATGTAAAGTATGTGCTGCAATAAGCCGGGTGATTTGGGAGTCGTGCTGACCAGCGCGTACTCCCGCGGAACAGTTGGGCCGGCAACCCACCGGCCCCATTGACATGCATTACCCATGGCGTGTAATCGCCACGAATAATTGACATGTCATTTATCTTGCCACGCGTACAATACCATCGTATACTACGCACGGGGGACGAGGCGTAATCCATAGTTCTCTATGAGAGCTATGGATTACCGTCATCGCGGTGCGCAATTTACCGCATATTAAGTGCAAATATGCAACAAAATTACGACGTGTGAACATACCCTTACTTTGGACCAATATTTTGCCCTAAAATTGTGGTGCATGCCATCAGTGAATATGAGTCCCTAACCATAGCCCTTTTCTAGACACGTTTAAAAACTGTCTAGTAAGGTGTCTAAAATGCATAATAAATGTGGCACTTGGAATGTACAACAGTTTTTGGGGCAATTTGAGCTACAATTCTGTTGTATTTTACTTAGTTAATTAGCCCCACTGTTTCCAAAGACCAAAGTAGGCAAGTACTGAAGATGTCAGCTTGTATCCATCCAAACCCTTTCTACTCGCTATGGATGAGTGGGCACTGGAAAATGTTTAATTTCTCACTACCTCCTGGGCAGAAGGGGGAGGATTTGCGCTGTCAACGGTCGAAGCATGTAAATATAAGATGTCTCCCAGCCAGGATTACATCATTCGCATTGTAGATATTAAAAGATCCGTTCTGGGGAATAATGTGACACTATTTATAGAAAATATTTCAAGGTGCGGTTACAGTAATTAGCATGTCTTGTTGATAGAAAAAGACTGCTTTGACAAGACAGGTTCAGATAGAAGACGTTTGTGAAGATTACATAAATCTTTTAGAGATTTTTTCGGTGAAATGTCATGCCTTCATTTTAAGCCCTAAACATACAAGAAACTCCCGTTTACTAACAAAACAGCATTATTGAGGAAATAGCTCATGATAGAGATTAAAATTGTACCTGCTAACAACAAAACTATTATAGCAACTAATACTCGTGTGATGTGGTTATTCCACAGATATAACAATAGGGCGCCATTTACATTGCCTTTGGGCAGTCGTTTTATTTATTCCAACGGAGGCTGTGGTGGGTCCATGGACTTCTATAGTACAAATGCAGTCCTAATTGTACTTGATGTACCTATTTGTACTACATTTAGCAAAAAAAATTCTGCACTGGACATAAAAGCGTGATTGACCACCAATCAGCACAGCTAGTGTGCACCACCAAGGAAGCCAGGTATTGCTGCAGACTCAACTGGTAGGTGAGATGTAGACTGCAACCATGACCAGTCCTGCTGCCTGCAGAGAGTGTCAGTCAGTGAGTATGTAGTAGGCCAGGCATCCTCAAATTGCGGCCCTCCAGCTGTTGGGAAACTACAACTCCCATCATGCATTTATATAATCTATAACCGTGGGAATGATGGGAGTTGTAGTTTCCCAACAGCTGGAGGGCCGCAGTTTGAGGATGCCTGTAGTAGGCTATGATCCAAGTGCTTAACTTCTTAGATTCTGTGGTCAATACAACCAGAGCATCTAGTAGTTACTGTATGCAGGAAGGAATGCTGCCGCTCTGCTTCCTGAAAAGCCCCCATAACGTGATTGCAGGTGTTACTGGTTGTATTAGCAGTCGTGGGCCCAATGAAGGCCCCCAGGCCTGCTACTTGCTGCCATCACTACACACTGCCAGAGGCAGGATGTAATAGAACAGAGTTATTTGTATGCTATACGGCAATATATTAGTATTGCAGAGCAGTGTATGAGTGATTGTGCCGCCTAGGGGTCAAATATCCTATGGGGGGGTTAAAAATGTAAGTAACAAAAATAGCCACCATGGTTCTAACCCCAAATAATTTCAAGTGCAGGGAATTAAATGGATTCAATCTATCATTTGAGGAAGGAATATTGAGTTACTTGAATAGAAAGAATGCAAATGGATAGTTACATAGGTACTATGACCCCTCATGGTCTAAATGAGAGAAAAAGAGTTTTAACCCATTCTTGTAAGCCTCACTGCCCTTAAGTTATAAAAGAATGTTTAATTATTGTTATATTAACAAAGTACTTTTATCCTTCTTAAAATAATAACAATGGAATGGTGGCGGATTAAAATTCCCTGACTTTTAAACTAAAGCTGATCGAAAACAAAAATTTTTATTGAGAGGAGTGAAGCAATCTTGTAAGTCTTGGTTGAAATTTTTTGGCACAAAATTAAGTTCTTATTAAAAAAAAAAAAAATAATTTCTATATAATAACCCTTTTATTATTTATCTTTATTTTACATAAATGTAATGTATTTATTTTATGAAGTGATTATTTGTCATGATGAATCATAGTTAAAGAATATTTAATAAATTGTGCATTTATATCGTTGCCATTTACATATGGATTAATATTTATATAATTTGTGATATTTCATCACTTCTGATATTGAATTGATTTTTATGCAATTTTAATTAATAATGTTTGGGTTATTAACAGTGGTAATTAGTATAATGAATCATGAATCGTTTGATCAGTATAAGCACTGGTCACTGAATGACCATACAGTACATTTTTATGTTTTCATTCATAAAAGTAATAATCCCCCCATTTTTTTAAATATTGATTATATTTTTTCTGGGAAACATGAAAATTGACCAATGATACAAAAAAAAGTATGTAAAATTTTGGGGCCCTTAAAGTAAGGGTCCGTTCACACGGCATGGTTTATTTGTCGGTTTCGACGTTTTGCGGATTTGGAAACCGCCTGAAAACCGACAAGAATCCGTCCCCATAGACTCTGAAGGTAATGTGTCATCAAAAAATGACTTATTGTTTAACTCACATTTTTATGTTAAACACATGTTTTAAGATTTTTTTGGGTTTTTTTTTGTCTTCATTTTCCACATCACTTTCATTATTTTTTTTTCACTTTGGCCATTAGGCCATTAGGCCTAATAATAATCTGACACTGGAGATAGATTTTCAGTAGTCTGCTCATGATCAGTTCAAGTAGGGTTATAATGAAAGGTGACACCAATGTGTATAGATAACACAGGATCCACCAGTCACAATAGGAGATAGCCACAGCTCCCCCTCTCCTCTTCCCTGCCCACTGACTTATTCCCAGAAAACTCTCCTATAGAAGTTAATGGGACTGATCCAGTTCACAGGCTCCAATGTGCATGAAGCTGCTGTAAAACATCTCTCTAAATGCTGTTAAAAGCAGTGCAGGCAAGAAAGCTTTCCCCACAGTCGTATATAGATAACCGAATTGAGAAATCTACGATCAGAAAATAAAAACGGCTAAGATTAAAAGAATATGGATCAGTGTCTTGTTTTAATTAGTAAAAAAAAATTGGCAACAGATTCTCTTTAAAATCCGTCGCCATAGTCTACACTAAAATCAATAGTCTACACTGAATAGATTTTCCGCCAGACAACTTTTCAGCTGCCGGTGTTCCAAAACTTGGAACATGCACAATCTCTGGCCAGTTTTCGGGTAGAAGATGTGCAATTCAATGGTTATGGACAATGGGTGAATCCGCAAACTGTGGACAGAACTGTCCCTCAAAACCTTTGAAGAACGATAAAATACCGTCCGGATTCCTAAACAGAATCCAACCGGCATTTTACATATGTCATGTTGACATACCCTAACTCAACACACAGCCATTAATATCTAAACAGCTGGCAACAAAGAGATGGTCTCATTTAGTTCATTTAAAAAAAATCAAGAAATGTTATGTTCGTCCTGAAATTTCAACCAAAAGTCAAATATCCCTTACTTTTTGAGAGTAGTGTATAGTATATTTGGCATCACAATGCATGGTGACTGTTAATCTGCTTCATGCTTTCTTTTATATTTAGTGGTATTCTCTTACACAGGCTCAAACTGGCCCACACTGCAACAAGAGAAAAATTATGGGGGCCCTGGCTATGGTGGGCCCCTGAGCATGACAGGCTGCTTATCATGTAGAAAGGTAGAGAAAGAGAGGCAGACAGCAAGAATCAACACCATAGGTAGGTCTCAAGAATCAACTCCTCTGGTGAGCCGCAGGAATCATCTCCAGTGGTGGGCCCTAAGAATCAACACCATAGGTAGGCCTCAAGAATCAACTCCTCTGGTGAGCCCCAGGAATCATCTCCAGTGGTGGGCCTAAGAATCAACACCATAGGTAGGCCTCAAGAATCAACTCCTCTGGTGAGCCCCAGGAATCATCTCCAGTGGTGGGCCCTAAGAAGCAACACCATAGGTAGGCCCCAGGAATCAACTCCACTGGTGAGCCCCAGGAATCATCTCCAGTGGTGGGCCCTAAGAATCAACACCATAGGTAGGCCTCAAGAATCAATTCCTCTGGTGAGCTCCAGGAATCATCTCCAGTGGTGGGCCCTAAGAAGCAACACCATAGGTAGGCCCCAGGAATCAACTCCACTGGACACTGTTCTTACACTGCTTTAAATATATTTTAAGTTTCATCTATAATAAAGGATAATTGTTTTTATGAATTTTGAATTGGGTTATAACTATTTTAGTTTGTATGGTAAATGGGCAAATGTTTGTAAAACACAGGTGGCATATGGCATTCGGTACAGAAGCACAGGCAAACAAGACAAATGTAAAGAAAAAACACATACGCATAGCTGTCATTATTCAGGTCACCTGGGATTGAGGATGCTCATTTGGATCCACAAAATTTTCCCATAATAACACTGAGGTTGGCAGAACACAACGTAGAAATTCTTGTCATAAGAACATACCAATACGAATAGATTTGCTTCAGGCTTTACGCATAGAGCTAGAAAAACTGATCTGGCAAGAAATTAGCTATCGTTTTCATGTATAATAAATGTCTTTACGGCAACATTACAAATCTGGACTGCTATACTTTTAATAGAACCTGTCACATAGGTTATACCCTTGCAGGTGAAGCACAATCTAGTTTTTCCAGCGCTGTGTCCCTTATTCTGTAGTATGCTGTAGTTTTAGAGTATTTAATGCTCAAACCTGCAGTTTTCAGCCAGAAAAGAGTCATGAAAAGAGTCTGTTTTAATTCTTGCCCCTCCCACCTGAGGTTAGCCCCGCTCATCTCACAACTTATTAACCTATTACTTTGGAAAGGTAGAAACTTGTGAAGAACTGTCAGATGGGCAGGGCTAACACCTGCTTTTGAATAAGCTGGACTCTTTTCTGGCTGAAAACTGCAGATTTTGAGCTTTAAAAATCTCTAAAACTTCCGGGCATCTTACAAAATAAGGGACACAGCGCTGGAAACAGCAGGTCTGTCACTAGCTTGTGCTGTCCTCAGGAAGGGGGGCATTAACTATAAAACAGGTTCTCTTGAAGGGGTTTTCTGATAATGACAACGTATCAGCAATCTAGAGGAATAAAACAGTAAGGGTGACATGTATGAAGGAAGACGCTTTGAAGTGAATTGTCGAGTCTCGTTTTCAGTGTATAATGCGCCTGATGTATAAAAGTGGTTTTTGTGTGATCATAAATGGGGTGTAAAGTTCAACGAGCCTCGCCTGAACTTAGGTGCATTAGTAATGCGCCTAACATGTATAAAGGCTATAGATAGGCTGGAAATAAGAGAAAAGTCATTAGAATAGCATGTCAGTAAAATAGAAAACTATGGTATGATTTTTGCTTTGGAAAACCACAGTTACCCAGCAATACCGTGCTGTGCTAGCTTTTGCTGTATGTAGAATAAAGGGTGAGAACAGCAAAAATACATTTCAAATTTAATGTTTAAAAATTTAAAATTTTAAAATCTGAACAACAGCATCAGTGGGTTATTTAATGTAAAATTAGTTTTAGATTCTATTAATTTTCAATACATTTTATAGGAGATACTTTTATATTTGTGGGATATTATATATTTTTATATTAATTTTATATTTATTTTATAACTGTTTATTAAATTTAAATAATGTAATTTATATAGTTTGATAATCATCAGAAATTACGTATTATTATTGTACTGGTGTAAGTTGAGAAATATTGAACATTTTGTCCCTAACAGAAAATCTATCTCCACTTCGACTCCTCAGGCAGACCACATTGAAATATGTCTGCCTGTTCAAGCAGTAATGCAACTAGTTTTGCTGAGCCACATTCATATAAGTGTCTAATAATGTGTGGTGCAACACGTCCCCAGAACACCCCCTCATGTTAGGTGCCTTAGAAAGTGTTGAGTCTTCCAAACAATGCGGCTAATACATTTGTTTGGCGCATTAGACATCGTAGCCGGCTCACTTTGGCGCATTTGACGCCAAAAAAGAGTGAAAAACCCGATCATACATGTCTCCCTATGTGTGAAAATAAGGAAAGCCTGACAGTTCTCCTCTCTTCTATTCCTGTGTTTAGTTTAACCCCTTAACGACCTTGGGCGTATCAGTACGTCCCAGGGCCGCTATGGGGCTTTGCAGGGGGGTCGCTTCGCGACCCCCCCGCACAGCCGCCGGGTGTTAGCGGCAAAAACCCCCCCTAACACCCGGCTAAACAGCGCCGGCGGGTGGCTCCGCCCGCTCCCCCCGCTGTTTTTACCCATCAGGCCGCGGCAAAGATGGCCGCGGCGTCCTGAATTAACGCCGATCGGTTTCCGCGCTCCGATCGGTTTTTGGTGATCGGCATAAGCGCAGCTATGCTACCCGATTGATCACCGGGCATTGTGGTGGGGACCTGGGAAGGCCTCCGTCCTTACACTGGCCGGTTTTGCCCCACTTCCGTCCGCAGACAGGAGTGGGGAAACCGCCATCTTTGTACACCCTAATTTCATTGCCTATGCCAGAGGTTCCCAACCCTAGTCCTCAAGGCACCCCCAACAAAGGTCATGTTTTCTGGCTTTCCTTAGCATTTCACAGGTGAAGTCATTATTGTCAGTGCATTCTGCACAGGTGAAAATCATTATTGTCAGTGCATTCTGTGGGAGATCCCCGAAAACATGACCTGTTGGGTGCCTTGAGGACTGGAGTTGGGGAACACTGGCCAATGCAATGCATTAGGTTGTATTAACAATCACGCCCCTAGTGGTCAGTACCACGGTTGGCCTCATGTTACAGTAAAAAAAAAAAAAAAGTTTTTAAGTACAAAAAAAAGTATTAAAAGTTTCAAATCACCCCCCTTTCCCCATTTACAAAAAAATCATTAAATAATAAAAAAGTTACACATATTTGGTATCGCCGCGTCTGAAAAAGTAAGATCTATAAAAATTTAACATCATTTATCCCACGCGTTGAACGCCGTAGAAGAAAAAAATTCCAAACACCAAAATTGCGTTTTTTGGTCATTTTACGTCACTCAAAAAATGGAATAAAATGATAAAAAAGTCGCATGCATTCCAAACTGCTATCGATAAAAAGTACACTTCAGCCCGCACAAAATGCCCCTCGCTGACGTCCGTAGGTTTTAGTACAAAAAAGTTATTGGTCGCTCCAAAATGGCGCCCTGGCGCAAATTTTTAAAAATAGAAATTTTTTGGAATTTTTTTACGGTACCAAAACATAACGGAAACCCTACATGTTTGGTATTGTGGATGCGTAACAACCTGAAAGAATACAGATAACACATTAAATTTACCGAAGATTGAACGCCGTAAAAGCAAAACCCCCGCAAACATGGCGAAAATACTTTTTTTTTCACAATTTGTCCCACTTGGAATTTTTTTTCGGTTCCCATATATTTCTACAGTATAGTGAATAACACCATTAGAAAGTACATCTTGGGCCCGCAAAATAAAAGCCCTCATGTGTCTATGTAGGTGGAAAAATAAAGAAGTTATGGCTTTCAGAAGGCGAGGAGGGAAAAACGAATGTGTCACCAAAAAAAACCGCCTGGTCCTTAAGGGGTTAAAACCTGCATTAAAAACTTTAACAAAAATTGCACGTGATTTTTGATGCTGTTTATATGTTATAGTCTAGATTGATGACAATAATCCTGCATGTGCCTACAGCCTTGCACAGGTAGAGACTGGTAGTAGTGAAAAAGAAACTGAAAAACCTGTATATACAGAAATACCTTTATTACACTCTGAGATGCTGACAGGGTTAGCTGTCTGTAGGTGGTGCTGTAGAAAGCCCTATCATTCTAGAAATCAGAAGTCATAGACTACACCAGTGTTACCTCCTCACCTTTATGCTACAGCAGAAGATCATATTGGCTGGATTTCACCTTCAGGGGCCTTTAAGTTATGTAACTTCATCTTGGCATGAAAAAGCAAGAAGTTATTCAATTTTTGCAATGGGAAAAAGGTGAGAGGAAATCAAGTTCTCTCCAAACTACAGTTTATCTTGACCATGGTATCACAGCTTTTCATGTTATCTGATTTTAGATCACAACAAAGGCCAATGAAAGGGACTGGAAAAGTTATAACCCGATATCATGATGTGTTATCTGTCAAGTTTAACTTTGCTACATCTGTACTTACCTGTCTAAATTGAACATAAAAGTGTGTGTAGACGGTTTATATATACGAATCAATCTTTACGGGTTACCCATAAGTCACAATGATCTCAGGATGCGATATTTTCAACATACAATGGTTTGTTGAGTGTGGTTTTAAGATATTTCATCCCAGACACTGCTGATCTAGGTATGTGTTACTGAAAACCAACCAATTATCATTAACATTTTACTTGTAAAAAAACCCGTAAAGAAAAAAACTGCAGTGATTTGGGGGTCTAGAGTACGCCTCTTACATACAGTGCGGGGACTACATGCTCTTACTGCTCGACATTGCCAGGAGTCAAAAGGCATTTGGGAAAGGAGTGAGAAGCTCAAGTGTCCTCTATTGGATGAAAAAATCTCAATTTGTTTTTGACCCACTGGGGGCTTTGGGAAAACAAAATGAAAATAGGCCAAACCACATCCCCATTTGCAGACAGCCGTTTCGGGGGGTTTGCCCCTGTTGTAAAGAGCAGAGCTATGTGGCTTGGGTGAGTGGGGGCAATGAGTGGTCGAAAAAGGGAAGATCTCTCCCTTAGGGCGAGCCATATAGGCGTGTGGGATTCAAAATTGCTTTTGCACTCCCAAAGCATTTGCAAACACAAAGGATTTGGGGGAAAAGGGGTTGAGAAGCTCAAGCGTCCTCTATTGGTGTAACAAATCCTTTAATTTACTTTTGCCCCCTGGCTTTGGAAAGAAAAAGGGTATTACCAAGCCGCTCACCCATCAACAACAGCGTTTCAGAGTATTTTCCCCTCCGTACAGAGCAAGCGGGTGCTGGCTTTACTGAGGGGAGGCAATGAGTTTTAGAAAAGGGGGGGATCCTCTTGGGAGAGCGCTTTTTTAGGTTTTCGAATCTCCACACGCCTATCTCCCTAATTAGATAATTTCCCTTTATGTGCTAGGATGAGCATCTCCTTTGTGCACCAGTTGAGGGCACCAT
Organism: Phyllomedusa bahiana; assembly: GCA_025379985.1. Classification (NCBI taxonomy): domain Eukaryota; kingdom Metazoa; phylum Chordata; class Amphibia; order Anura; family Hylidae; genus Phyllomedusa; species Phyllomedusa bahiana. The sequence goes on along the minus strand of JAODAL010001193.1, from coordinate 200,953 downwards.
TTTCTTCTTTTCTGGAACAACGTGTATAAAGTTAACGACCGAAACAAGCTCCTGTTCTCCAATAGAAAGTGATTTCCAGCTTCCAGCAGCTCTTTGTGATTGTTATATGTAAGGACTTGCTTTATCTGTATTAGTATCTGCTTAGTTTTCTTTACTCCTCATTTGGTGACATTTTGGGGCTTTGGAATTAGTTACCAGTTTTCCATCAAGTTATGGTCTCAACATACAATGGTCATCCCAGAACCATTAGAAGAAACTACAGTAGAAGAAACAGACACTTCTGACCTCATGTAACGTGACAAATGAATGCAGTGAAAGAATACAAATGATGTTCATTCAAACGATAAAAAGTAAACTTGTCTTTACTCTCTGCCTTCATTTTCTATGTGTAGGTGGATGGTAATAGCATTGGTTTCATACTAACCTGGCAGCTGGAAGGTTAATGAATCCACATATTTCCAAACACACAAATTGACTGGTTTTAAATGTACCATGCCATTCAGGCTCCGGCACTCCTGTCTCTGTATTCTGTAAACCTGGATTTTTTTTTTTTGCATCTGGAATCTGAGATCTAAAACCAGAAGTAGAATTTATGGCCCCGGGTAGCATAAAGCAGCCCTGGAAGTTGCCAGGCGACTTGCTGCAGAATGTCTTGCTGGAGAAGTGACTCCATGTGGCTGAGCAAGGCAGTGTCTTGTGTGAAGCAGTCAGATTCCTCCCCTTGGATTCTCAACACTCCCCCCCCCCCCCTCCCTGTCTAATTCCTCCTCCCCATTCAAACATCTATGTGATCCTGCCTCCAGGTTTTTAGTCTGCCTCACTCTGGCATGGTGAAAGCAGAGAGAGAGGCAGAGAGAATACATCCAAAAAGCAACTGGATGATCAGAGGGAAGCACGGATCCAGGGAAGCAGTGCACAACTGCAATACTTCACCTTGTCACACATGGAGTGCAAACCATGGCTATGATAACCACCAGCCACCAACAACTGGGATTAAATACAGATCTGTATATTTAACAAAAATTGGACCTGTACAGGAGTGGCACGCTGGTTTGTGGATTGCTACAGTATTATCGCTTTCATTTGGTGGATTCTGAGAGCTTGATCCTTTTTCTGTGGTATTTTTATGTTGTTTCCTTAGGATTGGAAAGCAAGGAATTTCTTGTTCGAGAACGTGAAGGGCGGTCTGCAATGCCCTTTGCCAAGCGGATTGTTGAGCCCCAGTGGCTATGTAGGCATGCTGTCACCCAAGTAGAGGGGAGCTGTTGCCGGGATCAGGGGGAAGAGCAAAGGCAGCAGCACCCCCGGGGGAATGCCAGGGAAGAATTGGCGGTCAGCGCCGCGCAGGTGCCCTCGGACGAAAGGGACCCTGTACCCATGGATGGGAAGGAAAAAGATTTGACCACTCTGGATTTGTGCGTCATCAGCAATGTTGCAATGTCACGGATTTTACGGCAACTCTCGGATGTAGCGCGGCATGCCTGCTCTATTTTCCACGAGCTGGAGGCAGATATTCAGGTTACGGCACGGCGCGTGCGGGCGCTGCAAGGGAAAATTGGTACTGTCCAGCAGGTTGTCAGCAGCTTGGATCCAAAGCAGGAGACAGTGCGTGAGTACCTTATCTCAAATGGAATTTGCTGCATTTTGTATTTAGCATCCGGCTGCTCCAGAATTGCTGATTTGCTACAGGCCCTTTAAAAAGGAAAAAGAAAAGCAAACAAGAAATTGTTACTAAGCCACCAATTTCATTGCCCACCTCTGGCCTCATAGTGTTACATTGCTTATCTTATCCTAACAAGTCCCCAAATGTTTCATTATCACCTCAGATGCTACTAGAGAAGGGAGGGAAATCTGCATTGCTGCTCCAGCAGCAAAAGGGGACAGCAGCTGCTGAATGTGATGAGCAAAGACAAGGGGACTTCTTCCTTTTCTGTCACCTTAAAAGGCTGATTTTAGTCATGGAAAAGCTAAATAAACTGTCCTATAGAGTGAATGCAGTACTCACTATTATAACATGTATAGGCCTCTTGCCTAAAACTATGATACCCAGTTTCCCCAAAAATAAGACAGTGTCTTCTATTAATTTTTGCTCCTAAAGACGAGCTAAGACTTATTTTTAGGGGATTTTTTTTTCTATGAACAATAATTCACATTTATTGTTGAACAAAACATCAAATGTATTTAATATACTGTAGTGATTTCATCACAAACATCAGCATAAACAGCCAAACTCTGAATTGCATAAAAAAATGCACTAGGTCTTATTTTCGAGGGTGTCTTATTTTCAGGGAAACAGGGTATGTACAATGTGGATTTCAGATTTCTTTTATGATGTAATGTTTTCTAAATACAGCACATATATTTTGTAATAATGCATTTCTTATTATGTGCTTATGGATTGTCCATGCGGTCTTCTACCTTAAGACATGATGATCTTGTCCTGTTAATGACTGCAATGCCAGCATGTGTATAGAGGGATTATACCATTAATAACCGTCCTTTGCGTGACTGGGTGTCACGGATTTCCCTAGTTGTATCTGGGAGTGCACTGCTGCCGTCCTTGCTTGTTTCCATCTGCAGTATCTTTTCATCTGTCTGTTCAGATAAGTGGTCACAGCTTGGTTCATCCTCTGGCTACCATAGACATCAGTTGCTAGAATTGGTGCACATGTTTTATTTGAAGCTTTTGATAACGTGCAGATGGTTTATACCTTTATACCATTTCCTTGTTCAATTCAATGGATATTGACCAGGAAAATCATTATAGCTACCGGCTAAAGGACAAGGAGCTGTGTGCAATGTGCTGCTGTAGATTTACATTAACCTTCCCTGTCACAGATGACAAATGCAATCCCAAGACCTGCCCTTTCTCTTCTCTGCTGTATTCTTTAGTGGTGATCATGTTAAGGATATCATTTCATTGATAGTTGGCTGTCTATATAACTTTACTCAACCTGCAGCAACCATGTTGAGGTGATGTCAGTGGTGTGTGACTTACATAAGAAACCTTCTTGAGGCTTCAGATTTTGCGGAATCACTAGGCAGATGCTGAGGACTGAAATCTCAGCAACATTGAGGTGGCAACGCTGAATGATCATTCATGCTCCTAAGCAACAGGAAGGAAGAGGGTATGGTTTACATGATGATAGGCTCCGAGTAGCCAATCACAAGGCGCTGCAATCATGGTGATTTTGATATTAAAAGCAGTGCTCTGATAATACAACATCCTGAGGTCCTCACAAAAATAGAAAATATGAACCTGATCCTTGGCAGGAATTTCTGCTCTGTCACATGTGCAACTATTTTATTGCAGATGAAAGGGACCGCCCATGACATGATGAGTATGAGCATTATAGGTCCAAATCATGCTAACGTATGTCTATGCAATGTATACTGTGCATGTAAATGCTATTACTGCAGTCCAGCCTTTGAATTGGAGGTATGAGGCGTTCTCTGGATCTAGACATGTGACTGTAGCATCTCCTGCCTCAAAGAAGCAATGGCAGCTCTGGGCAGAAGGGAATGGAAGGCATTCTGAAACCTTTACTCATTTGAACGTGACCTTGGATATGTTGCAAACGCATAGCATAGGAGATGGCAGAAAATATGCTGCTAGATACTGAAATTTTAGGCTGCTTATGAAAATGCACTGGAGGAGGGGAATTTTCACTGCAGTGTTCGGGCAGTGGCCAAAGACAAATCTCCTAACAGCCATGTGCATGGCATGTGCAGTTGTGCCTCAAATAATATTACTCCTGATTATCAGACAGGGCAGTCAAGGCTAGAGACAAGGTGCCATCAAGCCAGTACTGGTAGTACTCCTGATCAAATTTTATAAAAAAAAGAAAGAAAAAGAAAGGGGCCCTTTGATATGGTGCAAGATAGGAACCGGCAGTAAGATAGGAACCGGTAATAAGCAGAGAGCCTAGATTCTCCGGCTGTATCGGGCCCTGAAATTATGGCGGCCTTGGGCTGGAGAGCACACAAGCTTGTGGGGGCTCCGGTATGACACATGCCTTTTCTCCATGGGCTAGTTGTAACACTGACTGATTTCAGATATTACAGTATGTTATTGATGTGACTCACTTCATTTGTCATGATATGTGTCAAAGCAATAAAGATGAAATAAAAGTCCATATCACCCACAATATCAAAAGATTTCTTGCCATTCTTGATGAACATTTTCTATTGATACATCAATTTTTTCTTAATATCTAATTGGCTGGCATGTGCTAATAGTCTTGAGAGTAAATAGATGTGGCTTGTGAATGTATATACTAGTCTGACAACTAGAAATAATTTTGCCAATCAAAACATGCCATTGCATTGCAACAATGGGCATTGTACTCAGAGCAATATGAGCTGCTCCAGTCGTTTTCAAATATTGCACAACATAGTTTACGCCTTCAATTACATTGCATTAAATATGTTACTGTATATGTCAGAGAGGAAATCAATAATAGTATTATTATGTAACATTGGTCATATAAAAAAAATATAAAACAATAGATTCACACTGGCTACAGTCAGCATATTGCACTAAAAAATCTCTCAACATGTATTTAAAGGGGTTGTCTCGCTACAAGGATTGCTTTTTATGTTAAAGATCTTGCAAAAACAAGTCACTTTGCAATATGTGTCCATTAACAGTGTCCTACCTATTCTGAGATATCCCCTCTTGTATGGGCTGCATCAGCTCCTCAGGTCGCTATAGCTACAGACCTGTTTGATCTATCCTGATAGGCTGCCAGCACTGGTTTCTATAGCTACAGACCTGGCTTCTACTGCAGCCTAGTAGAAGCCAGTAAACACGCTCCTGAATTCAAAATTAAACCAAGAAAACAGGACTGAGGTAGGATGAATTGATGTAGTGAGACGACCCCTTTATCATACCCTTAAAACTGCTTATGTGTATGCTAAAAGAGTATAATTTTAACCAATATTTGACTGGTATTGGTGCTACCTTTTCCTCAACTGTATTAGGCCTCATTCACATCACATCTCTGCCTCCCGTTTCTGGTGTATGTTGGGATATTGTGAAAAAAGATATTCTAGGAAGGAATATGGTACTTTTTTGTATGTAATAACAGTTTAGTAGCTTTCTGCTATCTAGTCCTATCATATTCAAGATAGCAACATTATGTGGTAAAATTATGTCACACAGGTAGACTATGCTTCTGCGTTCAATGCAGAAACTGTATGGGCTTGTCCCCACGGCACAGGTTTTCAGTTGGTTTTACAGACGGTTTTTGGATATGAAAACTGTAAAGCGACTGTAAACCTTTTACATTGATTTAACTAGAAAATCCGTGCAGCAGTCCCCACTGCACGGATTTTCCGCCGTATGTTTTTTACACGGCCTATAAACTTTGAACATGTTCTTTCTTCTGGCTTTTTTTTTCTTTCAGACCATGAACTTGTTGGTGTTCATACCACAAACCGCTGACAAAACCCGTCCCCCTACGTGCCAAAAAAAGAAAAAAGACTGGTCGGACAATGTGACTGGTATTTGGTCTTTGCCGTGGGAAAACACACTATACGTTCGATCAATATGGCAAACATAGCCTAATTCGGACTACATTTGCCCTGTAGAGGATCAAAGCCTCGCCACAGTATCTCTCTGGATACATTTTTCACCATGGTACCACGATGGATAACATGAACAGAAACATGATGTGAATTAGGCCTTATTATGCCAAAAGCTACTACATGCAATAGAAAAAATATGTAATTTTATGCAGTCCAGCACCATCAGTTAAAATCTATAATGTTTTATTGTAAATCCATAGGTAAAAATGGTACAATACAAAGTGCTAGAATAAGCACACACGTGTTTCAGGCAGCACCTGCCCTTGTTCACAGCATACTGACACTACCACATAGGTGAATTTACAAACAAATCAACACTTAGGGCCACATGTATGTAAACTGACTAGATCTAAAACTCACTGTGTTGCCCATAGCAACCAATCAGACACCCCTCTCATTTCATATAGTGCTCTGGGAAAATGAGAGTGGCGCTCTGATTGGTTGCTTTGGGCAACTACGTGAGTTTTCGACCTAGACAATTTTCATACATGTGGCTCTTAGGTCACACCCAACTGGGTGGTTACTCATGCAATAATTAACCCTTTAACAGTCTACTTGTTTAGATATATGTATAGCCCTATCTGTAAAATACCACTGTATGCAATATCCCACCATGCCGCATTTCATATGTCCTCTTCTTCAATGGGAGACATTTGCAGGTATAAAGGCAAATGTGTCAGTAGTATAATGAGAAGTCACGGGGCCCCATAGCAAAATGAAGACCACCCCATCACCTAATGATATTAAACTGAAATAAGAGCATACGTAGCAATGTGTAAAATACATATGGATAATTGTGCTTTATTAAACACGCCTATATGACTTATTGCTGCTTATTGCAGCTATCTAGTGCCATTAAATTGTTATTCCTTACAGAAAGGTATTACGTTCCTGCACCTGAGTAGGCCCTCTCAATCTCAGGGGCCCATATGTTGCTATGCATACAGTTACACCCATAGTCTGGTGCACACATTTGGCTGAATGTTTTGAACACTATAGTAAATACAGATGGTGAAGTAACTGAGACTTGGACATTGGTTTTAAGGCGTAGTTTACCACTTTGTATGATGACATCATTGGATTAGGTCATAGGGCATTTCTTTCTGTGCACGCCCTAATCTGTTTCTCTTTCCTCTCACAACGCTGAACATTTCTTTTTGCATTGTCCAAGATCATTTTTTTTAAACATCAGTCTCTTTCCAAAAATAAGATATTCGTCTATTGTTCCCAGCTGCATCAACAGACCGAGCGCAGAGACAGAGCTTTCTCAGGCAGCTTTGATTTATTTCAGCTACATCGGTTCAAAGAAACAAATACCTTGTTAAAGAATTGCCCAGGATAATTTTTCACTGGGGTGGAGTTTGCAGCTGAAAACGACTTTTCCAGAATTCCTTCTGAAATGTTTACCGTGTCATTTTATTAAATGGAGAGATTGACATATTCAATGTGTCTTGTAAATGGGTTACTTCCATAATTAGAAGTCAGGATTGCTTTTCAAGTTTCATCAAAATTTAATTTGCACTTCAGGTGTTGTAAGAAACAACAGCTTTGTGTTTAGATGCAGGAAAATAATCTGTTTCAAATGAGACCTCTATATAATGCGGTCTGAAAAGGTGTGGAATTGGGTTTCACTTGACTTAAAGGGGTTGTCTCATTACATTGATTCCTCTCACCTCAGTCCTGTTTTCACTTTGAATTCAGGGGCGTGTTTACTGGCTTCCACAAGGCTGCAGTAGAAGACAGGTCTGTAGCTATAGCGACCAGTACTGGCAGCCTATCAGGAGAGAGTAAACAGGTTTGTAGCTAGAGCGACCTGAGAAGCTGATGCAGTCCATACAAGAGGGGATATCTCAGAATAGCTAGGACAATGTTAATGGACATATATTGCAAAGTGACTTGTTTTTGCAAGATCTTTAACATAAAAAGCAATCCTTGTAGTGAGACAACCCCTTTAAAGTTTAAGAATTGATGTAAGGCTGTGGTCAGCTTAGAGCGCATTGGTGCTCAGTATGTGAGCGCTCATAATAATATAAAATAGTTAGCATGGAGCCATTTTATAAAACACATTAGAAAAATGTCATTAGTAATAATTGCTTAATAAAATCTTATTGTTATTATTAGAATCACAGGTAGGAATGAGCCCAAGAATAAGCACTCTCACTGGCACCGGCCTATAGACACCATATACAGCAGTGACTAGAGTCCTCAACATTTGCTGTAATGTGCTGAGCAGTCCATTGTCATAACACATGCTGCCATAATCAGCACTTGTATACTGCACTCCATGCAAGCCGGGCATCAAGAGGAAATATGCATCCTACAGGTCAGCAAGGTTATCATCCGAAATGATTTTACCTGTGGAGGGAGTGATATAAGCGGTTATTATCATCAATATTCTGCCTTTCCTATCCTGTGCTAGCTACAAATGATGAGGAGTCAAAACTTAAAAGAAAGAATGGTTTACTTAAAGAATAACATAAAGGTTAACAAAGCAACAGAATAAATGGCATAACCAACAGCATAGAAATTACTTAAAGGGATTGTCTCACTACATCGATTCATCTTACCTCAGTCCTGTTTTCTTGGTATCACTTTGAATTCAGGGGCGTGTTTACTGGCTTCCACTAGGCTGCAGTAGAAGCCAGGTCTGTAGCTATATCAACCAGTGCTGGCAGCCTATCATGAACGATCAAACAGGTATGTAGCTATAGCGACTTGAGGAGCTGATGCAGCCCATACAAGAGGAGATATCTCAGAATAGGTAGGACACTGTTAATTGACATATACTGCAAAGTGACTTGTTTTTGCAAGATCTTTAACATAAAAAGCAATCCTTGTAATGAGACAACCTCTTTAAAGCACAAGTCACTAATAAAATATTTGAAGTGGTTCCATACTAAAGCTTAAAGAGAACCGGTGGCCATTCATGTCATGTCTGTTTTAGTAAATCCTTCTGTTCCCTGTGAAATAACAATTCTGAAGAATCTCCTCCTATAACTCTGTGTTGTGATGTTCCTCTGTTATTTCTTCTAGAAATTTACTCCAAAAAAAGTGCAGCAGCCTGTGCTATTTTTTCCATCTCAACTACGGACACCACGTCGGAAACCCTATAGGCCCATTGAAATCAATAGGGTCCGTCGGGCAATGAGGATGTCCATAGTAAACGGATCACATGGGGTCCGTTTTTCACCTCTGCTACAGAGCGGAACCTCCAGCGCAGATGTGAACCGAGCCTAAGCCAGTGTTGTGGGAGTGAAAGTGGAATTCATTTACACCAATAACATATGTTGCTGCAGTGATTTCAGGTTCATGGTGTAGACTGCACATTTACTGATGTTTTTGTTTAAGGGGTGAAACTCCCCACCTAGTAGAATAACAAGGGACACGCCTGAAGTCACTCTTCTGTGATTAAGCATGCTGCCCTCTTATGACTTATACTAACATACATTCCTGAGCCATACCATATACAGAACTTCAAGGACAAGGGGTGTGCCTGGCCATTGTGCTGCCTGAGGCTAAAACAGATACAATGCCCTCATCATTTCCTATGCAGACTTGGTTGTGTCAGTCAGTGTGGCACAAGACATGCTGCAATTTAGAGGGACAGCAAATTTTACTCAAATTAGCAAGGAAATTAGAAATCTAAATATTATCTATTATGTATCGCTCTATGTTTCTATCTATCCATCCATCTAGGAATACATAATGTATATTATTACATTGTACTATGTTGTCCTACTGGAAATGCATGTTCATCAGCGGTTATCCACCTCAATTTGATCATGAACAACCTGGGCACCACCTGCATAAACAATCATATAAAATCCCACCTCACACTTTCCTGGAGAGTGCATCTATGCTAGAAGACAGAGCAGATGCCTCACCCGGCTTCCTCCCTTGCTGCCATTAGTCTCTTTTCCTTCTCCTCAATGTTTATGCAACACAAGAACCTTGGGTGACATGTATGTATGGGGTTGCGCCAGTTATCTGGCGTCCTTTCAGCCCAAAAACTGGCGCAGCCCTGTGCGCTCGATGTATGAGCAGGCGCACTCCAAAACTAGGCGCATTATAAAGCGCCCGCAGCATTTTGTAATGCACCTAAGATGTAGGGGTGTTCTGGAGGCGTGTCGCACTACAACCGTATGATTCTACACATTTATGACTTTAGTGTGGCAAATCCAGGTGCATTTCTGGAACAGGTAGAGCACTTTAAAAGTGGTTTACCTGAACCAGAAGTGTTGCTTTGTAGCTAGAAAGCGCTAAATCTATCACCCGCAGTTGAACAGGTTCATAGATTCAGGCGCATTCTATACTACTAATGTGCAAAAAAAAATGGCGCCTGGGCGCCAAAAATCATACATGTCGCCCCTTGAGTTGTCTTTGAGCAAGGGAGGCAATTTTGGTGACAATCAGTAGCAGAACCTTAGGCCTTACTACCTGAAAGAGCTATGAGACTTTCATTGCCAGGAGATAGAAGTATAGACTTGTTGTAGAGCCAGCAATACCCTCCCCAAAAATGCACTCTATGCCAAATTCAAGTGCTTTCCTGTTCAGCAGCCAGCTTTCAATCCCCCAGATTCTACAGTACCAAACAAATAGCACCCTATCTATTCTGTAGCCCGGAAGAATGAAAATAGGTATTAGATGGCTGTAACTGCTGCCCTACAGGCTACACTGTAGCATTCTGGAGCTCTGTTGCATATGACAACCCTAAGTTTCAGATGTGTAGCCACCGTTATTTTTCCCAAAAAGATGTCCCTGCCCTCATCATGAGACCTAGAACCCTGTCCCTTATAAAAACCCTGCCACCAATATGCTTTTAAAGAGTAGATATTTTAAAATTGTGACAACAGCACCGATCACTATAATATAACTAATTTCAAAAGAACAACTCAATAAATTTTTTTAACACAAAATAAAAAAAGAACTAGATGTTGGTTATAGCAAAATTTCGGCGAACTGCCTTTTTCAAGCAAAAAATCTAATAAGGGGGAAAAAGGTAAGATAGTGTAAATATTATAGGGAATATTGATGGGAAGGAGCTCAAGAAGGTATAGGTGAGCCGTATATAAGGGGTAATGAAAAACGAGCGAGTATTAGGGCTAATGAAGCCAGGGAGCCTCAAATAAAGGGGGGTTGAGGCCACTAAAAGGCGTCAGTGGTGTAGTAATGGACGGGAGCCGGGGAGCAGAACTGTCATGTGCAAGGTGCAATTAATCATGGGTATTTGGTCCAACAAACACGGGTAGCAGTTGTTTATATTAGTAACGGGACATAGTAATGTCCATTTAAAATAAAAAAAACTTATAGTCACCTCTCCCCCTCCCCTCTGTTCCAATGCCACGCCGTCCTCCCCACCTTCTTTGTTCTTCTATATGAGAAAATCACTGTTGCAGCTGCTGATTGGTGGCAGTGATCACATGAACAGAGACATCATGAAAGGGCATGTGACCGCTACAGTCAATCAGCGGCTGCAGTGGAGCCAGAAGAGCTGGAAGAAGAAAACAGAATACTGCCGATTGGAGACCCATCATGGCATTGGAACGGAGGTGAGGGAAGAGGTGACTATACGTTTTTTACTTGAAATGGATCCTACTATGGTAGTAAAAAAAAATAAGGGGGGCATGCATGAAAACTATCTCGGTGTAAGACTTTCTTTGTTGCCCATAGCAACCAATCAGAGCTCCCCTTTAATTTTTTCAGAACACTAATAAAAAAAAGGGAGCCTTTATTGGGTTTCTACACAACAAGGAAAGTCTTAGACCTAGACAGTTTTCATACATGAGGGCCTAAATGTTTCTTCACAAAAATGGAAAAAAATAGGCAGAGATTACGTGTAAAAAACTGAAGTAGCGTCATTTTGTACAGTGTACAAAATTCACAGCCTGCTGTGACCAGGTTCACACTTTAGGTTAAGTCTGCTCATCTGGTATTCATTCATGGTGATGACGGCCTGATCCCTGTGACGAGATTGTGACCCCTGATCTGCAGGAGAGAAGTAAGCTGGGCAGGCACAAGTGCTCAGTGTAGCAGTGCTTGCATTGTACTGAGGTATGCTGACTGTAGAATGCAACAACCTGTAGATGATACATCATGATGATGATATTCCATCTATATCTGCCTGAATATGAGTCATTGAGAAGATAGTACCCGATACTTTAACTTCCTATTCTATTCTAGGCAGTTTGTTGGTCAGTGAGGACACAGTTATTTCACTGTTCATAACAATAAGCCTAATATAATCAAAATTCTCAACAACACTGTATCCATTAATTGTGCTGCAAGATCAGAACAAGATGTTCCATTCCTAAATTAAACAAATCCATAATCTTTCTATGTTCCCTAATTGTCAATGCTTTTTGAGGGCAAACATTAACTAGTTATGTGTCATATACATATAGTATACAACTACATACCAAAATCGAAGTATACGGAAATGTATATACCTTTATTAAACAATATTAAAAATACATGTAGATAAAAGGAAAACAAGATACTCACACGAAAAGGGCTACTATATAATCGGACATCTCTGCATAGTGCCTATAGTCAAGTATAAATATAGCTATATATAAAACAGAAGAGTAGATCCGCAGCAAATTTCCTTAAAAATATGTATCAAAACTTTATTTCACAAATTCATGAATAAGATCGTTTAGATCGAAACGCGTTGGTTGAATACCTTTTTACCTGCCTTGTTGTAATGTCCACTTTTATGGAAAGTTTTTGGTGAAACAAAGTTTTGATACATATTTTTAAGAAAATTTGGTGCGGCTCTACTCTTCTGTTTTGGATTGTTGTGGCAAGATTCAGCACAATGGCGGTGAGCTGTTTCAACTCTGTATAGCTATATATAGCATTTAAATACAGCATATGTATATAATGCATAAATACCTGACTCAATACAACAATCACTTGGGTACTGTATGGAGAGTGCACAAACCGCGAGGCGCGTTTCACCTGCCCTTCAAGAAAGCGCTGGCGAAACGCGTGTATTAAACCCTATTACAGTAGATAAAAGATCATTGGTTTAGTCGCTCCATTCTGATATACAAGAGGTATTGAAGAGAACATCTAAAGGGAGGCCTCGGAGCACTGGACATATGAGGGTTTCTCAACTCTCCTCAGCAAAACGGAAATCTATTGGGACCCAAGGCAAAACTTATAAAAGGACCTACCATGTGCTACTTATAATACTGGTGTTTTCTTATGTAGCAGAGGGGCTACATAAGAGGGGTCCGGTGGGGACTGCTAGCTCTGCACCTCCTATAGCTATCTATGTTCCTTCTCTCCCAAATACTTTAAAGTTTTGCTTTATATTCCCCCCCTTTAAAATACCAAGTTTCAAACTTTCAAATTTCTGTGTGTTGTTTTTCTTTTAATCTTCTTTACTTTTCTTTATCATGTATCTTGATGTGTTTAATGTGTTCACCTGTATCTTTACAATGTACTTCTCAGGTTGTCACATGTTGCAAGACTGTGCCTTAGAAATGTCACTATGACCCCCCCACACAAACACACACCCACACATCCACACACACCAATTACCTCTGTGTTAGGCTATGTCTCCACTATACACATTTTCAGTCATTTTTTCAGCGTTTTTCCTTTTCTAAAACTGCAGAAAAAGCGACTGAAAACAGATCCCATAGACTTTAATAGTAAAAATGTTCTGTTGCCTCAACTGGTCGTTTTTTTTATGCTCATTTTTGCTACTGGTTGTTTTTTTTAAACGTTACAAAAAATTACTGAGAAGGGCAGAAAATGTACTATTTGAGTCTATGTAAAGCGCACAAAGTTTTTTGCCGCATTTTTTGCAGAAATCCACAGCAATTATAATGCTATGCATTTCTTTAAACAAATGAGCAAAAAATGCACTAAAAAACATAAAAAATGCATCAAAAAATGCTCCAAAAAAGGGTAAATTTTTGAGCTGTTTTTGACAGGCAGTGGACAAAAAACTCAGTTTTTAGGATTTGGTTTTCAGTGAGGTTTTTGTCCAATGCCGTGTAGACCTAGACTTACAGTAAGTGTAACCTGGAAAATTCTTCAGTAGAAAAAAATGATGTTCTATAAAATTAATTGCATCTATCTCTAGTCTACAATTGTAAGTGTATGACTGCATTCACAGTTTTGCAGTGTTTTTCACCATATCATTGTTGGTATTTTTAGCAGATTTTTTGTCAAAAACCCTTTGCCAGATTTGATTCCAAGTCCACAAACTATTGAAACGATTTTTTTTTGTACCTTGTGACTTTTTTTTTTTTTTTTTATAAATGCAGCACGTCTGCCAATATCTTTTGCTTGAGTTTTATAGGCATCTCTGTAGGACCTGACCTGACAGAAAGAATGCAATCTTGAATGTTACAAGATGAGACCACCAAAATGAGAAATGCTTGAAATTCATGGTGTTTTTTTTACAAGCATTAAAAACTAAAAAAAAAAATAGTGCCTATAAAGGAATCCTAAAGCTGTGACTCTGACCATTTGTTTGAGAGGTCAGTGTTGACTTCCTTTGACCTAGGGCAAGTCTGTCCACAGTGATGCAAGATTTTTTGGAGTGATAACATTTCATTAGGGGATTTCATGGATGACATTTCCATTAATGGCCTTTTCAGTGTGTATACTTCATTGGCCATTGTGCACAGACTAATATGGCCACTTCCACAGATATGTCAGGCATGAGATGCTCTTAGTGACAGTATACAGCTACTGCTGCACAATGTCTCTGTGTGAGGTACGATAGTGTAAGTCCTATTGTGATGGGAACAGTAGGGCAAGGTCTATGAGCCTAAATGCTCCCTTTAGCCTATTGTGTCCATCTGAGCAGATGTGAAAGCACAATGAATAATTGTAGAGTTGTGTAATGGAGAGAGAAGCACTGCTTTTTTTTGATAGCATGACTATGGCTTACATGCTTTGCCCCTGATCTCTCTATCTCAGTCAACGGCTGTACACTCTCACCTGTTCCGCAAGTCCGCTGCTTGGGGTAATCCTCGACTCCACTCTTATTTTTCAAACCACACATCCAAACCCTCACCCTCTGCCTGCCGCCTCCACCTGAAAAACATCTCCGCATCCGCTCATTCCTCAACTACGACACTACAAAAATGCTGGTCCATGCCCTTGTCATCTCCCGCCTAGACTACTGCAACATCCTTCTCGGTGGCCTCCCATCTAGCACTCTTGCCCCCCTTCAAACAATTCTCAACTCTGCCGCCCGTCTTATCCACCTTTCTCCCCGCTACTCCTCTGCCTCTCCCCTCTGTCAATCTCTTCACTGGCTTCCCGTTGCCCAGCGACTCAATTTCAAGTTGCTAACTATGACCTACAAAGCTCTCCATAACCTCTCACCTCCATACATCTCTGCCCTAATTTCCAAATATCCCCCTCACGCAATCTCCGCTCCTCACGGGACCTTCTCCTCTGCTCTCCCCCTTACAGCTCCTCACACAACCGTCTCCAAGATTTTCTCCCTGCTTCACCCACACTCTGAACTCACTGCCCCAACACATCAGACTCCCTCCACTTTCACCAGCTTCAAAAGAAACCCCTAAAAACCCATTTCTTCAGGCTTGCCTATAACCTACAATACCCTGCTGTCAAATACACCGTCCACATACATGTCGCCCCTCACCTTCTTTTTTTTCCCCCTCCTTGTAGATTGTAAGCCCTCGCGGTAGGGTCTCTCTCCCTCTGTCGTCCCAATTGTCATTCATTAATTATCACTGTACTCGTTTGACTTATGTTGTGAAATGAAAACCCCCCCTCGAATGTACAGCGCCCTGGAATCAATGGCGCTTTAAAAATAAATAATAATAATAATAATAAATAATATATACATTTTAGACCATCACCTGGTTGTATCTGCATGGGGTTGCAAAATGGTTGTCATCAGTGATTTGCAGTGTCCCGCCGGGGTCAATACTGGTGAATTTTGTATGTATTTTCTATCTGTGCTTGGGTCTTCTCAAAGTATTCCATTTTATCTACAACCAGAAACATCATTTTCTATTTACCGCTTTCTCATAAAATTGGGAAAAAGGGAAATACATCTTATGGCGAAGATCCTCAATAGATTGCAAGGAGGGTTTTAGTTCAAAAATAGTTGGTCTCTTGACTGGTGAGTTTCCATTTGGTTCCCCCAGAATGCTAAGAACCCTTCTTGGTTCCTTCTATGACCTTTACTAATACAAGACTTAAATGATACCTTTTGTCCTTTGCACCCGGCCTTAGCCGCCAGCTTTACAGTAGATAACAACAGACGTTCAGCTTCTCACAGTTAGTGTGGGAAACAGAAGCCAGCAGCACAATAGAAGTGCCAGCAATGTGGAACAAGAGAGGAAGGAAATATAGACACTAGAAATAGAGACTTGTTATTCTGTACAAAAATCACCATTTGGTAATTATTAGTTTTAGCTCATAAACCTTTTGTTATAAAGAACTTTTTTCCATTAGATAATGGTTTATATTATTCATATTACTACACTTTCTGTGTTGAGCTTATTTAGGATGAGCAAAAACTACTATGAGTAATGGTCAACATACTGTAATTTGAATCAAGATATATTAGCATTATCTTACCTGCAAAAAAATTCTCCAATATGATTGCCATTATATTTATTGCGCTAATGTGTACATGGTTGAGATAGGAGATCATACTATATAGAATGTAAGGAAATTATTTTGCTATGATGGAAATATTTTTCTATGTTTTCTTGCCAGCATAGTTTTTCATGTGTTAATATCTAGGCAATTCGAGATCACCATAATGAATAATTGGAACCTCGATCTAATCAACGCCAAAATCTTGACGTGTTACACTGTGTATGTGTTCAGCATTTTTGGTAGATTTTGCTGTAAATCAGTGAGGTAGTTATAGTGGATTCAGAGGTAGCAGTCATTACCGGGCCCTGGAGCCAATTAAGAGACACCAGTATTATAAATGACACGTGGTAGATGGAACCCATTTTATAGATTTTGCATTGGGGCCCTAAAAGTTTAAGTTAGACCTCTGGGCTAGGCCTGTTGTAGCCCACATTGAGACCATTTTTTTTTTATCATGCTTGTATGTATGTATCAAGTGGTGACCATGTGTCGTTTCTAAGCGCCCAGTTATATGCCTTTATTGGTCACTTGACTTAGATTCTACCTTTTGAACTTGGGTAGAGGTAGATTTCATGACTCTTTTCTGATCACAAATTTTTATTGTTTGATTTATCAGTGCCTTGGGACAACACCTTTTCAATAAAAAATGCATTTGATAAAAACAGATATGCCAGGACTACAGTATGTTGTTGGAGCATATGGAGTATAACTAATACTAAAACATGTACATCTTTTTAAATATGGAAGCTAAAGATGGTCATACACTTTCAATAAGTGTTTGTTAAATGCTCTTTAGCTCTTAGCTATTTCTCCTATCCTCATAAACATGTACACTCAGCTTGTCTGAGCGTGCATGTGTTCTCAATGAGGAGATGGTACTAGGCCACTGCTGTCGCCAGTGGTTCTTCCCACCAACATCATCAGTTGGGAAGAGTTTGTGCACTTTCATAACATAAGATGATTGGCTGGTTCTGTCAAAATCAGTAGATTGACCAACATTGCACTTATTTGTATGGACTCCTTAAAGCCTAAAGGGGTGACATGTATGAACAGGGCTGTGCCATATTTTGTTCGTATCTTGCGCCCCTGTTCTATAGTGGTATGATCAGTTGTACGCCAAAACTTGCGGCAGGCATGGCACTTTTGAATGCGGCAAAAATATACTATGCTATGCAAAGCATACCACATGCCAGATTTATGAACAACATATGACAGTTCAAAATATACGTCGATTCTACACTGTATTCTTTTAGAACGGGTGGTCGGGGACCAATAATTCCACAGCATTTACAATTTAGCGGTATACATAAAAAACCCCAAACCAAACATACACAGAAAAGAAACTATTACGATAGACACAAGGGCCACATGTATGAACCTGTTTGGGTCAAAATATGGGAAAAAGAGTGATTTTTAGACCTAAACGGTTCAACAGGGGCCAAAAGGGGTGTGGGCCCTGCTCGTGAACTTACAATCAACTCACCGGCCACTTTATTGGGTACACCGCCCAACTCTCGTAACACTTAATTTCAAATCACCCCAAATCAATGCGGAAACTCATGCATTAGGCATGTAGACATGCAAGACAATCTCCTGCAGTTCAAACCGAGCTCATATGGGAAAAAAGGGTGATTGAGTGCCTTTTGAACAGGGCATGGTTGTTGGTGCCAAAAGGGGCTTCTGAGTATTTCGAAACGCTGATCTCCGGATTTTCACGCACAACCCATCCTGGGGTTTACAGAGAATGGCCCCGAAAAAGAAAAAAAAACCATGGGCGGCAGTCCTGTGGCGGAAATGCCTTTTTTGATGAAAGGGGTCAAAGGAAAGGGGCAAACGGTTCAGCTGATAGAAAGGCAACTGACTCAAATAGCCACCCTTAAAACCCAAAGGGAGGCAGAAACATCTCTGAACGCACAGTACGGCGAACTTGGGGCAGATGGGCTACGCAGCGAAGCCCACCCCGGTGCCACTCCTTTCAGCTAAAACGGGAAACGAGGCCCCAATTTGCCCAAGCCATAAAAATTGACGTAGAAGTTTGGGAAAAACGTTGCCTGGTCTGATGATCTCGATTTTTGCTGCGACATTCGGGTGGGAGGGTCAAATTTTGGGGTCAACAAAATGAAAGCATGGAAACCATCCTGCCTTTTTATCAACGGTTTTAGGCTGGTGTGGGGGTCATGGGTGGGAATATTTTTTTGCACTCTTTGGGCCCCTTGGGACCAAAGAGCATCGTTCCAAAAACCCCTTTTGGAACATGCCAAAGAATTGGGCAGTTCTGACGGCAAAAGGGGGGCCAACCCGTTACTAGCTGGTTACCTAATAAATGGGCCCTAGTGATTAGGGGGATGGGTGAAATGAAAGGAAAAAAAACGCTAAATTTAAAAGGTCCACCCCGTTACATAAATAGGGGGGGGGTTTTCATGAAAAATGGGGGAACCTGCCCCCTTGACAGTACATCAAAAAACAATAATGCCTGTGAGTTTCGCATTCGCCCTACAGATAGCCAGAAACCCGGCAATTTTGGTGAGCTCCGCTAACAGTTTGATGTTTGTGGTCAGCAGCATATGTTACTAAAATAGGCTGGATCTGCCAGTGATCTGCAGATAAATATATCATGTCTATGGCCTGTTCAAAGACAATGAAGGTGCTAATAGATTTAAAATAACATGAAGTAAATTGCACTCCTGGCACATGCCAGCCCTTCATTAGGAGGTGTCCTTTTGTTTTACTTAAACTTCTTGGAGGATAGCTGTGAAATTCCCTTAACTCTTTTGCTGCCACGCCAGTTTCCTGTGATGTACCATCAGAATGCTGCCTATTCTGAGGAGATCAAAGCTTTAAGAAGGATGAATAGTCCATTCAGAGGTTTATTGTCAGACAAGCATTGTGTCTTTAGATATCACAGGAAAGTGGGTGTGGATTGATGAATATTTCTGTGGAACATTAATGTTTTTCTTCATTTTCTTTAAATACCTTAGTCGTGAAGAAGGGGTAATCTTAAAATAGTGTCATTCTTCATGCGTGTCTTTTATGTTGCTCAGAACCCTAGGGCATTTTATCGGGTAAGCACAAAATACCCATGTTTTATGTATACAGTAAATTACTGTGTCAGAGGATTTACCTTTCGCTTTGATGACTCTCCACCCAGAAGCTAGGGGCCTAGTATAAATTTTTTTTAAAGCTTTAGTAACCAATTTTAAGTCCTCTTATGTTTTGGCAGGTGAAGCCATGCGTACTGATATCATTACTGAAGTGTTACAAAGTCCAAGGTAGTTTTCTACTGCCAGTAGACACTGGTACTTCAGAGCTGAGAGCCACAGATGCCCTAGCTCTACAAAATTGCCATTGTGATCAGAAGAATTGCTACTTTATCCTTTATTTTGTCATTTACATAGCACATATTTATTCTTGGGGAACCTGTCATGTAAAGCTTTGAAGGAAAACTTCATCATCTCTACTTATAGTGAATGTACTCAGGAGTACAATCATCATTTGTGGCTGGGGGAGGGGAAGTGACAAACCTTGACTAATTTTAGACACTGTTAAAATACGTTGGAACCACCCGACAATTTGCACCTAAATCTGTAACAAAATGTGCATCGGTTTATGTTGAGTTGGTGCAGATATCACAGTATCTAGGTCCACAGCATATCTACATATCTTTTGAGAAAGGGTTTTCTTACATTTTTTAGTTAGGTTGATTGAGATTCTATAGTCTATATTATATAGAAATCACTGACCAAATATACAACATATCGGGGTACCAAACAAATCACAGAAAAATTCCCAATAAAGCTTATATTTTATTTCAGACATTAAAAAATAGCCCCTTTACAATAATTACAGACTTATACACCCGAAATGTATCAAAAAGATAAATACCTTTCTTGGAAAAAAAATTACACAATACACAAGAGGGAACAATGAATATTTAGTCACGGTACTGTTGTCATCACGCATCGGACAATCAGAAAATGGAGAGTTATCCTAGTGCAGTCTATAAACCTCACCCTACAAAATCCCTTTACCTGTTCCCTATCACATCGTGGGTACATTGTTCCGACAAGGATGGCCCCACTCAAGATGACTGTCTCTTGAAGCCCCTTATATATCCCTTACTGAGAAATTTTCAAACAGGTTACCAGGCAAATAACCAGACAGAAAGAAAAAGGATGATTACCCCCCAAGAAAAACAAAAGGGCCTAAAGGCAGCACTTCCCTATACGTTTCCCCCCACATATTTGTTCGGTTCATCAGGAGAACAATGACTCAAAAAACATACTAAAAATTAGATATCCCATGATGTCCAGGCCACAGTACCATGAGTAAACATTTAGTGCCACATGTATGAAAACTGTATAGGTCTAAAACTCACTTTTTGCCCATAGGTTACTATAGGCAAAAGAGTGAGTTTTAGACCTATACAGTTTTCATACATGTGGCCCTTATTGTTCATTTATTGTTCCTTCATGTGTATTGTGTATCTTGTGCAAAGACAGGTATCTATTTTTTATATACATTTCGGGTGTATAAGTCTGCAATTATTGTAAAGGGGCTATTTTTAATGTCTGAAATAAAGTATAAGTTTTATTGGGGATCTTTTCCATGATTTGATAAAAATATAGGAAATAGCACATTGTTAAGAATATGCTTACATCAACATCCCCATGGATCTGGTTGGTGCCCTACTATCTCTGTCAGTCCATTAGGCAGTGAATAGAGTGGATCTCTTTGGCACCCTACTACCTCCATCAGTCCCTTAGGCAGTGAATAGAGTGGATCTCTTTGGCGCCCCACTACCTCTATCAGTCCATTAGGCAGTGAATAGAGTGGATCTCTTTGGCACCCTACTACCACCATCAGTCCCTTAGGCAGTGAATGGAGTTGATCTCTTTAGTGCCCTACTACCACCATCAGTCCTTTAGGCAGTGAATAGAGTGGATCTCTTTGGTGCCCTACTACCACCATCAGTCCCTTAGGCAGTGAATAGAGTGGATCTCTTTGGTGCCCTACTACCACCATCAGTCCATTAGGCAGTGAATAGAGTGCATCTCTTTGGTGCCCTACTACCACCATCAGTCCCTTAGGCAGTGAATAGAGTGGATCTCTTTGGTGCCCTACTACCTATATCAGTCCCTTAGACAGTGAATAGAGTTACAGGGTTGCATGTGTGATCACTATTCCATTTAAACAGGGCATCCATGACCCTCCATTATTATGATCTTGAGAAAAGGTAATAAATATTATTTTGGAACAATCCCTTTAAAAACATTTTGCCACTTTACAAAATCCCTCCTGAGGCCAGCTGGTAGCTTGCTGCGAGCCAGCCACAGAGAATGAGTAAATGGCCGCGCATGCGCAGATTTCCCCGTTTATGTCAATGGGAGACATGCGAAAGTGTGTCCACCTACCTGTTTTATGAGGCAAGCTACCAGCTGGCCTCAGAATGGATTTTGTGCAGTGGCAAAACCCCTTTAAGTAGCCAAACAACAAAGATGGAAACATTTTTACATTTTATCTACAATGTTTACTTAAAGTTCTAAGTTGTGTTTTCTGCTGTTGTGACACATATAAAAGAGAACACATTGCTACCTATAGCCAACTTCATCCTCATCATCACTTTGCTGCAGGTTATTCTGTAGTCGCCTGTAATAAACTGTCTGTGACCTATGGGCAGAGATCCGGGATTATTACAAGTTCTTTTGCTGGTCACAAGCTGATCTTATTTCATTTTCAATTGGCAGATTGTTCTCATGAAAAAAAATAAAATAAAGACTATCTTTATTGTGAGGCTTGGACAGCTTCTCTATATTCAGTTTTTCCCAGGGTAGATTATTCCAATCAGATTGTTACGAAATGTGAGTTAATTTTCTTATATAATAATGCAGCTACAGGGATCTATTGCAGTAAGCTAAATTGTTTGTGTTCCATGGAAAGCAGAGCTGTAATTCTAAGGCTATGTCTACACAACACAGTATTCTCGTCGGATTTTCGGCAGATTTAGCATTTAGAATCCGCTGAAAATCTGATGCTACGCAGTGCTGGGTAGACCGCAATGGAAAATCCGTGCTGTAGTCTACACAGTATGGATTTTTTTCTGGTCGGTTTTTAAATCCGCTGGATTCTGGCAGATTTTAAAACATACTGCATATTCCAATGGATAGCCATTGGATTCCCATACATTCAAGGTACAGGGCTGTCGGCAAATCCGTAAACCAACTGTGGCTTTTACTGCACATCTGCACCAAAAACCAGCAATGTCAAAATGGCGTTGGATTTTGGACGACATTTTAACATTGTTGTGTAGACACAGCCTAAGAATGAAGTGCCTAAAACAGATACATATGGCATACATGGCATTAAGAAGGGAATAATGTCATCTGTGGAAGGATGGTAACGATGGATGCTAAAGGATAATCATGTTGGTGTTAAATTTATGTACAGTTGGCTTTATCATTAAATTATGTTTTAGTGAAAAAGCTGCTCACAAAATGAGAAAATATGACATTATAGAATGTCTCCATCTAAATAACAACCATGAAGGTGTTCTTTTCTTCTAACTATCAGGGCATGATTTAGGAGTTACAGTATTGCAGTATACTGTATGTTTTATTCCTTCACTCCAATTGTGTGTGCGAAGAAATGGAGAACATGTAAACTTGTATTTACTCATTGTTAGGTCTTGTCCCCATGGCACAGGTTATTTGTCAGTATTTCAAACAGTCCCCCATAGACTTCAATAGAATGCAGTCCCCACTGCATGGATTTTCCGCCGGACGTTTTCTTACACCGCCGGCGGTCCGAAAAAACGTGTTCTTCCGCCCGTGGACAAAAGCTGTCCCCGCATGCCAAAGAAAAACAAATTTCCAGCATTTCCGGTAATTGGTCTTTTCTGAGTAAACGCACCCTTAAGCGGCATCATCTGAAAACCACCTCATATTTTGCATCTTTTACATGTGTTTTTGATTTGATGAGGTTTTTTTTTCATACGGTTTTTGATGTGGTTTTTCAGCGCTGTTTATTTTTATTTTTTTTGAAACACCCATACAAATTTTTTGCTAGGTCAAATACGCATCCAAAATGCACCACACTTTGTGTGAGACATTAACGACAATGTTTTGAAGCTCTCCATTGTTTTCTGTGGGCATTTTTATGCCCAAAAATGCCTCAAGAATAGATGTCACTTATAGTCCAGCGCCGAAAACAAACGAGTAAAAAAATGTTTTTACATAAGAATCCATGGAAATTAATTCGAGGCATTTTAAAGCTGTTTTTGGCACTGTTTTAGGGACGGAATCTGTACCAAAACTGCCCGAATACAGCATCAAAATCAGCCGTGTGAACCAGAGCTGGGGCAAGGTATTCTGGTGCCCTAGGCAAATAAAGCACAAAGCGTCCTCCAAATGGAAAATTCAGCTGACTCCATGCATCCTTGCGGCCCCTTTTCTGCCTGGGATGAAGTGGCATTCTAGGCGGTCAACTACCTTTCCCTACCCATCATCCCTGTCCTGGTGTGAACATACCCTTACAGAAGCACTCTCCTCTGGATGCACTTGCCGTAGGCAACAATATTGGGCCTCATGTAAGCATCAAATGGTGTTATAGAGTGCGATATTGGTATCTAACTATTCATCTTTCTACTTATACATCTATCTATCTACTTAACTCTCTATCTATGTATCTATCTACTTATCTTTCTATGTATCTATCTACTTATCTTTCTATCTACTATAGTTACTTTATCTATCTATCTATCTATCTATCTATCTATCTATCTATCTCTCTTCTCTAGATAGAAAAGGCTGTCTTTCTAGCTCTGTATGGATTTAAAAGCGTTTTTTTGCTTATGAGTCCAATGACACAAAGCACAAGAGGCAGCATTTTCTAGAGTATAATGTACACTTCTAGAGGTTGATTTGCCACCTGTAAAATTTGTAATTCCACAGCAAAGGAAGAAGGAGCACCCTATCGAATTCAAATAACTTGTAAACTTTGCTCACCCATGTTCCTGCCAGCAACATTTCAGGCACTCTGTGCTTGACAATGGCTCCATAGAGGCTCTGAAACATTGCTTCCAAGTACATGGGTGAATAGATTTACACATTTTTTTGGCATCACTGGAGTGCTGCTTCATCATTTTGAATAACTCTCTTACTGCTAATGAACTTATTGTGACTTTTTAATAATCAAAATCATATCAAAAACATCCCTTTTGGATAACTACCATTCAGTAACTATGCAAGACATACCAAATAGCTAATATGGAAAGAATATAATATCCTACTGGTTTCCATGGATTGTACATATGTGGTGTTTTCATGTAATATAGCCGTTCTGTGGTATGCCACCCATTTAGTTTTTAATGACACCACACTGCTTACTTAAGCTGAAATTAGATTTTTCTTAAAAAGTCTTCACATGGTCTCTGCATGCTTTCTGGTTTCCTTAGTTATATATCTTTGGGCTAATAACATTTGTGGTTCAGACCATATACCATGTAATCATTGTTCTCATGGGTGGGAATATATACAACTCTCTGGCATTCCTATACCTGTTATATTACCACTGTAAAACTCTTTGTAGAACTTTACACCACTTTCCCTACTTAGATATAGGCTAATAGATATTTTAACCAGTGCTGCCCATAAAACCTTTCATTTTTTTGCTGTATGGGAGAGATCAGAAGCAAATTCTTTAAACAATGTAAATAAGGTGCAAAGGAGTTCTGGTCAAAACCTGCACGTCATCAATTTGCTGCCTTAGTTTTTTCCGTGTCAGACATTTATGGCACATTGATATATGGGACACTTGCTCTTCTGTATTTGGAACGTCTATAAAACAGAATGGAGAGTGGTACGCACGACCACCTCTATGCTCTGCACTGAGAAATTTGGGGGCATATTCTAAAGACAGGCATGTTCCAGAGACATTCATGGCACACCCTATTAATACGCCACAAATTCCTGAGATGGGAACACTCCATTAAGGCTAGGTTCACACGGCTTAACTGCGGGACGTAATTACGCCCCGCAATTATGGCGTGTGGCCGGGGGCGGGAGCGGGGGGCCGGCACCTCGCCGGCCCATAGACATTCATTACCAGCGGTGCGTTATTCGACCGTTTTATTCGACCAGTATTTGTCCGGTTTGTGTGCAGTGCATGCGGGTGCGGGGGGGGAGGGGTTGGGCGGCTTTTCTTCGCGATGAGCGGAGTAAAGCCCTCCCCCTTCACATTGGCTTGCACAGATTGCGTCCGAAAAATTTTCGGGCGGCCGGCGGTTTAATAAACCATCGGGCGGAAACCCCGTGCATTGGGGACTGCTGCACGGATTTTCCATAGAGCCCCAGTGTGGTCATTTTTGGACGGTTTTTCAGGCGGTCTGAAAACTACAAATAACACTACAATCTTTTAGTACAATAAGTACAGCCCTGCGCAGCCTTTCTGGGTCAGATTTAGCCAAAGGGAAGAAATACAGTAATTTACCCATTGTGCAAGAATCTTATGAACACAATGACTGTATCAGCACTAATGGGACAACAACGTAAGACTATGCACATACACTACCAAAATTGATAACTCCCAGCTGACAGATTTCTAGAAGGAATGACACAGGAACAGCACAACACAGAGTTAGAGAAGATGCTCCAGAATTGGTATTTCACAGGGACATAAGTATTTGCTAAAATAGACATGTCAGCAAATGTCACAGGTCCTCTTTAAGACTTCTGTTGGCTTAGTAAATGTAATTGTGAGAATGGTTTTGGAGTGTATATATACGAGCTGTGGCCTGGATTACAGGACGTGTCCTTTCCTTAATGTTTATTTGATAGGAGAGTGATAATAAATCCCTTTAAAAGACATTTAACAAATATCACCATTACCATATAGGCCTTTTAGAAATCAGCGTAATCATTGACCTTTTTCAGCAGTTTACAGGGTGTAACTAAATCTGAGAGTCACAGAAAAAAGTGAGAAACCACAATCCTGATGCAGTAATGGCTCATTAGGCGTTCACCATTGTAATGGAGGGGGAGGTGTGGTCTGCTGCAGCTGAATGCTATAATGTCTATGTGCAGAGAAAGAAAAGGAAGCTTATAGAATGTTGTACATTGTGAAAAGTAAGCCAGAGTCAGCTGAAATGTATTGTAGTCACAATCTATTTACACAGTGACCTGTAACTGACCTGTGTAATGCTATAGACCGCACACCTACTGCTCTTAAATTACAGAAAAATGGAACCGATGCTTAAAGGGCCAGTCAATACCTGTACAGTCGGGCAAAACTTGCAGTAACATAGTATATTGATATAAAGCAATCTATGTAACAACAGTCAAAATCATAGAGACAATGGACCTCATTTATGAAAACTGTCTTAGGCTATGTTCACAAGGCTTATTCTGGGACGTATTTCAGCCGATAATTTGCAGCGTACTGTGCAAATTACGGGCTGAAATATGTCCCAGTCATTACGGTAATGCACAGTTCTCGGAGAACTATGGATTACGTCTCCCCTCCCTGCTCGCACAATACGGCGAGCGGGGAGAGAAGTGACATGTCAATTATTCACGGTGTATACGCGCCAAGAATAGTGAATGTGTATGGGGCAAGCGGGCTGCCGGCTCTCCCGCTACCGCCCCCGAACACACGGCGTAATTGCGGGGCGAAATACGTCCCGCAATTACACCGTGTAAACCTAGCCTAACAGTAAGACTGTCCTTGTTGCCCATAGCAACCAGAGCACTTTGAAAAATTAAAGTTGAGTTCTGATTGGTTGCTACGGGAACATATCAGCTTTCCACAGTAGGTTTAAGAGTTAAATATATAACATGGCATTGTTGCCTGTGATAGCAGAACATTTGTTAGCATGTAACACTGTATACCATGTCCACAGATAGGCTATGCCAATCTTGTAAAATCCTCTCTAAGGCCAGCTCCTAGCTCACTATGAGTTATATAGCCGAGTGAATGTGCTCAGGTATATTTTGAACTACCATAGACATGAATGGGAGAGAGCTGTATAAGCGCAGTCATCTCCTTGTTCTCTAGTTGAATTCGCACAAGCTTGGTTCTAGCCTCAGATAGGATTTTAGGAGATAGGAAAACTCTTTAAGGTGAATATTCACCTTTTATTATCATGTCCTTTATAGGTCTGACGTGGTATATGGATTCATCATATAAAATATCTTGAAATAGCTTAGGGATCTGTTTGGATTTAGAGGTCTATAAACCTTACATAGCAATAGTTTAATGATAAAACTGCAGCTCCCACCTTCAGCTAATGCTACAGCATGTATTGTGAAAAAAAACCTTACACATTTACTACCGAAAAATGGTCCCCAAAACGTACTTAACAATGTCCAAGTGTGAATTACATTGATTTCAATGTAAAACACGTATTGTCGTTCAATGTTTTTGCATTGCCTAAAACAGACGCGTTTAAAGAATTGACATGTCAATGCTTGATCCGTTTTACGCATTGAAAACCCCTTAGAAACAATAGGGATATGATTCTGCAGTCCAGAAAATGTGTCCACATATGTACCACACTTTGTGGTACATTTTGGATGCATTTAATGCAATATGTTTTATGTATTACAAAAACATATCCAAGACGCCGTCCGCACTGGATTTTGGAATTACTGCAAGGGGTTTTCTCGCTCCAAAGAACATATCTGTAAGGATGAGGACAGGAAAAATACGCACTTTTGCACTTGGTTTGCACTACCTAAAGCATTTACAGTAGTAAAGCAACTATGTGATAATCTGTGCGTGTCTAGAGCTATTTCTGCAGCAAGTGGTCGGGTGGGCCATGCCCCCTTTGCTGTGATTGGCTGCCTGCAGTCTCTTCCTTATGAGCTGTGTAAAATGAAAGTAAACTGGCTGCTGCCTGTGTCCGTGTTTTTATTGTCTTTCACTGCACCCTGAGCTATTGTCTTTCACTTCTCTATACCCCTTCTCCCAGTAACAGCTCTATGTGAAGGATCTGGGCAGTTACTGAGTTTCTAGCTGCTAGATTCACTCTTTCCCCCATATATCACAGCCTTATACACAGAGAGGATGTCACAGCTCTGCAGACATACTGCTATGGTCAGTTCTAATGTCTGCAGAGCTGTCACCTCCCTCCACAACCTCCTTGTAACCAGAACACCTGCATTGCTTTAAACAGTAGTACATACATGCATTTCACGCATTTGTTTCTTACACACAAAAGACATGGACCTTCAAAGAAACTTAAAATATTTAAAAATATCAAAATGCAATATAAGTAGAGCAGTTATTTACAACAGGTCAAGAAATAAACAATCTGGAAACTTGTGAGGCGTGGCAGGAGGGATCAGTAATTATTGCTCTTATCTATTTGCTATCAGGTGTGATTTGTGACCCTCATAGTTCACATGTAGTATTCAGTTAGCCTCTGAAAGGTATCAGGAGGCCTGAATCTGAGCACTCTTCTCATTTATAACTGAGCAGTGGGGACCACGTACTTGGCAGTTTAGGAGTTTATTTGTATATCAATGCAAAAAATAACAGCATTGTTTGCTAATGAACATGGGGAACTACAGGAAAAGTAGTATAATAAAAAGCTGTGAAATAAGTGGAACCGCAGCTATTAGTAGATACTGTTACCTCCATTTGTCATCTTTGAAAAGGACCTGTGATATCGCCAGTCATGTCTTTTTTAGTAAATACTTATGTTCCCTGTGAAATAACAATTCTGGAGCATCTTCTCTTATATCTCTGTGTTGTGCTGTTCCTATGTTATTCCTTCTAGAAATGTATAACTGAATATGTCAGCTGGGTGTTACCATTCCTGTCTTCAAAGGGGGTGTGTCCCTGCATGCACTGACTGCCAGCACTGATTGGACAGTGTCAAACTGTAATCCTCCCATCAGTAACACCCAACTGACAGATTCAGTAAGAAATATCTAGAAGGAACAACAGAGGAACAGCACAAAACAGAATTATAAGAGAATATGCTCCAGAGTTGTTATTTCATAGAGAACACAAGAGTTCATTAAAACAGACTGTTCAGGAGATGCCACAGGTCCTCTTTAACCCTACAGAGAGACTGCCTCCCCTGTGCTCCATTTTAAGTACCGTACTAATAGATTCCACCTATCTCCTCACTTTTCCTTGACCTAGATGGGTTTGACATAATGGGAGGAGGAATCGGAATCTGGGTTTAATCCCAATCACTCCTAGGTTTTCAGGTTGTGTTTGTATCAGGCTCTAAAAGCCAAACAGTGATCATAAATTAAGGACAAAATCATTGTTTCTCTGTTTCCATGCCATGCATTGCATTACTAGACACTATGGGCAACATGTATGAACGGGGCTGCTTCAGAAGTCTGCTGTCTTTTCAGCCCGACATCTAGCGCAGCCCCGTTCACTATATTTCTAAACTGCCTGCACGCCAGTATCAGAGTGCATTAAGTTGCATCTTACACTAAAATGTGCATTCAGGCACATTTTACACTATTCTTATCTGCAGAAAAATTGCTGTCTAAGCGCCATAAATCATACATGTCAACATAGGTGTAGTTTTAGGGGAAGATGGAGGGGACTGTTCCCCCCACACACTTTTTTCTGGGTGGGGGATGCTCCCTCCCCCACTTCTTAGCCACTTAAATAAACAATAATGAAAGCATGAGAATATGGTAAATGGGGAAGGGAAAAGCACAGAGGAGGAAGAAATATATTTCTGTGCATCTTGGGGGGACAGAGTAGGTAGCAGCCTCAAGTGTCAGTGCAGCGTGAGAGCTGATTGGTAGAGCAGGAGTCAGCAGGGGTTGCTTCTCCAATCAGAACGCTGCTCAAAGTCCAGCACACACTGTATCTGTGGCTGTGTAGGTAACTTTCCCTCCCCTCATATACCACTTCCCCTATGCTCAGCCCTCATCAGAGAAAAAGAGAAGCTTCTGCCAAATGAATCAGAAGTCTGCTCCCCCTGTCTGTAGTGGGAGGAAGAAGCAGCCATTTGCACTAGACTACAGGAGACAGGTAAGGAGGGGACAAGGGTGCTAGGCTTTGTGTGTGCATGTGAGTAGGGTATGTACTGTATATGTGAGATGTATATCCCATATGTACAGCCATGTGTCTAGTGTGTGTATATATATAGTGGTCTGTACTTCAGGGCGGAATTGTGCTGCAAGACGGCCCAA
This sequence comes from Phyllomedusa bahiana, assembly GCA_025379985.1. Taxonomy (NCBI): domain Eukaryota; kingdom Metazoa; phylum Chordata; class Amphibia; order Anura; family Hylidae; genus Phyllomedusa; species Phyllomedusa bahiana. Next base: position 170,594 of record JAODAL010001193.1, on the reverse strand, counting down.
AGGGTGGACTGTAACTATGGTAGTTCATAGCTCTCATTGAGAGCTATGATTAAATTCCATTTTGCCTGACATGTACTGCACACCTAGAAAAAGAAGTGACATATCACTAAAAGCAGTGGTATGTACTTCTAAAACACCCAGCAAATAGCAGAGTGCACAGTACACCCTGCTATACACCGTATGAACGTACCTTAAGGGTACGTTCATGCAGAAGATACGATTGCTGTTTCTGGGGTGAATTCAGTGCTGGATTTGCCTCAGAACCGGTGTCCAATCCGACAGGAAACTGATTTACATTATACCCTATGTAAAAGCAGTATCGTCATTTAGATGACACTGATTTTACTCGAGTATTTCGTTGCATACTGTCAGCACCTACAAACAATTCTTTGAGGCGTTTTATGCACTAACAGTACTAAAGGATAGGAGGCAGTAATCTGCCTCGGGCAGTCTGGGTCTTTGCTAGTCGGAATTGTTTCGTAATGCTCCTGGATTTGCCATACTGGAGCTATAAATGTGTAGTTTCGTACAGTTGTAGTGTGACGCCTCCAGCACGCCCCCGATCTCAGGCGCATTCCAAAGTGCAGTGGGTGCTCTGTAATGCGCCTGATATTGGAGTGCGACTGGTTAAAAATATAGCGAACAGGGCTGCACCAGTTTTAGGGCTAAAAAGACACCAGACTTGAGAAGCAGACCCGTTCATACATGTTGCCCATAGCATCACGAGAGCCACTCATAACCTTACGGATTGCACCAAAAGTGTTTGGCGTACTGGCTCAGTCCGGACCCCAGAAATCAGAACAAAACAGTCTTGTATTAATCTAGATGAATGGCTGCTAGTACTTACCCTGGCACGTAGTCGGTGGTATTAGCCCAGTGTTTACTTGCATCAGTGTGTACATGCATAGCATATACAATTTTCGGTTTTATGACTGGACCTGCACATCTTCAGAGACTAGACTAGTCGTCCCTCACATCAAGTGCACGTGAAAGCTTAGTATAACTATATTCTCATTAACTACCTCAGTGAGCTCCCTGCTTGGACCACCCAGGGCTGCAGAGTATTTATCTAACCCCAAATTAAAGGGAGGAAAGTGCAAAGATAAACAGATCTCCTCCCTTATTAGGTCTTGTCAGACATGTTGATTTCTCCTCTGTTGAGCTAACACAAACAAATTTAACTGTTTACCTGATGAATCAAGCAAGAAGACTAGAAAAGAACTGTGAATAGAAAATTACCAAATTACTGCCATAGCCAAAAGAGGTGAACATTTCCAGATCTTTAAGCTTGGTTCCTCTGTGAGTAAAAGATGCAACAGAGCTGAATATCTGGATTCATTTTCAATACTGAGATTAGATTCTTGGTAGCAGTATAATATTGATTGTGGCCTCCAGGTTTTGGCTGGAAGTTTTCTGGCCACATAAGAATTCAATTCAGAGACTCTATATGCTATATGTGCCAAGCCCTTATGAGTCATAGGGTATTAAGATCAATACGTTTTTGTATACATTTTTAGATACTTGTTTGGATACGTGTTTTGGACCCTAAATGGACCCAAACACACTTCTAACAATGTGCAGTGTGATTTACATTGTTTTCAATGTAAAACACAGATCGGTGTTCAGATGATACATGTTTTAAATGTGTCTTTCTGATGCGTTTTTCGGATCCGTTCAAAGAATTTACGTCAATTCTTGATCGGTTTGATGCAGCACTATTTAAAACTATAGGGTGTCTTCCTGCTGCAGCAAAAACGTATCCAAACATGCAACAGCATGTTGGATGCATTTTATGCAGCGCTTTTGAATGCGTTTTTTGGATCAAAAACATATCTAAAAACATATTGAACATGCTGTGTGAACATGCCATTACCCTTATCAGTGGTAACCTCGTGACTTGTCTTCTAGCTGATAGATTACTGTTCATATAAAGCTGCAGAAGAAATGCATTGACATTTTAAGGGTGCGTTTACACGGCAAAGACCAAATACTGGTCAGATTTCTCGATTGGTATTTTGTCTTTTTTTGGTACGCAGGGGGACGGCTTTTGTCAACGGTTTGTTGATTCAAGCCATCCCCCTTCACACCAACTCTTCATATTCCACCAGAAAACCGGGCAGAAGAATGAACATGTTCTAAGTTTTTCGGACCACCGCGGTGTAAAAAACGTCCGGCGGAAAATCCATAGGGACTGCTGCACGGATTTACTATTAAAATCTATGGGGGAGCATTGCATGCCGGTTTCCAGACTATTTGTAAAACCGCAAACTGTCTGAAAAACCGACCAATAACCCTTGCCGTGGGGACAAGCCTTAAAGGGGTTGTCTCACTACATTGATTCATATGACCTCAAACCTGGTTTCATTTTGAATTCAGGGGCGTGTTTACTGGCTTCTACAAGACTAAAGTAGAAGCCAGGTCTGTAGCTATAGCAAACAGTGCTGGCAGCCTATCAGAAGAGACTGAACAGGTCTGTAGCTAGAGTGACCTGAGGAGCTGATGCAACCCATACGAGAGGGGATAGGTAGGACACTGTTAATGGACATATATTGCAAAGTGACTTGTTTTTGCAAGATCTTTAACATAAAAAGCAATCCTTGTAGCGAGAAAACCCTTTAAAACTACATAGAAATTGTTACTTTTGTTTATTCATAATGACATTGTTATCATTGTTTTCTCCATCGGGTAACATCATGTAATTTCTGCAGTGTTCAACTCCAAGCCGTACTTAAGTTTGTGCATTGAACTGCACTGCTTGTAATCTTTTCTACTCTCCTGATCATGACATACATCTTTCCATATTTAGTAACACTGTGGCCTGCATGATGTTCCCTGTCTGCATAAAATAATCACAGTGCTCTGTGCAACACATCATACACATGCTCTCACATTGGTCCACTAAAGACTGTAAATTGATCTTCATACGAGAGCATAAATATATATATATATAGTCTATCTTGCTTCACTCACACGAGACACAATCATTGTAAATATTTGGAACATTTTATATATTCGTTTGTGGATGTTACAATAGATCATGTCATAACATAGTATACACTCTTCCAGTGTCATAATTAGGGTGGTGGCCCTGGGCGGGTGCATACAAACAAACCATCCTTGAACAAATTTAATGTTTGCCAACTTTTTTTCTGTCAATTACAAATATTCTGTCACATTCATAACAGGGTAAGTCAAACACTGACCTGACATCGCTGTGTATTCACGGAATGTATTATATTCAGAGTTACCAACACGTATTTTATTCATTTATAGAGCACTGAACAGAGACTATCGTCATTCACACTGGTCTCTTCTCGATTGGGACTCACAAAGTGAATTCCAGATTAGCCTATCAATATGTTTTTTGGAGTGTGGAGGAAACCAGAGTAACAGATAGTGTTCAATCCAGTTCCAGCAATAAAACTTAAATCTTTATTTAATCCATGTTAAAAAAGGGGAAAATATTTTTAAAAAAGTAGATACTCCAGTTGAGACATGCAAAACACTGATAGAAACGGAAACCAGAGTATCTGCAGAAAACCCACGCATATATGGGAAAAACATATAAACTCCATGGAGATGTTGTCCTTGGTGGGATTTGAACCTAGGACCCCAACATTTGAAGAGTACCAGCCACTAAGCAATTATGCTGTCTTATAATAAACCTATTAATTTCACTACTTTTTTTGCATTTATGGAGTTTTAACTAGAAATTACAGGGTCCCACAGCAAAATGATATAAGCCTTTGCCACAATGGCTACTGGCCCCATATATCAGAGAACCCATATATCATGATAGATGGCAGAGAGCCTTCCCTACCTAAAGGTGCAATGTTCTTGTACCCAGGTGCCCCCCTCAACCTCTGGACACCATAGCGACCGCAATGGCTGCTACAGCTATAATTACACCCTTGCATTTATGCTAAGGTCATGTCATGCACACAAATAGTGACATTTTCAATGTGATAGCTACGGAATATATTTTATGATATGCATCTGTAAATTTCTATATATGGTCATCAAGAGGCTAGAAAAAGCCAAATTTGTGAATACCATTTACATAGGGGAAAACAAGTATAAGATTTATTGGCGAATTTGCAAGGCACACATCACCAGTGGGAGACAGAATCTAAAAAAAATCCAGAACATCACATTGTATGCTTTTTAAATAATTAATATGCATTTTATTGCATGAAATAAGTATTTGATACAATAGAAAAACAGAACTTAATATTTGGTAGAGAAACTGTTATTTGCAATTACAGCGGTGAGACATTTCCTGTAATTCATGACCAAGTTTGCACACAGTGTAGCAGGGATTCTGGCCCACTCCTCCATACAGATCTTCTCCAGATCTTTCAGGTAATGGGGCTGTCGCTGGGCTATATTCAGTTTCAGCTCTCTCCAAACATTTTCGAATGGGTTCAAGTCTGAAGACTGGTTAGGCCACTCCAGGACCTTGAAATGCTTCTTACAGAGCCAGTACTTAGTTGCCTTGGCTGTGTGTTTTGGGTCATTGTCCTGCTTGAAGACCTAGCCATGTCCCATTTTCAATGCTCTTACTGAGCTAAGGAGGTGGTTGGCCAAAATCTCATGATACATAACCCCATCCATTCTTCCTTCAATACGGTGCAGTCATCCTGTCCCCTTTGTGTCAAAGCACCCCCTAAAGTATGATGCTTCACGATTGGGGTGATGTTCTTGGGGTTATACTCATCCTTCTTCTTCCTCCAAACACGGCGTGTGGAGTTGATACCAAAAAGGTCTATTTTGGTCTCATCTGACCACATGACCTCCTCCCATCCTTCTTCCGAATCATCCAGATGGTCATTGGTGCACTTCAAATGGGTCTGGACATGTGCTAGGGTGAGCAGGGGGACCTTGACTGTCCTGCAGAATTTCAATCCATGACGGCGTAGTCGTCCTTGAGACTGTGATCCCAGCTCTATTCAGGTCATTGACCAGGTCCTCCCATGTAATTCTGGGCCTTTCTCAGAATCATCTCTTTACCTCACGAGGCGAGATCTTGCATGGAGCCCCAGACCAAGGAAGACTGACCGTCATCTTGTGTTTCCTTTCTAATAATTGTGCCAACTGTTGTTGCCTTCTCATAAAGCTGCTGGCCTAGGGTCCTGTAGCTCATCACAGCCTTGTGCAGGTCTACAATTTTGTCTCTGGTGTCCTTACACAGCTCTTTGGTCTTGGCCATGGTAGACAGGTTGGGGTGTGATTGATTGTGTGGACAGGTGTCTTTTATACAGGTAACGAGTTCAAACTGGTGAAAATAATACAGGTAATGCGGGCAGAGTAGGAGGGCCTCTTAAAGGGGTTTTCTCGCTACAAAGATCATATCTGTAATGATGGGAACAGTAAAAATAATAACTTTTGCAATTGGTTTGTATTACCTAAATCATTTAGTGTAACAGCTATGAGATAATCTGTGTGTTCTACACCTAAAACTGCAGCCTGGGGTTGGGTCATTCCCCCTTTGCTGTAATTGGTTGCCAGATATTTAGTTCAACCACCTGGACGAGACATACCCCCTGTGCTGTGATTGCTGTCCTGCACTCTCTGTGCTTACTACCCACTGAGTTGTGTGAAAATGAAAGTGAAACTGGGACAGGGACTGCCCTGATATAACACACATATATGGGTTTTGGGAGCAGAGTGTATTATAACACACATATAATACACTCTGATAGATACAATGACAAGATGCCATTTTCTGTAATATTGGGGGCTGTATGTATAACTGTTTACACCAATGCAGGTGCTCTGGTTGCAAGGAGCTTGTGGAACCTGGGAGGGAGGTCACAGCTCTCCAGGCATGAGAACTGACCATTGCAGGAGGTCTGCAAAGCTGTGACATCCTCCCCCTTCCACTACTCACACAGAATGATGATGTCACCAGTCTTCAGTGAGGGGAGACATGCCTACTGGGAGGAGAGACCCACCTACTGGGAGGAGACATACGCCTACTGGGAGGAGAGACATGCCCATGAATTTCAAGCTGCAAGACAGAGAAAATGTGAAGATGCCTGCAAAAGCCTGTACTGGGAAAACCCCTTTAAAGAAAAACTAACATGTCTGTGTGAGTCAGAATTCTTGCTGGTTGGTAGGGGATCAAATACTTATGTCATGCAATAAAATGTAAATTAATTATTTAAAAATCATACAATGTGATTTTCTGGATTTTTTTCAGTCTCTCACACTTGAAGTGTGCCTACAATAAAATTACAGACCTTTCCATTCTTTGTAGGTGGGAAAGCTTGCAAAAATCACCAGTGTATCAAATACTTATTTTTCCCACTGTAAAGTGTTTTGTTTCGTAATGTTTAATAAATAAATTGATAGCCCCGTGATGGATGTATCCTACATGTAACTTCACGTTTCCCAATCTGGGGTGTGATGGGAAGCCGCTTTTTCCAAAGTCCTTTTAGGCAGAAGTATTTTGCAGTGGTTGTCTGAAGAGTTAAGTAGTATGACAGTATAGAATGTGCAATTACAACTTATATTTAAAAAGTCTTTTATTACATAAACACAAGTCTTCGAAGAGGAAGACCTATAATTAAGCAATAAGGCGCAGCAGGCACTGCAATTATAAGGGATTATTATATGGTTCATTATCAATTGTATAGTGAGAGGCTGGGGATCAAGCTTAAAGCAGATAACACAGTGATACATCACATTGATGCTCAGGGATGTGTGCTGCCATGATGTATGTCAAACTTACTGTTTTGTCACAGTTGGGTAAAGCATACTATTATATTATTATAAAAAATGGCTGTAATATTGTACAAATCAAGTCTTTTGTATCTTTGCTTGAACGCTGCTTGTCTATAGATTGTATCAGAAAGGGAAGATCTCTCCTTAAGGAGAGCGCCTATATAGGCGTGTGGAGATTCATAATTGCCTTTTGCACTCCATGAAGCATCTGCATATCACAAGGCATTATGAGAAAGAAGCAGAGAAGCTCAAGCACCCTAAATTGGATGTAACAAATCCTCAATCTGCTTATGACCCACTGGGTCGTTGGAAAGCAAAATGGATATTTAGCCAAGCCAGCATCACCCATCTGTATACAGCTGTTTTAGAGTATTTGCCCCTTGTCAGTACAGAGCAGAGTGATGCTGGCTTGGCTGAGAGGGAGGCAATGAGTGGCTCAGAAAGGGAAGATCTTTCCTTAGGGAGAGCGCCTATATAGGCGTGTGGAGATTCGAAATTGCCTTTTGCACTCCACAAAGCATCTGCATATCACAAGGCATTATGGGAAAGGAGCTGAGAAGCTCAAGCGCCCTCTATTGGATGTAACAAATCCTCAATTTGCTTCTGACCCACTGGGTCCTTGGAAAGCAAAATGGATAGATTGTGAGCTCTCATGAGGAGAGTCCTCATGCCTCTTGTTTGTATTTTAACCAGTTTTTTATTTTTCCCTGTACTCTTTACCTTGTGAAGCTCTGTGGAATTTTATTATACCTTTATTGTAATATTGTTATGAATATGCCACCTACATATTACTGTAAACTCAGTGGACTTAACAGTGTAGCTTACTAATCAAAATTATTTTAAAATACAAGGCCTAGTTATTACAGAAATCTAGATTCTTTGCGGTATTCTGTAAGCAGATTAAGCAATGTCTGTCTTTCAGAGTTACCAGTGTCCTCTATGTTTAGTGCCTCTAAATCAGGGGTGTCTAACTCATTTTCACTGAGAGTCACATCAGTGTTGTAGATGGCCTCAAAGGGACATTTATAACTAATGTATAAATGTAACTACTCAACATATTGTGAAATAACCTGAGACGCCATATCAGCCATTGATCATATTCTAAAATTAATAACAAACACAAAACAGAATGCAAGCTCAGCCATTCAGCCAGCAGAAGGCCAAGATGCCATTTTAGGTTGTATAATAGCCAGCTTCTATCACCTATTTAGCACCGAGCTTCCTACCTTTGAGGATGGATATGAGGAGGGCAGAGTTTGCCATCGCTTATGAGTTGCTGAATAGAGCATGTGGAGGTGCACATTGGAACCCTGCATTCTAGATGATGCCCACACACTGTGCTGGCACGGTTACCTCTGCCAAGTGTTAGCTGTGTCCTTTGGGGTAAGTGCAGAAATGGTGCCTATGCATCCAGACCTTTTCCATTCCTACTTACTTCGTCTGAACTTTTGTGGGCTGCATAAAATGACATAGTAGGCCTGATTCGGCCTACAGGCCTTGAATTTGACACATGTACTTCAAAGTAGACAGTAGTAGAGTTTAGCAGCTGTGAAAGTTTCAAAGTCCTTGAAAAGCCTTATTTATGTCAGTAAAGGGGTTTTCTTACCACAATGATTAGCTTTAAACATGTAGGCAAAGGTAAATAAAGAATATTCCTAATTACATTGCTGTTTTGATTCTGCTATTTTCATATTCAAAGCTTTATTGAAAAAATAACAAGATGGTACACATCACAGGGCTGGAATAAAATCTGAGAAAGTACATATAAAGAGTAAATTTGGTGTACAAAGTGAAATAAAAATACCCGAACAGTCTTTCATCTGAATCATTTACAATTCTTCATAACTTTAGAGCATTTAAAAATCCATGTCCCACAAAACAGATAAACCAATATGCAGAATATACCTAGAAATCTACCTAGTAGGAACTACTAAGATGTTCAGATATAGCCATTGGAGAATGGTTTGATACCATCTACAAAAAGTAAAATCAAACCAATAAACATTAAACTGTTGTCGACCATGGAGTAGTAAAGAAAAAGATTAGATAGGACAATATTGTACAAGTAGGAGAGTGGTTATGGAGAGCCCCTAACGGAGAGATTCTGCTTTTTTTTTATAAGCTAAAGCAGATGTTATCTCCTGCTTATGTGCACAAGCTTCCCTAGGTTATCGACCTTCTCACTCTGCTTTTATTGCTCCAGCTGCTCTCTCCGTCCATGGTGAGGTCACTCCCTGTTGTGTGTTATCTCCAGCACATAAGCTTATTTAATCTGTTACTTATAAACTTCAATCCTTTAGATCTCTGTGGTCTTCTACCTTACTGTATAAAACAATCTGTTAGCAATGTCCATGTTAAAGGCTCATCCAGAAATAGCAGAGGTGATTTGCCGATCTCTGCTATAGAACCACCCACAGCATGAGCAGGAAGTGAAGCTGGCTGTGGCTCTCTGAAACAGCATGGTGTTTCAATGTGTTACCATTTAAAAAGCGTTAGAATAAAAATAACTGTTTCCATTTTGAAACCCAGGATCTCATTAGTAATAAGTCATTCCCTATTTTTACTACATAGTATATCCATTGTCTGGTGTCCCACCCAGAAGGAGAGCATCTTTATAGCTGGGAATCTGCTGTAAAAATTAAAGACATTTTGTGACATATACTTCTCAAATGGCACTGTTATATCTGATCCCATACATACTATATTTAAGCTTCCCACATTTCACTTGTCAGATTTTTCTGGCTTTTGTCTGTTAATTATCCATGATGTTCTATCATATTTGACAGAGAATGGCAATTTCTAGCTATAGTAGATCACATCAATGTATGAAAACAGTTATTATCAACAAAAGCTAACTGAGCAACCCAACGTAGGGAATGTGACATGTTCAGATGATTATCTGCTTGTTTCATCATGTACCATTTACATTACCAGCCAACCTGGGCAATAGAAGAAGTCAGCACATCATAGTTCTATTGAGATGAAGTTCTATCTGTATGTTAGACTTTTATGCTGACTACAATAGTATACATTTATTTAAAATGTATAAAATAATAAACTCTATAATACAGGGTAACTCAAAAAGGCTGGTGTCTGGAGTGCCAGCCTATAGTTAAAGGGAATCTGTCACCAATTTTTGTTTTTTACTTATTAAATCAAGCCCCTGATCCATATTCTTTTCCTCTCAGTCGTTTTTATTTCCGGATTTTAGATTTCTCTATTCGGCCGTCTATATATGATTGTGGGGAAGACATTCTTGCTTGCACTGCTTTAACAGCAGTCAGAGAGATACTTTACAGCAGCTTCATGCACATAGGATTCTTAAGACGGATTCTGTCCCATAGACTTGTATAGGAGAGTTTTCACTGTGAAGGGAGGGGGAGCTGTGCATCTCCTCTTGTGACTGGTGGATTCTGTGTTATCTGTACACAATGGTGTCTCCTTTCAGTTTGTTCCTGCTTTTACTGATAATGACCACTTCCTGCTGAACAGGAAGTGTCAGACGATTATTAGGCTTAGTGGCCAAGGTGAGAACTGCAGGACTTAAGAATTATTTAAAAAATACTGAAAGTCAAATGAAAAATGTAAAAAAAAACAACCAAAAATTCCTAAAAAATGTGTTTAACATAAAAATGTGAGTTAAACAATAAGTTATTTTTTGATGACACATTCCCTTTAAAATAACAGCAGTGGTAATTGGCCGGAGACTGAAGCTTTGTCATAAACGTATATTTAACATTTGTAGTACCTACAGTTGAAACCAGAAGTTTACATACACTATATAAAAAGACACAGATGTATGTTTTTCTCACTATCTGACATGAAATCAGAATAAACCTTATCTGTTTTAGGTCAATTAGGGCTTGTCCACATAGAAGAGAGCAAATACCAGTAAGATTATCTGACCGGCATGTGCTCTATTTTGCAGCCGTGCACATGGCCGCAGTGGTACGGCTTTTCTCTGCGGTTTGCGGAGAAAAGCCTTCCCCCTTCACATAGACTTGTTAATATTCCACCCGAAAACTGAGCGGAAGAATGAACATGTTCTATGTTTTTCGGACAGCCGGCGGTCTACAAAACCGTCCGGTGGAAAATCCGTACCGTAGGGACCACTGCACAGATTTTACATAGACGTCCATTGTTTGACAGGCGGTTTACAGACGGTTTTCATAAAAAGATGGACAATGGGGTCTGTCAGGTTTCTATCCTGGTGGCTGACATTTTAATGGAAAAAACTAGCACTGCATGCTGCACTATTCTGTCTATTATTGTTGATGGAATCTGCATTGAAGGCTCCTAATGGAATCTGAATCAGGGCTTATGAATACCATTGCTATAATTTTACGCCATCCTTTTTTAATCACCCTGTATTATATGTCACTAAGGAAATATCATGCAAAAATGCATACAGGTGACATCAGTTTCAACTCCCAGCATTGTTTGGCTTTTCTTCCCCTGGGGCAAAGATTCAGGTCACTGCTTTAGCCCTCTATCTTACCATCCTAGGTCGAGGCAGAGTGGATAGTTGTACCCACCCTAAGAACCAAGAATCCAGGACACTTTATGTACCAGCTCATGTAGCTATGTTTCTGGCAAAAAACTCATTATAGAGCTCCTTCCGGACTCTCTATTGTGTACCACAACAATATATGAATATCTCTGGTACATCAAATAACCAGTTATTGTGAGCCATGAAAATGATTGGTGTCCTCTCTTAAATTTAATAGACAATAGAAAGAGACATTTTTTTATCTTAATGATTATCTTAAAGGCAGTGCGTCATCAGAAAATAACCTGTTGTTTAACTCATAATTTCATGTTAAATACATTTTTAAGAGTTTTTGGTAATTTTTTTAATTTTTGTATTTATTAATTTTTCATATCAATATCACAATCCTAAAATCCTGCAGTTTTCACTTTGGCCTTTAGGCTTAATTACCGTCTGACACTTCCTGTTCTGTAGAGAGAGCTTTTTAGCAGTCCCCTCATTATCAGCACATGTAAGGTTGCAATGGAAGGTGACACCAATGTGTATAGATAACACAGAATCTACCAGTCATAAAAGGAGATAGTCACCGTTCACCCTCTCCTCCTCCCTCCACAGTGACTTCTTCCCAGGTGACAGAGCATGACTAGAAAACTCTCCTATAGAAGTCAATGGGTCTGCTCCTGGTCACAACTTCCTAAATCCATATAGCTGCTGTAAAACATCTCTCTAAATGCTTAAAGACAGCTCAGGCAAGATGGCTGCCCTCATAATTCCAGACAGAAAACAGAAATAAAACAATCTACAGTCAGAAAATAAAAACAGCTAAGAAGGGAAGATTATGTATCAGTATATTGTTTTAATTAGTAAAAAAAAAATGGTGATAAATTCCCTTTAAGATAGCAATGGCTCATGCCCACTGTGCCCCACTGCAGATTCATATGTGTACCCCTTTATCAGAACTTACTGATTCTAGCGGCTTTAATTATTTATTTGTATCCTTATACACATATTGGCATCACATTTCTGATTAAAAATATGTGCCAGGTTCCATCTGTGTATATGCTGACACAGTATTTCATAGGCAACTAAGCACACACTAATATCGTTTAGAAAGACATCTGAAATCTGACAGCTTGCCTAACAGAATGTGAAAGTTGTGTTTTCACTAGCCTGCCAGACAGAGAAATATACTTATGTCAATATAGCTGCCAGATGCCCACAACTGTAGGGATAGTAGTTGTCCGTGGCTGTAGGGATAGCATTTGATCTGAAGTTTCTGTGTAGTCTTTTTTTTTTTCTTTATATACGTTTACTGTAAAAATATACACTGTATTATGTGTTTGACATATTCATTCATAGTAACCCTTGTCCTAGGTGGGACTCATCAAATAGCATGTATTCACACTTGTAAGACCAATTTTGTTTGAAGTTAATTAAGGCCTGCTTTATATCTATAACAGAAGTTCCATTCAGAACCTCTATTCTCTATCCTTTTGCAGAATCCGTTGAATGGTTTGACAACAACAGTGTCCAATGGATCCCATTGACTATAATGGGGCTATTTTATAGCAGGATACACAGTATTAAAAATACAAATGAAATCCTGGCCCTTATTTACTAAGAATGCTATATCTTATACCAGCAAACAGAAAGTTAAAGTGATTCGTGCCTTGTGTCACCGTTCAGAACCAGCGTCACAGAGCTGCAAATGGACTCAAATTAGTCCTTTTCATTAAGGACACAAATGGCACCTAATGGACCACACTGACTACAATAGGTCCGTCTGTTGTGTTGACAGAAAAAATAGCACAATTTGCTGCGCTACTTTTCCATCAGTGACAGAGTATCCAAACTAAACCTCCAATGCTAATCTGAACCCAGTCTATAAGGGTATGTTCACACGGGGTAATTTTGGCACATATTTCGCCACCTATTTGCACTCTAATAAGAGTGAGATGCGCGCCAAAATTACGGTAATCCATAGTTCCGTATTGTACGTGCGGGGAGATAAGTGACATGTCAATTACTTGCGGCGAATACACCATGAATGAAAATGGGGCCAGCGGGCTGCCGCACCCCCTCAACCTCTCCCCCCCCCGCGCTGCGGGAGTAGGCGCTAATCGGCGCGAGCTCCCGAGACACACGATGTACTGCGGCGCTTACTGTACATCGTGTGAACATAGCCTAAGGCTCCCAATCAAAGTGCAGAAGAAAAACCCAAGGAGCTGCAGTATTCAAAATCAAAGGAATGCAAATCAACTAATGATTTGTGATTGGTTCATTGTTTCAATCATAATGAGTTGATTGGCTTTTCTTTAATTTTAATTACTGTGGTCTTTGGGGTTTTTCTCTTGCACTATGAGCTTACAGCTTGAAAGGCCACTATAGTCTTCTTTTTCAAGATGTTTTAGTAGTTCTGATTAAAGTTTTCTAATTTTAGCCCTTTTTTCCTAGTGGATTCCCACTTTGCTACTACTTAAAGGGATTTTCTCACTAAATTGATTCATCTTACCTGAGTCCAGTTTTCTTGTTTAATTTTGAATTCAGGGGCGGGTTTACTGGCTTCCACTAGGCTGCAGTAGAAGCCAGGTCTGTAGCTATAGCAACCGGCGCTGGCAGCCTATCAGGATAGATCAAACAGGTCTGTAGCTATAGTGACCTGAGGAGCTGATGCAGCCCATAAAAGAGGTGATCTCTAGGAATTGGTAGGACACTGTAAATGGAAATATATTGCAAGTGGCTTGTTTTTGCAAGATCTTTAACATAAAAAGCAATCCTTGTAGTGACACAACCCCTTTAATAGTAAAACTGTCTGTTCCTCATAGCATCCAATCAGAACTCAGTTTTCATTTTTTAAACTGCTCTTGAAAAACGAAAGCTGAACTCTGATTGGTTGCTTTGGGCAAAAAAGACAGTCTTGCCATTAGGCAGTTTTAATGAAAGAAAAAAGAGGCCAATTGTGTCTACTGGTTCCAGAGAAGTACATTTGGTAGCTCATCCCTGGGCTGTTATTTTTAATTATTGCCAACCATGCTGTCATTCTGTTAAGGCTTCCTAGTATGTGTTTATTGAGATGGACATCACAAAGTGAAGCTTGTACTAAGATTTAACACAATATGGAGGCTTAATTAGAATACTATTAGCATAATTTTGTTTCAATCTGTATTGTCACCCTTATGTCTGACCTACTATTTTCTAGACAAGGGAATACAATTTTACGATTGGTTACTGGGCTATCATAGGCATAATAGCAGTAAATTCATTGTATGCTTGATTGGTTGTTTTATATAATTCCAGTGTAAAATATACGGTTAAAACACAGAAAAAAAATCCACAGTGTTTATGCTTTAGCATCAAACTGGTCAGATTAATCTCTGTGCTAGCAGATGGTATTTGATTATAATTGAGGACTACTTTCTTATAACCTGAGGGACTGTTTATTGTGTCACCCAAGTTTAACGTGACCTAGATTCCATTGTCACAAACTATTCCCTAGCATGCTCATGCTGTACTGTTACATTGGAGCTGATTGCAAGCCTTTCGCTATATGGCCTTCACAATGACGGGGTGGAGCTTTACACATGAATAGACAAGCACAGTCTTTTGTTTTCCTGCATAATGGCCATTATTGCACAATGGCTGTACCTTTTGTAAGAACTCCACAGCAATGCTTTAAATCACTATCATAGGGTAGCTTAAATTGTGGATGAAGAATGCAAGAAATAAGTAAGTGGTGCCTGTACTGTTTTATTAAAAAAAAAAAACCTTCACAGCACAGGGAGAAAAAGTAAGTGAACCCTTGAATGTAATAACCTGTAGATCCTCCTTTAGCGGCTATCATCTCCACCGAACATTTCCTGTAGCTGCAAAAAAGATTTGCAAGGTGTTGAAGAGGAATTTTGTATAGTCCTGGGATGTCTTGCATACACAACCCTCTTCAGGACTATGTCTTGGCCATTCCAAAAAACAAGTCTTATACTTAACCATTCTTTATATCAATATTCAAAGAAAAGGTGAGCACACTACCATAAAAACATCAGTATTTTATTGAATATGCACAAAAATTCACTATACAGAGAGAGGTACAAGAAGTCCAAAAAATGCTGGATATGGCAGCAGTATATGACCTCATGCTGAGGAGACATTAGGCAATGCAAAAAAACAAAAACCCAACGCAAATACAAATACAAGAAGGTCAGCTAAAGAACGGTTAAATATCAAAAGATGAAAAAAAGTTCAGGAAAGATCACATATAAGCTGGGTTTAAAGGAAGTAAAAAAAAAAAAAACTCAAGTATCAAATTATAACTCTGTAATAACATCAATATACAAAGAAAAGGAGATCACACTACCATAAAAACATCAGTATTTTATTGAATATGCACTAAAATTCACTATACAGAGAAAAGTACAAGAGAAAGTCCAAAAACTGCTGGATATAACACCAAAAAAACCACAGTCCATATAGTATATTAAATTAAAGGCCTGTGACTTTTTAATAAAGTAAAGCAAAATACATAGGTAACCCATTAGAAATGTATCAGTGTAAACATTACACATGCCACATACCTACAAATTATGGGGTGGCTGGTTGACACCATATCTTGTAGGAATGTGGCACGTGTAATGTTTGCACTGATAAATTTCTAAT
The DNA here is from genome assembly GCA_025379985.1 of Phyllomedusa bahiana. NCBI lineage: Eukaryota > Metazoa > Chordata > Amphibia > Anura > Hylidae > Phyllomedusa > Phyllomedusa bahiana. Next base: position 154,729 of record JAODAL010001193.1, on the reverse strand, counting down.
GGGTTACCTATGTATTATGCTTTACTTTGTTAAAAAGTCACATGCCTTTAATTTAATATACTATATGGACTGTGGTTTTTTTGGTGTTATATCCAGCAGTTTTTGTCCTTTCTCTTGTACTTTTCTCTGTATAGTGAATGTTAGTGCATATTTAATAAAATATTGCTGTTTTTATGGTAGTATGCTCTCCTTTTCTTTGTATAATGATGTTTTAACAGAGTTATAATTTGATACTTGAGGTTTTTTTTACTTCCTTTAAACCCAGCCTCTATGTGATCTTTCCTGAACTTTTTTTTAATCTTTTTATATTTAACGATTCTTTAGTTGACTTCCTTGTATTTGCTTTGGGTTTTTGTTTTGTTGCATTGCCTAATGTCTCCTCAGCATGAGGTCATATACTGCTGCCCTTACATTCCCCTGTAAAATCTTTTTTACACCCTTGAATTCAGTATTTCTTCAATACTATCAAGGTGACAAGCGCTGAGGCAGTGAAGCAGCCCCAAGTCATGCAGCTCTTTCCACCATGCTTCTCGGTTATGTTTAGGTTTTGATGTTTTTTCCTTCCTATATAGAGTTGTACATTTGTGCTAAAAAGTTCTACTGTCGTTTCATCAGTCCATGGAACATTTTTCCAGAAGCATTGTGGAACATTCGTGTGGTTTGTGGCAAACTTGACATGGGCCACAATGTTGTTTGAACAGCAGGGCCTTCCTTTGTGGTGTCCTTTTATGAATTATAATCTTGTTCAGTGTTTTTTTTACATAGTGGACACTTGAACAGAGCTTTCCGCAGTTTGTACAGTCTTTTGTCGGTTGTCTACTGCTACAAAGGTTCTTTTTAACCTAGTGCCATTGTGCTTTTAGAGTGATCTTAAAAGCACACCATCTCCTAGAGGAAATATAATCAGTCCTGAATGTTCTGCAAGTCTTTAGCCATGATTTTTAGCCTTTTCTGGCTTTGTGCATCTATACAACATGAGGTCTTCTTAAAGGGGTTTTGCCACGATGTAATGTTGACATTGGATCCTCCAAAATGGGTATTTAATCACTTTTCTAAATATATGTGATTACAAAAATTGCAGTCTGAGAGAGCTACAGGCTGCCTTACCTGCCCTTAGTTACTTAAAAGCTTCTATCAGATACGACCTGACAAGAACTGCTGGCCGGGCTTGCGCAGAGAACACTTCTTATCTGATGAAAGGGAGCTGAAGAAGCTTTCAAGGCACCGGGTAGAAATATGTTGCCTTTTGTATACAGAATCCACTAGTTGTAGTGTGATTATCTGAGTAGATCCATGCTTTATCTGATGACAGAGAACATGAATAATCTTTCAAGCTGCTTTGGAGAAAAGGTGTTGTCTTTTGTATACAGAATCCACTAGTTGTAGTGTGATTATTTGAGTGAACATTTCACACGATCCCTTATGCATGGCTCTGTGCTCTGGCTGTGTCTCTTGCTCTCTTAGCTCAGCGTGGCTTGTTTACAATAACTTCTTAGCAGATAAGGCAGGTCCTGGCAAAACCCCATTAAAGTTCCTTGAATCAAGTCATAGTTCAACATAAGAATGTATCTTGAGAAGATCAAATTTGTCTGTAGCCAGGATTGTGCTTTCATTTATTTGAAACACATTTGCTAGTAGGCTCTTGAAAAAAATCATTTACAAAGAGGTTCTATTACTTTTTCCCCCTGCTCTGTGGATGTTTGTTCAATGTACTTAATAAAAGACATGAGCACTACATCTGCTTAGTTTAGTTAGCTTATGTTTGAACGGTTGTTGGGTCTTACATAACTGTAATACCCCATTAAATTGGTGATCAATGGATAAAACTAAGTAATTCCAAAGGATTCGCTTACTTTTTCAAGCAACTATTTAGAACCTTTTGATTCATAGCACAAACCTTTTCTAATATTGTTCTAAATTATGTTTCATGCTGTCTCTTCATGACAGGATACTAATAAAGCAGCCAGTTTGACTAGAAAATTATTCCAATTACTGACAAAAATCCCTTCAAAATAAACATTCTAAATCACAAATGTAGTTAGAAAGTGACCTCCAGTGACCTATATTGTATTACTGGGGGTCATACTGTGTGTGGTCACTTTTCATGTGCTTCAAAAGGCTCCAGAAATACTAGGGTCAGTTCACCAAACTGCTCATTCGTATCCAATTTGGTCACTTATATGCGTAGCCAAAAAGGACATCAGTCATAGTTGTCTTTTTCTTGATGATGATGATGATGATGAGGTTTGTTATATGAGAAATAGAGTATATTAGTATTACAGGATTTAACATTTAAGCTGAGTCCCCAATTCAACAAATTTCAGCCTATAACTCATAAGACTGTGATTAGTTGCTATTTTGAAAAATGTTTAGTTGACTCCATATCACACTGCGATGCTTCAGTTAGTAACTAATGCCACTGTTCGGATCCACACGTAAAGTCTAGATATTTTTATCTGCCTCAATAAAGGTAGGTATAGACGGCACGGATGTAGTGCGGCTGATAACCATGCCCCCTATGCAACTGCTTATGGCTACACAATAAACCAGCAAACCCATTCAGAAATTGACAGTTACATACAGGGAGGTGTTATCAGCCACACTACAGCTGTGCCATGGTTGTACTGTTTATTTCTACTCTAGTTCTATGGAAACACCCAAAATGCCCTCTTTACAGTGCAAGTCAAAGTCCTCTATTACAAATGTAGCCTGTAACAATACCCCACATAACAGAACCAATTTACAACAGCGATACCATAAGAGAGATTACCTTCCACAGTGCCGCCAAAATATAGGCAACCTAAAACAGTGCCCTGAGTACACAGCTAACCTACAGCAATACCCAATAAAAGAGCCAGCTTTAAACTGTGATCATATAAGAGAGATTACCTGAAACAGTGCCCCCAAAATATAGGCAGCCTACCACAGTGCCCTGAGTACCCAGCTAACCTGCAGTAATACCCCCATAACAGAGCCAGTTTAAAACTGTGATCATATAAGAGAGATTAACTGAAACAGTGCCCCCAAAATATAGGCAGCCTACCACAGTGCCCTGAGTACACAGCTAACCTGCAGTAATACCCCCATAATAGAGCCAGCTTACAACTGCGATCATATAAGAGAGATTACCTGCAGCAATGCCCCCATAACAGAGGCAGCTTAAAACAGTGCCCTGAGTACCCAGCTAACCTGCAGTAATACCCCCAGAGCCAGGTTACAACTGTGATCATATTGTAAAGATGACCTGTAGCAAGCCCCCATAACAGAGGCAGCTTAAAACTCCGATCACATAAGAGAGATGACCTACAACAATGCCCCCATAACAAAGGCAGCCTAAAACAGTGCCCTGAGTTCCCAGCTAACCTGCAGTAATACCCCCATAACAGCGCCAGCTCACAACTGTACCCACATATTTGTAATAGTCTGAAGCTGTGGAAGAACTGGGGAACACATACATAGCCTAGAAGCACCCCACATGCCCCATAGATTTGTGATTTTTATTGATAGGACAGGGCTTCTTAACCTTTTCCCCACTTAAGCTTCAGTTTCTATAACAGTGATTCCATTGCCTCACCATTGGTGAAAGTCCACACTTTGAGGCAGTCTTCCTTTATGAGGCTATAGAGACAGAACAATAAAGATAAATTAACACTAATTACTGTACTAATCCATTAGTTACTTAATCCTGTTAGTATACTGAATAGGATTCCTGTTTCTGTAAAGCAGGTAGTGAACATTTGCACTGTTCATTCTCTCAGTGGCCTCTTGTTACCTTACTGCCAAATAAAATGTGACTTCAAAGGCGAATAAGTATGAGCCAGTTTATAGCTGTTACATGACACGGGATGTGTGGAAAACAAAGCTCAAGTCTTGTTCTGCAACTTTCTGCAAGGACTATTTCGCAAACATGGAGACCATGTGTTGTACACGATTAATAAATACGTTCTGGGAATATTATTATGCAACTCAGGGCTTCTCATAAAAAGAAATAAACCAAATAAGTTTACAGGGAGATTTATGGCTGAACACACGATGAAGATCTGCTCCTATATAAGTTCATTGTGCATCTCCATCTTGTATGTCCAACATTTTGTATTTCTTGTAAAGTAGCCAACAGTTAAAGGTGTCCATACACTTCATGTAGCTGTTGACCGAATGTTCATCCAGCTACCAACTCCATCACACACATGCAGGCTTCACTCAGCCAAGTTTTTACGTTATTTCTGTTTGCAGGTGAGCATTGTGTTCGGTTGTACTCGGAACTCCCATAGAATAGAATGAAGAGTCATGAGCAAGCGTACCCGGCTCTCCATTCTGCTATGTAACGTTCAGGGGCCCATTCCTGAGATATGAAAAAACTTTGAGATTCTTAGTTCACATGTTTTGATCAAAAACTGTTTAAGCCACCCCCGACTATCAACGGATCTCAAAGCGGGTGGTCCTACTCTATTTTTACCTCTCATTTGAGTCCAATTCAGACTTCTCATTTGGGTCAATAGACTTCCATTATCCAGAGAGAGAAAAACACCAGCTTTATAAACACACTGCACTGATCTAGCAACCTGTGGAGGTGGGCGGCTTCTTTAGAGCATTCCTGAGATAGACGCAGATCCCAGAGGTGGGACCTGCACCTATCGGACTTTGATGGCATATCCTAGTGATGTGCCATTAGGGTATGTTCACATGGGGTAATTTCGGCGCGCATTTCGCCGTGTATTTGCGCTCTAATTCTAATAAGATGTGTGCCGAAATTACAGTAATCCATAGTTCTCATAGAGAACTATGGATTACGCCTCCTCTCCCCGCTCGTACAATACGATCGGATTGTACGTGCGGGGAGATAAGTGACATGTCAATTACTTGCGGCGAATATGCGCCGCGAGTAATGAATGTCAATGGGGCCGGCGGGCTGATCAGTGTGAGTTCCCGAAATGCAAAATGTACTGTGGCGCGTACTCTACACACCGCAATACATCGTGAGTACATCGTGAAGTCTATGGGGGGGACAACCCTTTAACTTTTGAAGTAAATAAAAAACAATTTCACATTGATAAAAGACTAGGCGCTAGTGATGATCTGTTTTATTATTGTAGAGTAGACATGTGTAAATGAGAATCCGCTTCCTCATACCTGCATATGAGATATTGCATTGTGGATACTGGCCTGTGTCCAGAAGACGTCATGGATTTATATCCTCTGATATCTCATGCTTCACTGAATATACATAGATGTGATTAACAAAACACCCGCATATTTTTTCCAACAACATGATGAAATGAAAGCATACAGATGGCAGGGGCAAAACATGACGGAAATGGTCCCGCTGCTTCCTTATTAGCTCACTATGCAAAATGCTAAATTCTGATTTTCCATTTTATGTGCAGGAACTAAAACAATGTGAACAGGATGTGCAGTATTTTCTTTATGTTTAAAATCTTCACGGAACTAGAAAAGATACAAGAAGGTGGTGTAGTGTCATAGTCATGCCATAATAATGAGGAGAGCTTTCCATACTACTCACTACAGCAGGGAAACCCTGGGTTTACAGTTAAATGGGCTGTCCGGTTTGGAAAAAAATTGAATAGTAAGCTGCCCTTGCCAAATAAAATGTTAAAAAGCATATACAGGCAGTTACAAATGGGATAGGGACTGTAGGTTTGTTCTTAAGTTCAATTTGTATGTAAGTCGGAACAGGTACATTTATTAAATGTAACTTCAGCACAAAAGGTTTATTTTTTTTAGCTTCGGATAGTGCAGGGAAGGGTTTTTACATTTGTTTTGCTGCCTGTGCCCTTGTTAAGAAGATTTCACCTCATTTTCACCTCTTGTGCTGCAGTGGTATGCTGGAACTTGTAGTTCCACAGCTACTATCTGCTGTGAAACATGGAACTTTAAGTGCCAGTGTTCCCCATAAGTCTCCGTTTGTAACTAGGGGACAGATGTAAATCGGAACGGTGTAGGTCGGGGACTGACTGTATTCATTTTCTGGGTCTCTCTGCCCTTCAGTTTAGCATTCCTGATTGGCTGTAGTGGTCACATACTGCTACCTTACATCACTTTTCAGAAGCAAACAGGTCTGAGCGGTGATGATAGTGGAAGAACATGAAGGAAATGTCAAAAGAAGACCGTGGAGTCCCAGCGGTGAAATGGCGGAAGATTAGTATAGGCTTTCTTTATTTTGTTTTGTACGGGCAGCTAACTATTTAATTGTTATTCAAATCAGACAGCCCCTTTAAAGAGGTTGTCTTACTACATTGATTCATCTTACCTCAGTCTTATTTTCTTGGTTTCATTTTCAATTCAGGGGCGTGTTTACTGGCTTCCACTAGGCTGCAGTAGAATCCAGGTCTGTAGCTATAGCAACCAGTGCTGGCAGCCTATCATGAGAGATCAAACTGGTCTGTAGCTATAGCGACCTGAGGAACTGATGCAGCCCATACATAAGGGGATATCTCAGAATAGATAAGATACTGTTAATGGACAGATATCGCAAAGTGACTTGTTTTTGCAAGATCTTTAACATTAAAAGCAATCCTTGTAGTGAGACAACCCCTTTAAGGCTGGGTTCACTAATGACGTGCAACAGCAACACAATAATATGCTATAATCTTTAAGTGAGACAAAGCTCTGTTTGAAATGAATTCAGAATTCTTATTTATATATTCATTTTCTTAAGGTTTGCTGAATTGGTCATACTTTTTTTGGGTTTACCAGATATAACTGACTTTCTCTAGACTGTCTTCCAACCTGTATTCTTGGTCTTTCCAGTTGATTATTGATGCTGCCCTTGATCCGCTCTATGAAAATATGTTATCTGCAATGTACCAATGTATGCCGGAAGCATACTGTATATCTATATATATGGTCAGTGACACCAAGAGTTGAATCACAGTAATGAATATGCGAGACTTACTTCTTTCAGGAGTTCATTTTTATTCCATCAATAACAGCTTAGTGGTGTTGATGCTTTTATTAGCAGCTGCTATTTACTGTTCCATTTTCATTTGGGAATTAAAAAAGGGGTCATCTACAGCAAAGCTGCCTGTGAGTCATGTATGGATATCTGTTTATGTTGTATATTTGCTATTTTTACAGATGTGGAGGAGCAAAAAAAATATACAGTACAGAAGTACAGAAGCAAATGTATTATAATTTTTTCCCTCTATGGCCCAATGCAAAGCAGAGTTATTCGACAGATAATGCTGAACATATAGCATACCTCAGCTGAAATAGGATTATTGAGAACATAACACATTTAAATGTGTCACTCTATCTCTAAAGGGTGCAAAAAACTTGTAACAATTTGTTCAAGTGTTATCACAAAGTAAATTACAACTGAAACTGAGAATTAGTCACTTTGCAATTTTTGAGAAAAATAATTGAGATAGACTGATGATGTGAATAATCCCTTTATACTTGTAGGCATTAGTAGTGCTTTGTCATGACTCTGTAAATGCTATGTAAACTGCCTATGATCAGTTACATAGTTACAAAGTTACATAGTTATTAAAGCCGAAAAAAGACAGAAGTCCATCCACTTCAGCCCATTGTCCTATAGTGTTGATCCAGAGGAATTGCATGGTGTTGAAACTTTTGGTAGCATATGATTGTAAATTATATCATCATCTTGGGTCACCCATATGGCACAACTAAAGTGGTTTTCCCATTACAATAAATGATAACATATTGCTAATATATGCCGCCACTTTCTGATCAGTGGAAAACTGATTGACCTTCACTGATTCTTGGGATTGGTGCGAGTTTAAGACCGTGGCCCCTTTTTTAGATTTTTCCAAGGAGTTAAAGTCCTAAATCAGTCCTGCAGCCCTTTTATTCCCAAGATCATTGAGGGGTCTCTAGTGATGTATCATCACTTTTTGTCATGGGAAAACCACAATGGGTCAAAAATAGCAGTTTGATCAACCTACAAGAAATCTCCCATGTGGCTTTGGATTAAATCCCCCTGATGTAAAAATCAGGGAAATAATCACTCTATAAATGGCCAACTATTGAGTACTTCTAGAGGTCAGCTGCACCTATAATACCTTTTTTTGTGTTGGAAAATGATAGTTTTGAATAACACGGTCCAGTAGCTAACAAATTTAATTAACTTGCACCATGCACCTGTTGATGGAGTTCCTCAAGCTCCTTGCACTGAATACTCTCATAACAACAAAGCAGGGTAGGAACTTTTCTTTCTTACATTTATTAAATGGCTTCATCATACATTATGAATGAACAACGTGCATAAGCATATGCTGCTTGCGTTTGTATATGATCAATAGTCCGTGGTGACCAAGCACAAGTTTCAAACACCGTTATTTCTCCCGTGATATCCGCCTTCTTGGATCCACAATAGAGGAGAGACATGGACAGACCCGCATTCGCACCCTACGTGCAACGTCGCAGGGTAAAGCACAAAGGGGAGATTACCCTGAAACATTGCACGTAGGTGCGACTGCCCGTCTGTCCATGTCTCTCCTGTAAGAAAGAAAAGTTTCTACCCTGCTTTGTTTGATATGAGAGAATGGTAGTTGTGTCATGGTAGCAAGCCTAAAGATAAGTGAAAGTAAATTCAGACCAGGGGCAACATGTATGAAACGGTTTTGGTCTAAAACTCACTTTTTTCCCCATAGGTTTCTATTGGGAAAAAAAGTGAGTTTTAGACCAAAACCGTTTCATACATGTGGCCCCAAGTGTTTTGTAAATGGGACTACTTAAAGGGGTTTGCCAATTCACTGCTCGCTATGAGCTGGGCTCAGTGAATGGTTAAATGGCAGTGCTTGCACAGTTCTTCCTGTTCTTTTCTATGGCAGTTCCTAATCTAGACAAGAAAGTGTGCTCAGCTATATTGAAACACTTTTAGACATAAAAGGGGGGAAAGCTGCGTGAGCTATAAACTGGCCTCAGAAAGGAATTTTGGTAGGTGGCAAAACCCTCTTAAAGGAGGTTCAAACAAATGTCTACCCCTATGATTGCTACATTATCTCACATACTACAATATTTTACATAAATATCATAGAAACTCACAAGTATTCATACTTATTTAGAAAATACTTTAGTAGTCTTTCCTTTTCACAATGCTGTCTTAAAGTAATGGAAATGGTAAGTATACTGTGTACTTTTTTGCAAGCATAGTTATATATCAAAGGGAAAGAAAGATTTTATGGAGCAAAGTCTATCTGTGATGTCAGCTACCGTCACAAAGTAACTAGGCAATGATTATAAAATATACAAAACAACATAGACCCAAACTGTCTCACAATTCAGTTTCTTCTTTTGATTGCTATTGGCCATAATAAATACCAAAGGTAGTCATGAATATGGAAGACAATGCAGCAGGAAGTTGTATACCCTTTATCTTATAATCTAGTAGTTTTCCTGCCTCTGTATTCTAGTGCTCAACAATCATAGCACACACTTCTGTTACTCCCTACGCTAGGGCACTCACAGGCACTTCTCTGTATATAGATGTACCATCAGGGTGGCAGGTTCACCCAACTTTTATGTAAACCACCTCCTATTTATGAAACAAGGCTGGACCATTGTATATTCAGCACTTCTCACCCTTTGTCTCTCCCAGACATCCTCATAGATTGTAAGCTCTTGCGAGCAGGGCCCTCACACCTTGTGTCTCACCTGTAAGTAGCTCTCACTGTGTAATGTCTGTCTTTTGTCTGTAATTATACCTTCTACATTGTAAAGTGCTGCGGAATATGTTGGCGCCATATAAATAAAGATTATTATTATTATTATTAAGAATCTTTTGTAGCTTGTGGTGTGCACCAATGTGTGGACCATCAGGCTGTTTTTACAGAGGCTGATATTTTCCCCCTGGGATTTCAGGATGCAACCTTTTGTCACATTTGTCTCCCTCCTGGGCCTGTTGGAAGAGGCTTGAACTTCATTTGTAGATTGCGGTGTGGAGCAATGTAATCCTCCATGTAGATAAACTGCAGGTGCCGACTCGTTTAGATATGTGCGTTAAACACGCAGCCACAAATAACTAAAAAATTTTAATTAGAATTTAAAACGGGAATAAACTGGCATATGTTATGCCAAACAACGTGCATCATGAGCATTGCATTTCATCAGGTTCAGTGTTGTACAATGCTGACCACATCAGCATTTAAATTGGAATGCAGAACCTGCCAAAAATTGTACATGGGGTTTAAAATGCAATGAAAACGGAGGTCACAAACTCCCTATACTAACACGATAAAACACTTATGATTCACATTCCTAAACTGATCTACATATAGATACTAAACGCTGATATTAAAGCATAAAGTCCAAAAAAAAAAGTTGTTTTTAAAAGCTTGTTTTCCAAATATCTAACTCTCACTGTTCTGCTATTGTACAGGCTTATAATTAAAGGGGTTTTCTCACTACATTGATTCATCTTACCAGTCCTGTTCTCTTGGTTGCACTTTGAATTCAGGGGTGTGTTTACTGGCTTCCAATAGGCTGCAGTAGAAGCCAGGTCTGTAGCTATAGCAACCAGTGCTGGCACCCTATCAGGATAGATATATATAGCAACCTGAGGAGCTGATGCAGCCCATACAAGAGGGGATATCTAGGACTAGGTAGGATACTGTTAATGGACACATATTGCAAAGTGAATTGTTTTTGCAAGATCTTTAACATAAAAAGCAATCCTTGTAGTGAGACAACCCCTTTAAACAAATAAGGCTATGTCCACGTAGCAGAGGACAAAATACTCGTCGTATTGTAATCAGAATCAAGCTTTTGTCCCGGTCTTTTGCTGTGGTTTTCGGATTTTGGCTGTCCCATTCAATCGAACAGTACTATAATTCACCATTTTCAAGTGAAATACAATAGATCATAGAACATGTTCTAAGTTTTTTGACCCAGTTTCGGATTTCAAATCCGACTTCAGAAAATCCAAGCTGTGTAGACTACAGCTCGGATTTTCTATTGAGGTCTATGGGGATGATTCTAAATACCGAATCCACGTAAAAATCCGACAGTACATCACTGTCATTTAGATGTAGCCTAAGTGGATCAGCATTGATCTACATCGATTGATTGATTATAGGCATCCATTTATTTGTTAGAAGCAACAGTATTTTCAGGACTTTGTTACAATGTCTGTTTTTTTTCTATATGTACATGGTTTTAAGATTGTGAATTGCAAATGTTTTATCATGACCGTACAGGTAGTTCATGACCTCTGTTTTCCATTGTACTTTGAATCCCACGCCTGGGGCGACATGTATGATGTTTTGCGCACATTAGTAGTGTAGAATGTGTCTGAATCTATGAACCTGTTCTACTGCGGGTCATAAATTAGGCGCATTCTAGCGCAAGGGTGACAATTCAGGCTCAGGTAAACCTGTTCCAGCAGTAATGCGCCTGGATTTGCTGTACTGAAGCTATAAATGTGTAGATTCGTACAGTTGTTGTGAGACACGCCTCCAGCACGCCCCCTGATCCCAGGGGCATAAGAAACTGTCGCGGGTGCTCTGTAATGCACCTAATACTGTAGTGTGCCCGTTTAAAATATAGTGAATGGGGCTGCGCCAGATTTTGGGCTGAAAAGACGCCAGACTTCTGGCGCAGCCCCGTTCATACATGTCCCCCATGGTATTTAGCGGGTTCCACTTTCCAATATTGCTGATATTTTTAGTATTGTATATGATTTAACCTGATGAGGTGCAAAGATAATGAAGCATATTGTTCAGATAAATATATGCCAGTTTATTCCTGTTTTAATTTCTAATTTGGAATTTTACGTTATTTGTGGGTGCATGTGGAACACACGTGTCTAGATCGGTCAGCATCTACAGTGTATCTACGTGGAGGATTACATCGGCACACATCACATTCTACAAATGAAGCTCAAGTCTCATCCAAACAGCCCAGGAGGGATACAGAGGTAACAAAAGGCTGCATTCTGACTTTCCAATGATTAATTCTGTGAGTGTTGTGCCTCTTCTTGCTTGAAACTAAAAAGTTCTTAGAACTATTGCTACCTATTTTATATCTAAGTATTCCAAGATTACTACACCAGAGAGCACCTCTCGTCGCCTTTAATTTTCAGTTGTGTTAACAATGACAGCATGTCCAGAATTAGATCAGCCACCTGCATTTCTCTGGTTGCAAGGAATTTAGACCTTTTAAGACACTTAGATAAATAACATGAAAATAAAATTAATGTAATTTGTATAAAAAAGCTTTTATTGTTATTTATTGCAAAGAAAAGGCCAATGTAATTCTAGAACACGCTGCATGCTGCGCTGAATAATGTATGCACCACGCCAGGATGAGATTTGCTAGTTTGCTGTTACAACTCTCAGCTTTGCTATTAACTGTCAGGTTCAGTGAAGTGAAAAAATGAACTTCCACCAGCATCAATACATAGGTTTGTAGCTTGTGCAGGTATTAAATGGGGAATGCAAGATAATAAACAATGACTCCTTTACTTCGGAAATTCCCCAAGACAGGTTTTAAACAATGTAGTTAGCCATTTTTTATTTAATAAATTTACATAGAGGCAAAGGATTTATTTCACTGCTGTACCATGGGTTTGGGCAGGAGGGGCGGAGGAAATAGGCCCCAAATGATGGGTACCACTCTGTCTTGACCAAGATATTTACGTTTATGGCTAAGGCAGCTACTGGAATCTGTGTCCCAGGGACGTAGCTACAGTGGGTGCAGCGGTAGAAGTCGCTACCGGGCCCTGTAGCCTGAGGGGGCCCCTAAAGCCCTTCTGCCACTGCACCGTAAATGGCACATGGTAGCTGAGGGGCCCCATTTCGATATTTGCACCAGGGCCCAGAAGCTTCAAGTTACGCCTCTGCTGTGTCCCAATGTGTATAAAAACCAACCCATGCCTCTGCTCTACTTATTTTCTTTGAGGACATCCGGCAAAAGACAGGCATTCTTTAGGGCAATCCTACCTGGGAAAAAGTAGGCAAACTAGCAGTTTTGAATAAGTGAAGTAAATTGCTATTAAGATGAAAGAGAGCTCTACTTTTGTGTACCTGTGCCTATCTTCTAGCATACAACGTAAATGACACATACCAGAGGTAAATAAAAATCGACTATTTAATACCACACAGATTCTGAAGATGTGCCCTTCATGTACATGAAGTCTCCCTTGATTAAAACAAACATATTTAGAGCAGGTGAGTACGCTTGTTCAGTATTATCAACTGAAAGGGATAAGCAGCCAAAAGATAACTGGATAACCATGGCCTGGACATGTTGAAATCCAACATCCCGGATCCTTGTTTTCATAAATATTAGTTTATTGGAACTCTACAATTATCTGTTGTGTAAGTCTTCATATTGTTTAAGCTGTGCAGGTAGTACAAAGTCATATACACATTCAAGTCACATTATTATGACCATAAATATCCAGAGTTGGAGTGACTCAGTAGAGTCCTGGTAGGCTGTCACAGGTATCTGGAGTCATGCTGACTGCATCCCACTGATGCTGGAGGGTGCGTGGAGGAGGATCCATAGAGCGAACATGATAATCAAGCTGATCTTAGATATGACCAATTAAGGTCAAGTCCAGCAATGTTTGCAGGGTGTTTGTTCTCGGGTGTTCTCGGGTGTTTCTTGCCTGAATTGCCCATCCGTTTGATGAAGCAGAAAGCATGAGTCTTCGAGAAGTCAACCCTTTGCTAATTAGCGGAGGTCCAATTTTAATACTGCTGTGAAAATTAGAGCCATTAGCAGTGGTGCAGTGACATGATATCATCAGTCTGTTTCAGAGCTCCATTCACAGTCGGGCTCGCTGAACTGTTGTCTTAGATACACATCTAGTAGCCCCCCCGCTTTATTTTGGTGGTAAGCTGCTCCACTGAACAGTGTCCATTGGCCCTTGAGCATGCTTGTAACCTACATTTACCTCTCACATCAGTGGCACATGCTGGTCCACAATTTCTATGTCGCTTATTCACAATGGTACAATTTGTCCACTCATAGAACACTTTCACCACAGCAACACATGGACAGTTCATAAAGTGCACAGTTTCAGAAGTACTGCCACCCTTGGCCCAAAAGCCAATAATCATCTCTCTTTGAGACTCTGATAAATCGCCACTTTTGCCTCTGAAAGCAACAATGGATATGTGTGCATGCAGCCTATCACACGACTTATATACCCACAAAGCTAGATCATGGAACATGTCTTCCTATGTGATGCCAACATTGAAAGTAGGACGTGGTTATAATAATATGACTCATCTGTGTATTTTATAGCAGCAGTAGAATTGTGTACAGAGTTAAAATACAAGATTCATTTTGGTATTATTAAAATATCTGTTTTTTCCTCTATGGAGCAATTATTGAATTCTTTGTTTCAGTTTCACACCGACGTACTCTGAAACTATAAAGCAGCTCTGCTCTGTGTTGTCTTCATTTTCAGGCCACCGATTAAATCCAGATTTCCCTTTGGTGACTTAGCGATATGTTCTGTTGTAAACTGTGTAACAGGCTGCAGTGTTTGAGAAAACTTTGGACAAATCTCACTCTCCATTCCCACATTTCAGCTAATGCTTGGCTAAGCAATGCTTTCTATCTGCTTTCATGTTTAATTCACTTTGATTCTGTTTACAGAAACATCAAGTGCTTGAACTGGCAAATCTGTAGGCACGTAAAGTCCCCACTGGAAGAAAAACCTTTCCAGAGACCGTTACTTACAAAAAAATAAAAAAGGACTGTTACATTAGTTCTGGATGACTGTCATGTGTTTCACAATGTCTACTTATCCCAATGTTAAAGGAACTGTTCTGTGTGCACAGCCCCATGTGTTAGCCTATGTCTCCACTGCACACAAAAACGTTCAGCGGAAAATAAATGACTGAAAAGAGGTCCCATAGACTTGTATAGTAAAAACGCCCTGTTGTCTCCACAGAACGTCTTTTTTTTGTTCTGCTCGTTTTATTTGCTAGTCATTTTTCTGGTCATTTTTTTTACATTCTGTAAAAAACGACTGAGCAGGGTAGATAATTTACTATTGGAGTCTATGTAAAGCGCTGGATGTTCTTGGCGTGTTTTTTTGTGTGTTTTTTGGCACTTTTTTGCATAAATACACAGCAAATCTAATGCTGTCCATTTCTGCAAAAAAAGCACCAAAGTACATGCAAAAAAAAATTTAAAACGCACCAAAAAATTTACATTTTTTCAGCAGCTTTTGACAGGCAGTGGACAAAAAACTAATTTTTTTGAACATTTTTAGGATTTGGTTTTCAGGTTGTTTTTTGTCCACTGCCACATAGACATAGCCTTAAAGGGGTTTTCTCGCTACAATGATTGGGTTTTAATTAAAAGATCTTTAAAAAACAAGCAGCTTTGCAATATATGTTCATTACAAATGTCCTACTGATTTTGAGTTATCCCTTGTAGTAGGAGTGCATCAGCTCCTGAAATCACTATAGCAGCAGACCTGTTGATCTTTATCTCACTGGCTGTCAGTGCTGATGACTCATCTGTTTCTGAATACAGGTCGGAGCACAGAGCCCCTCCTGCACAGAATGCTTCTGTAGGGAAGGGAGGGGGAGGGCTCTGGCTTCTGTGTCTGTGTAGCTGGATTAACCCTGTGTGTGCCTGCTCCCTCCTGCTCTCTACACAGATTGAGGAGAGCAGAGATGAGGCTGATCTGTGGTCAGTAGATGTGACAGCAGTGAAGTGTGTTACTATAATCATGATGTGTCTGTGGAGCTCTGACTATACTAATAGAACAGATCAGGGGGGCATGTGAACGGTTCATATCCCTCCCTGCTCTGCTTTATTAGTGACACATCCCTCCCTGCTCTGCTGTATTAGTGACACATCGTGATTATAGTAACGCACTTCACAGCTGCCCTGTGTCTGTTCTGACAGGTTTTGTTTGTTGCTGCTGGAGATGTCCCTGGAGATTTGTATGCTAAGCAGGGGGTATAGGAATACTTACATCTCCCCCTGCTCTGCTATTAGCATACACAGCTTCACAGACCTCTCCACACTCATAGATCAGCCCTCTCCCTGCTGTCTCCTGACTCTGTGCAGCTGATTCAGCAGTGAGCAGCAGATCTAGGCAGGCACACACAGGGTTAACCCTGGCAGCAAACCCCCTCGCCCTCCCCCTGCTGTTTGGAAGTTACTGGAGTCTGAGGAGGAGAGCTGTCTGTGTGCTGAGGGGAGGGGGGAAGGAGGAGGAGAAGAGGCAGACAAGAAGCACGTCCCTGAATTCAGTGTGTCTGGTAGCATAGGATTCTTGAAGTAGGCTGAAAGCCTGTAGTGAGACAACTCCTTTAATGTTACCTTGATCCCATCTGGTGGAAAAATAAAGCTTACACTACATTCCTTAAAATAATGATCATATACTGGTCTCAATGACACTGGACGTTTTCCAGAACAAAGTCATGCCATGTGGCTTGTGGTTCTTGGCCAAAGAAGTAACTAGAATAAATAGGACACATAGCTAAATGAGATTCATTGCCCCTACCACCTTATGACAGAAAACATAAGTAGCAAATATTAAGAAACAGATAATAGCAGTGCATATCAGAGAAACTAGATAGTAGGGCTGGACAGCATAAAGTTACCAACTTGTTGTTTCATGTAAAATGGTGCAACATTCTTGTACCTAAGTGAGCCCCCTTAACCACAGGGAGCCATAGTAACTGCTATGGATATAGCTACACCCATGATTCTGGTTCATAGTGGGCTGTCACAATTAGTAATAAGGCAGACAAACCCTTTAAAAATGACCTATGATATCTCTTGACATATCTGTTTTATTAAATAAATGTGTTCTCCATGAAATTACAATTCTGAAGCCTCGTCTCTTACAACTCTGTGTTGTGCTATTCATCAGTTTTTCCTTTTAGAACTGTATTACTAAATCAGTCAGCTGGGTGTTAGCCTTCCAGTTTTTGAAGGGGTATGTCTCTGACTCTGTCAGCACTGATTGGACAATGTCAGGCTGTGCATGGACACACCCTCAGTTGGTAACACCATTCTCATATATTGGTAATGATTTTCTAGGAGCAATAACAGAGGAAACACACAACATAGAGATCTAAGGAAAAATGCCCCACAATTGTTATTTCATGAGGAGCACAAGTATTTGCTAAAATAGGCATGTCAGGAATGGCCACGGGTGCTCTTTAAAGTATATATTAGAAAGTTGCTTAAAGTGGTTGTTTGCTGTGAACAATTCCTACTTAGAAGTAGCCCTGGACTATAAGCTGATTTATGGTTTTCTGATGGGACCGTCAGCAAGTATATACATATAGGGAAACCTACAGTTTTCCTCCAGTACCAACAGAGGGGAAATTAAAGGGGCTGTCTCGCTACATTGATTCCTCTTACCTCAGTCCTGTTTTCTTGGTTTCATTTTGAATTCAGGGGCGTGTTTACTGGCTTTTACTAGGTTGCACTAGAAGCCAGGTCTGTAACTATAGCAACCAGTGCTGGCAGCCCATACAAGAGGGGATATCTAGGAATAGGTATAACACTGTTAATGGATATATATTGTAAAGTGACTTGTTTCTACAAGATCTTTAAGATAAAAAGCAATCCTTGTAGTGAGAAAACCCCTTTAAGCAGTAAACAATGCTTATGTAGGACAGGACAGGTCCTCCAGAGCATGAGAAACTCTTTGTAACCGCTCTCTACTTTGGTCAAGAGACAAAGATCCAAAGAAGAAGACCCTGCTTTTCTGAACTCCCTAAATTCATTTAAAAATAGGTTTTCTAAATTAATCTCTAAATTAAACAACCTCTTTAAATAAAAGTTTCCTATTATAAATGGATCATTTTAACTGCTCTTCCCAACAGTAATATACAGATTTATAAAAAGAAGGACACACCAGCCTGTATTCTGGAGTCCACAACAGATTGCATATTGTTGATACACCGTCATCCATGTTATCACCAGAACACTCTCATGATGAAAATTACATCAGTCAATTCCTCTAGTATTTCTATTATGTTTTCTTAATGTTTTCATTAAAAAGGCTCCAAAGCAGAGTTTCACTTTGAGAAGGAAATACTTGAAGTACATTTGAAAATAAAAAGCCTTATTGTTTGGCTCAATGTCAATAGACAGACTGGAAGCCAGTTAGACAGGACCTTTTTGAATGCATGGATTAGGCCAAAGTTAATACTTATTAAGGTCAAGATGGGATTTAACATATACAGTTTTCTCACACTTAACACTTACTGTTTTGCTTCTTACCAGTTCCTGTCTACGTATACTCTAAAGGGAATGATCATGAGAATGAAAAGACACGAAGAATCACTTACATTCTTGTGGTGACTGTCTACAGCCAGCCTGGTGTACTTTATTACAGAGGCCTGTCACCACTTTTTTCTCTATGAAATAAATATAAGGCAGCATACAATGCCAGTAGCTCCATCTTTTTAGTTTATAAATAGCTCTATAAGAGATATTGGAGCCTGGAGTCTTTCCTGCAGCTTACCATGTCATGAGCTAAAAAGATGTGCATGCTTATTATCTCAAAGCTTTTTCATTGGGGCTATAAAATGAAATTTATATTTATGAAGGTAATAAATGTGTGATCGCTGGGGGTCCCACCACTGGGTCAACCACTGATCACTGGAACTGGGTTTCTTGGCCCTCCACTCTTCCTCACTGTGATCAAGTAGTCAGTAAAGTGCTTGAATAGAGCAGCAGTCAAGTATGTCCTAGGCCACTCCATTTAAAGACTATGGGCCACATGTATGAAACCGTTTCTATGGGGAAAAAAGTGAATTTTAGACCAAAACCGTTTCATACATGTGGCCTTATGGGTCAGCTATCTTCAGCAATCCCATAGCGTTTGAATTGAGCAGTGGCACACATGCTCAACCACTGCTCCATCAAAACACTTGGTTGGACTGCTTGGTTGGGTTGGAGTTAGGAGGAATGAAGGACATAGGACCCAGGGTAGTAGCTATAGGGGATGCAGAAGTAGCAGTCGCTACCGGGCCCTGCAGCCTGAGGGGCCCAAAAACCCTTCTGGTACGAAAGAAGACACCAGCATTTTAAGTGGCACATGGTAGCTAGGGGGCCCATTTCACATTTTGCACTAGGGTCCAGAGGCTTCAAGTTACACCTCTGATAGGAGCCCTGCTCTAAAGATTGTGGGGGTTACAGTGGTGGAACTCCCTGTGATGAAGCATTTATCACCTACCAAAAGGTAAAAGATAGATGCTAATTCTGGGAAAACCCTGTTAAATGGAACCTGCCTATTCTGGCATCATCCACAGAATAGGCCACCCAGAACAGATTGTTCAAGCAGGGACTTTGGCCACTTCCGTCAATTAACTATTTAAAGGGGTCATGTATATACAAGGGAGCATGGAGGCCTCTTAATTGTTTATATGGCTCTGTACACCTGCACTTTGTACACTCACTAGTGACTGTGTGGGGTACTGCTGAATTATCCCATTCAAGTAATGAGTCAGCCTCTGCCAATCTAATACTGATAGCTTATCCTTATCTATCAATATTTTGTTTTGGGTAAACCCCTTTTAAGGAGTTTGTTAAATAACACTTTTCCATAAGTCTTATAGAGGAAAGTATTACTTAACAAGATTCTGTATGCATAAAATATTGATAAAGTGAAGGCATTCAGACTTTTAACATGTGTGCTGCTGTCTTAATACTAAATCTGAGAGACCAACACTATGTGTAATGCAGTCTTTCACAGCCCAGTGCCATTTACCCTCTGGTTATTCAGAGAAGTTAGTGTTTCTGATTTGTGGCCAGTTTGTGATCTTTTTAGTTGAGGACATTTTTAGGCATCTTATTCCTTCTCTGGCTACACTGCCTATTAATCCTAAAGGTAACCATATATCATTTCCTTCTACCTAAAGATACTGTAGCTCATACCCTAATTGGAATTTGTAGGTAACACCTACTATTTCCACTGCTAAGTTTTACACTATACACCAAACTATACACCACACCAAATAACTGAAGTTTGGATGGTTGACTGTCACAATAAGGAGTGCTATCACTAATGTACTGCAGTGTGCAAAAATGTTGTCTTCTATTCCCATTGAAAAATACCCTTTACCATTGCCGTAAAGGGAAAGTTGGATAATTTGATTTTCTTTACTTTCTTTACTTACTAACTATTCACTATGGAAATGATGTCCCAAACACTAGTAAGTACCTAGTAATCATGCTGGATTTAATGGTGAAATAATCAAGAATAATTTTCCAACAGTCATTCACTATATGCAAAATCGCAATCAGTCAACAGATCAAAATTACCAACCCATGTAAATGAAGGACACTTTTCAAAGCAAAGATTTTTTATTATTAAAGGTTATTATTGGCTAGTGAGCCCAACGTGGCTTATAATCTTTTACAGCCAAATATACTACCATACTTACTACATTGTTAGTGGATCCTCCAATATTAGTGGAAAAAAAATCTTAAATGGGGTCAGGGTGAGAAAATTAACAAAAAAAAAAGGTTATACTTATGCTACCTAAAAGTTAAACTACCTGTCCCCTGCTCTGGAGCTCCATGAAACCCACTCCTCTTGACTTCTGGGTTCTTGTCCCAACACACTGGAGAGGCTCACGTTCCATTCTCTCACAGGCAAAGTCATCTCTCTCTGTACCAGTCTGGTACTCATTAAGTTAATGTTTATTGTACCTGTCTTTTGTCTTATGCTATGTACCTAAACCTAGTAGCTTAAGAACAGCACCCTGGAATTAACTGTGCTTTAAAATAAATGATAATAGCTATAGGAGGATCTTGAATTGAATGGCAGTCAAGGAATTGCCCTATTGCAGTAGATGAGTACTGAGCAGTGTCCTTGCTCAGCCAATGTTCATTCATACTCCACGTAGCCACAGTCTAGTAGCTAGTGGATCAGTGGAATAGAGTCCCCTACTCTGTTGATAGTCAGAGTCCCATCCATCTAACAGTAGTCTCCTTTCCAAAGTATAGGTGATAATTAGCTTTAACTGAAATACCCAATAAGGATGGGCATAAAGTAGGAAATGCAGGATTGATTCTGTAAGTTCTCATTATTACTGTTTTACTGGAAGATATTATTGTGCTGAATCACTAGCATTTAAAGGGGTTGTCTCACTACAAGGATTGTTTTTTATGTTAAAGATCTTGCAAAAACAAGTCACTTTGCAATATATATCCATTAACAGTGTTCTACCTATTCCTAGATATCCCCTCTTGTATGGGCTGCCAGCACTGGTTGCTACCTATTCTGACTCTTATATGGGCTGCATCAGCCCCTCAGGTCGCTATAGCTACAGACCTGTTTGATCTCTCCTGATAGGCTGCCAGCACTGGTTGCTATAGCTGCAGACCTGGCTTCTACTGCAGCCTAGTGGAAGCCAGTAAACACGCCCCTGGGTTCAAAGTGAAACCAAGAAAACAGGACAGAGGTAAGATGAATCAATGTAGTGAGACAACCTCTTTAAGAGTAAGGCAAGACAGCTTAATACAGCATTTCTGATCCATGTTCCATATGCTTCTATAGTAAAGTCTGTAGTTTTGCATGGTATATAACTAAAAACATTAATAAATGGATATCATTAGCCCAGCTATGAATGTGCTGAATGAATGTACAGTACCACTTCACATTGGCTATGAGTAAGAGTGGCTGATGTATGCTCGAAACGCGTAAGCGGATACGGCGTTGTGTCTCTTCTATGCCATGGTTTTTCACTGCTAATGCTGAGTGATGTTTTTATGTAAGTACAGAAATAAATGAGGATATTTTTACTTGAATTCATAAGTGCCGTGCTGGATTCATTCTTGTTATACAGTACCACTTCACATTGGAACCATGTCTGAATTTTTGACTATGCCAGCCATTGTGTTTATGGCAGTTTCTTCCCTAAATGGATAGAAAAGGTTCATGGAAATGTATACAAATGTGAACAACTTTGCTTATACCATCTGTTATTGATGGCTTAACATTGACTCTTAAGGTAGTCTCATCATGTCAACTAGAGACAGTGCGTACAAATCCACTTCCTTCCAAGGGTGAATTGCAAGCAGGCGTATGCAACAGGTGGTCCCTTCTCTTCTTATAGACCTCATGCAGTGATAATCTGTGATAGCAATTAAGAAGGATCACAATCTTGTGGCTTTCCTGTTCACTAAGACACCCAAATCTGATTGAAGGAAGGTCATCTGGATGGTATCTCTCACTTTTTTAACAAGCTGCCATTATCATTGATAATATATTGTATGAAAACTGTCTAGGTCTACGACTGTGTTGCCCATAGCAATCAATCAAAGCTCCCCTTTTCATTTCATATAGTGCTCTGAAAAAATGAAAGGGAAGCTCTGATTGGTTGCTATGGGCAACAAAGAAAGTCTTACACCTCAACAGTTTTCATACATGTCCACCATTGTGTTTATTCATTTTTTTTATTTATTGCTTTTTTATACACTGATAAGCTTGTCCCTGGGAAGCTCGGCTGTGCATTATCTTGAAATGACTGTCCGATTGTAAATTAACACTTGTCTTTGTAATATTATTACTGTATAAATGGAATACAAAAGCCAGGTGGTGAATTGCTTTTTGACAAAAAAATGGTCTGGAGACAACAATTAAACGGGAACTTTTATTATATCGATAAAAATCGACTGACTTGAAGGATCATTTAGTGTTAAGATTCTTAAAGGGGTTGTCTCGCTACAAGGATTGCTTTTTATGTTAAAGATCTCGCAAAAACTAGTCACTTTACAATATATGTCCATTAACAGTGTCCTAGCTATTCTGAGATATCCCCTCTTGTATGGGTTGCATCAGCTCAAGGCCGTCTCTTCCATTGGGCCAGTAGGCCCTTGCCCGGGGGCCCTCGAGCACAGGGGGCCCCCGAGGGCCCAGGCGGCTGCCTGCCCGGCCCTATGGATTAACTCGCCGCCTGCCGGACACAGCTCTTTCCGCCCTGCCTGCGCTTAGTTACTTGTCCCAGGCAGCGCAGGCAGGGCTGCGGAGGTAGCAGGGCGGCCCCTCGGTACGTCGCTCCTGCGCTTTACAGTTCACAGCGCAGGCAGGGCGGCGCCGCAGTGAAGGAAGGCGGCGCCGCCCTGCCTGCGCTTTGAACAGTAAAGTGCAGGCGTGGCAATTGCTTAGAGCAGGGGCCCTGCGCGGCGGCCCCTGCTATCGTTGTTATGCCGCGCCGGCACTTTGCTATTCACAGCCCAGGCAGGGCGGCGCCGCCTTCCTTCACTGTGGCGCCGCCCTGCCTGCGCTGTGAACTGTAAAGCGCAGGCGCGGCATAACAGTACTGCCACTCCCGGCGGCCGGCGGGCAGTCTTCTCCATCCCCCGCCGGGCCGCTGGGAAATGTAGTTTTAGTGCGGCGGCGTGCAGTCGCGGCCGCACATGACTTTCCTATGCCCTCTAAAAAGCTCCCGCCTCCACACAGCCCCTTCCTCACAACAGCCGGGCACCAAGGAGGCAGCAGCAGCAGACGGGCACCAGCCACAGCATGAGGTATGGCCCGAGTTGGGAGGAGGAGGGGGGGGGGTTACTATCATGTAACTTCTGCTTGTGGTCAGCCAGCCATCCTGACCCGTGTCACTGTCCCCCAGAGTCTCTCTTATCATATAGTAATGGCCGGGCCACATAGCAGTTACTATATGATAAGAGAGACTCTGGGGGACAGTGGCACGGGTCAGGATGGCTGGCTGACCACAAGCAGAGGTTACATGACTTAATGTGTGCCCATCCTGTGCCCCCAGGCCAGTCCACGCAGCAGCTCCTAAGTTATATAAATTGCTGCGTAGCCTGGTCTGGGGACACAGGATGGCTGACCACATGATGGAGGGGCTATAAGGGTCATGGACAGCCATCCTGTGCCCCCAGGCCAGTCCACGCAGCAGCTCCTAAGTTATATAAATTGCTGCGTGGACTGGCCTGGGGGCACAGGATGGCTGTCCATGACCCTTATAGCCCCTCCTTCATGTGGTCAGCCATCCGGTGTCCCCAGACCAGGCTACGCAGCAGTTTATGGAATTTAGGTGCTGCTGCGTGGTCTGGGTGGGGGGCCCAGTGCACAGCTCTGCCCAAGGGCCCATAATGCTGTTAAGACGGCCCTGCATCAGCTCCTCAGGTCACTATAGCTACAGACCTGTTCGATCTATCCTGATAGGCTGCCAGCACTGGTTGCTATAGCTACAGACCTGGCTTCTACTGCAATCTAGTAGAAGCCAGTAAACACGCCCCTGAATTCAAAATGAAACCAAGAAAACAGGACTGAGGTGAGATGAGTCAATGTAGTGAGACAACCCCTTTAGATTGTTCTTCAAATAAAAATCAAAGCTCAAGCAGACACCCACTTTATGAGTTGCTAATTGCCTCTGTATACATCGGGTGGCTCATATGTGGTGTCAGGTCCTCTTTTATAGCAGTATCAATGATTCCAGTATGGTGTTTACTGAGCTGGTTGTTTGCTGATCCAGGTTACATAACATAGGAAAGTTAGTACTAATGTTAATTGGTTTTCCTGCAAACTGGAACATTTTTTTTTCAAATGGCTTGCCTTAATGTAGCTTTATCAATATGTGACATTATTGGCGCTAATTTGTGTTTTTCCTGTGCTGTGTCCTTTGTAGTTGAGCAGCACCATTTCCTCTATGAAATCTGCTCCCCTTTTCCTTGTAAGGCTGGGTCTACATGGCAGAGTGTAAAATACTGGTCAGATTGTAATTAAAATCCGAAAAGTATTTTACAGTCGGTTTTAGTTTTTTGTCCCGTTTATTGCCGCGGCTTTTGGATTTCAAGCGCCCCCTGCCATAGAACAGTACTATAATCAGTACTATCAATATTATATAGAATGTGAAATCCAACCTCAGAAAATCTGAGCTGTGTAGACAACAGCTTTGATTTGCTATTGTGGTCTATGGGGATGGTTTGGAGTTGGATTTTGTGGATTCTAAATTCTGAATCCACTTAAAAATCCGACTTTAAACCAGTTTTGTGGCCATCTGGCCTAA
Organism: Phyllomedusa bahiana; assembly: GCA_025379985.1. Lineage (NCBI taxonomy): Eukaryota > Metazoa > Chordata > Amphibia > Anura > Hylidae > Phyllomedusa > Phyllomedusa bahiana. Next base: position 129,770 of record JAODAL010001193.1, on the reverse strand, counting down.
AACTACAAGTCTCAGGATGCTTTGCTGTGCTTTGTCTATAAACGTTCCTCCCAACCTCAGTTTTAATATACTAAATATTTCCTACTTTATTGTAAAAGCCCTAGGAGTCAGGGCCAATGGCATATGGCTTCAAAGGCTACCCTGAAAAAAGCCAAACCACCTGGGTCACTTGATCACCTGGGCTTTACACAGTGCTGTGAGCACATGAGCTTCCTGTCATCAAAGAACTAATGTAGAATAGAAAATTTGCTGAAAGTCTATTACATTCTATTATTGCTGAAAGTCTAATACAAAAGTGCCTATCAGAGAGATATTTTTTAGAAAACAATTTTTTTCCCCTAGACAAACCCCTTTACGCTATGTTCACACGGCGTAATTGCGGCACGTACAGTACGGCCACAATTACGCTAATACGCGCGTACTCACGTGGTGCCGGCCCCATTGACTTGTCATTACTTGTGGAGGATATTTGCCGCAAGTAATTGACATGTCACTTATCTCCCTGCAGGTACAATACGATCGTATTGTACGAACAGGGAAAGGAGGCGTAATCCATAGTTTTCTATGAGAACTATGGATTACCATAATTTTGGTGCACATCTCGCTCGTATTAGAGCGCAAATACGATGTGAAATACGCGCCGAAATTTGCCCGTGTAAACATAGCTTTAAAGGGGTTTTCCACTTTAAAAATAAAACATCAAAAATGGCTACACCTGTATTATAAGACAAAAAAAACATACCTTTGTACTCCCCTCCAGTGGTGTCTTCCAGTCTCTGTTGATTTCCTGTTTGGCAGTCAGCACGTAACCGCTGCAGTCAATTAGTTGCTTTAATAGTCATGCGCCATTCCACTGACTTCTCCACTCTTGCACAGTTCACTTCCTGAATGGTGATGTCAGTGGAATGGTACATGATTGAAGCCACTGATTGATAGGAAGTCAATGGAGACTGAGGAGCACCTCTGGTCAATGCAGTATTTTTCTTGTTTGTTACTACAATGCTCCATATAACCCATGGCTGCAATGTGAGAACCCAGCCTAACGTTTGTTGTTATTATTCAGGGATTGTGTATTGCTTTGAGACTATTTTAATTGCTAAGTCTAAATATCTTTCATTGTTGATGGTGTCATGTGTTCCACTGGGCATCTAGAAGAGACAGATGGGGAGTGGAGATTTCATTTACTTTTTTGGTCAGACTAAGCATTTGGGATTTTAATTATCTGACAACACCATGACTGATTATACTTAAAGCCACAGGACATGATCTGGCCCCCTATTAAGAGAGTATTAGGATGACATTGTAATAGAGTGCATTGATGCCTTGTAAGAAGACATAAACTTAACACTTATAATTAAAATGATAAATGATGCCGTCTTCTGAGCCAGTTCGTCATTGTTTAAAAAAGCCATAAAGTATTCCATAAATGTACAGACTAATTCTTACAATGTAAATGAGGTTATAGTTTGGCTATCTTCTAAAATGAAACAAGTGCACTTAACATAGAGGTGTCTACCAGATATTAAGAAATAGTTACAATAGTAAGTAGAGGGCACATGTTTTACTCTTTGGAGGATACTGTATGCAGCCCACAGCGCTATCTTTGGTGCTGACTGGAGGAGATGCTGACAGATTACACTTTATTCTTGTTTGTGTACTTATGACACAACCACAATGTCTGATACTATGAGAAACAATCCTTTTGTTGAATATTTACTTTTTTGATCATTTGTTCCCCAAACTGAAAGTTCCTAGCAGTGGATGATCTACCCTTGGTATGTAAATATATTAAGTATATTCAGATAAGAGACAATCAGTTAACATAAACTATTGCTTAGAGTAGCATACAGAACTGTGGGAGGATATAATTTCTAAATAAAACAAGTATAACGTTAAAACATTAACATGATGAAAAATTTGACCCATTATTTCCAGCATTTGAATTTTCCATGAGAGTCGATTAAACATTATAAAACATGGCAGTTTTACTTACCACAATGATTAGCTTTAAACATATAGGTAAATAAAGACTACTGGGCTAGGTCCACACAGCAAAGTGAAAAAGTCGTCCAAAATCCGACGACATTTTCATTTTGCTGGGCCGCGTCACACCGCCATTTTTTTGCACGGTTTTTGCAGAAAAAACAGCGTTTGGATTTCTGATTCCCGGCGGCCCAGTACATTAGGGCTGTGCTAATCTGACATCATTCCAGCGGAATATAGAACATGTTTTTTGTTTCTCTCAGTTAAAAAATCTGTGCTGTGTAGACTACAGCATACATTTTCTCCTGAAGTCTACACAGCACAGGCTACGGTCGGTTTTTCAGCAGATTCAAAATACTGAATCCGCTGAAAAGAACAACCAAAATCCAGTGCTGTGTAGACCTAGCCTTACCATTGCTGTTCTGATTTTGCTTTGTTTAGGAGATAAAGGAGATTTTATTCACTGCTTGTGTCCACAAGGTTCTCTAGGTTCACTCCCTGCTTAGGCTATGTCTATACAGCAATGGTAAAATGCCGTTGGAAATTCAACTGTATTTTATAATTGCCGCACCACTCTTTTTGGTGCAGATTCTGCGGTCAGATTTTGTCCGGCCCTTTAATATTGAACTGTACTAGAATTTGCCATAATACGGTGGATTATAGAACATGTTCGATAAGCCAGCGTTTTGAAACCTGACAATCGTAAATCCGAGCTGTGTAGACTACAGTTCGGATTTTCTATTGAGGTCTATGGGCACTGGTATACAGCGAATTTTTGCAGCGTCTCAATACTAAATCCGCTTAAAAATTTGACCAAAAAACAGTGCTGTGTAAACATGGCCTAAGTGTTATCAGTAGCACAGAAGTTGTATATTTAAGTTAATGACAAGTTCTAACCCTTTAGAGCTCTGTAATGTTGTGCATTACAGTTTATAAACCTCCAGCAGTCATGTCACTGTAACAAGCTCACCTAGAAATAGCAGAGATGACATGCCAATCACTGCTGTAGACCTGCCTACAGCCTAACCAGAAAGTGTGAATCTGAAGCTGGCTTTGGCTCTTTGAAACAGTATGGTGAGATAACCCCTTTAACTCTCATAACAGTGAATTTAGAAAGATAGCCATCACTTAATTTAATCTCTGCCTGGAGACCTGCATTTAACAGATATTTATGGGATATTCCGAGACCTTTAATGGAGTTGTTAAAAAGAAAACGAGTACTTTGTTAAAATATAAGCATCATTTGTATTCTTCCAATATAGTGTCTCTGGAGGATTTCACTATCTGGTATACATGAGTCAGGTTTGCAGACGAAGCAGCATAAAATTGGCTAAATACAGATCCAGACCTGTGATCTGCAGACTGCAATAAAGCATGCTTCAACAGAGTGGTCTCTTTACCTTACAAGGACAATAAGCATCTGCACTTTCTAGGGTGTCCTGACAATTGTAGGACTAATTATAATGTACAATCCACACCAGCTGTGATTTGACACTTCAAAGCATTCATCACACCATTGCAGGTGATACAGGAATGCTGTTACTGGATATGACTATAGTTTTGCGTAATGTACTTGAAGTTTTCTTTTCCAAAGAATTTTTAGGGAGAGATAATCGGAACAATTACACTAAGGCTATGTCTACACTGCATCAGAGAAAAAACGGCCCTTAAAGCGGCCGTTCTCTCTCTGATGCAGGACCGCGGCTTTTGTCACGCTTTGTGCAAAAGCCGCGGCCGCTTCTCGTTTTCCTGATGTCCCCCACACAATTGTATTGTATGGGAAGACGTCAAGAAGACGAGAAGCAGCGGCGTATTATACAACATGTTGTATAATACGCCGCTGCCGAAAGACGGGCAGAGAAAAGACGAGCTGTGTAGACAGCAACTCGTCTTTTCTATTGCCCTCTATGGGGCCGCAGGAACGATCGTATCTGCGGTGCTTTTAAAAAACGAAAAGCGCCGGAGATACGATCGTAATCATGTGCAGTGTGGACATAGCCTAAAGCTTGACTAAGAGCCTTCTGATGCTTGTTTCTTAAAAAGGTCCCTATCTTATAAGTCTAGTTCAACTTAAATTTAAACACTGGTAAAATAAATCTAAATAAAAATATTTGCTCACGATTGTTCTCCCTGCTATTCCAGCACTGCAGTGTTCCTTGGCCTCTGTTTACTTTATGCCCTATGGTCAGTGTGTGACTGCTGCATCCAATCAATAGCTTCATTGGTCACGTGTCATTCCCTTCACATCACCAATCAGAAAATGAAGCGGTGATGTCAATGAAATGGCACATGACCAGTGAAGCCACTGATTGGTTGCAGCAAACACATACCTGCAGAATATGAAGTACACAGGGACCAGTAGACTCTGCACCTCTACCATTGGAATGGCAGTGAATATAAGGGTGAGTATATATATAAATAATAATAATAATATATATTTGGGATTTTTATTACCGTATATCCCTGTAGTTCATTTTAAGTTTTAAAATTGAACTTGGACAACGCCTTTAAGTCTATATTCTCAAAAGTGTAGATGTATAAGATTTATATGAGATTTATAGCAGTTACTGTTCCTATTGTTTAACATACACAGTAGCATAGCAGATAAGGCTGGATAAAAACATACTGTAGGTACATTAAGCCCAACCCATAACCCCACAGTGAGTTGAATGACAATTACCACATAGAAGAGGGAAAATGTCTTCCTCACTATATAGAGCTAATATTTCACAGTGCTTTCAAAAATGCATTCACATCACAGCTCACAACACAATAACTACTAGTGCATCTCACAAAATTAGAATATCATTGAAAATTAAAGGGGTTCTCCAGGACGATCTTTTTATTTGTTATAGGGCTAACAAATGTATTCGATTAAACCTTGTAATTCATACTGTAATGAGTCTATACAATACATGGGTTTCTCTATTTGACTTAAATTATTGATATCAATTATCTTTTCAGTGATATTCTAATTTTTTGAGATGCACTAGTATATACCAGGTTTATAGGTTAGTATGGATTTAAAGCAGAGCACTGGGTACTCAAACCTTTGCTTTAACCGTGTTGTCCTGATCTTATGTAAACCCATTAACCCACAGACTGCTAATGACTGCTAACCACTAGGGCTTCCAGGTATGACCTATGTAAACTTAGTTCCGATACTGCAGAATCGATCATACTGCTGCATACGCCTGGGCCTCAGTGTGCAAAACCAATAAAACGGCACCGTATCTACCATGTGTCATTTATAATACTGGAATCTTTTTATGTGTTAGAAGGGCCTTTGGGTAGAACTGCTTCCTCTGTACCCCTTATAGCTATACCCTTGCTCGAGAGAGAAAATGGGACATTTTAATTTATCATTATATATAGGAGAATTTCAGATTCCATTTCCGTAGACAAGGTAAAATGGAGCAAATTGGTCAGCATTGTCTACTTTATATAATTGTCGCTTATTAATAAACAAGGCCAAGTCTTTAGATTGGATTTTAGTGCTATGAATAATAGCTTTGCTCGAAACGCGTCAGCCAATTGTTGTCTCTGCTTACAACAAGGTACTGCCATCTACCGCAATTTTAATGGATTCACATAAACAAAGGACATATAATTTTATTTGGATACTCCTGATCACTGTACTGCCTTCTCCCTTATTATCCTGCTCAGTTCTTGGATGCTTCTTGAAGTGGAATCTGTGCATGGGAACCCAGGATCAAGAATGTTATGTGGGTGAGCTGGCTTTTTGCTACAATATATATATATATATATATATATATATATATATATATATATATATATATATATATATAATATATATATATAAATATGTCTTTAGATGCAAAATTGGAACACAACCCTGGTAACTCTTGTACTGAGTTCCACTCCTTAGGGTATGTTCATGTACTGTACGTGCCGCAATATGCCAGGTGTTTTGGAGGCATGCGCTGATCATCGTGTACTTCCAAAGCATGGGGGGGGGGGGGTTCCCGGCCGGCCTCATTCACATGCTTTGTCAGCAGCGCATAAGCGGTGCAAACAATTGAAAGTTCACTTCTCTCCCCAGGCGTATGATACGATTGTATCGTATGCCCAGGTAGATGAGGCGTACAATACAATACAATTACGGTAATTCAGAGCTATGAATTACCGTAATTGCGGCGCACATTTCGCCACGCATAAAGTGCAAATATGCTGAGAAATGTGCAGCGCAATTACACCATGTGAACATAGCCTTAGGATTCAGGTGCTTTGGATGGCAAAAATAGCTTTGACTGCTGTGTTATTTTTGCTGGATCATTCATATCTGTTGTGGCTCCATGATACCATAATGGTAGGAAAAGATAATGGGGAGGGAGGCAAGATGCTTTGGCTGTATGGGGCCCTGAAATTACTGATAGTAGCCTTGGTGAACAAGGCTTCACCAATGCCCCAGGCCAGGCAATGTTTAAAAGTTATGTAGGTGTTATTAAAATGTCTTAAGTGTTTGATTTATAGGGTGCATGCCACCTGCAACAGGTTTTAGGACCCTCTAATTCCAGTTCTAAAAATTCACCACGATGATTAACCTCTGAAGCTACATATTAAAGAGAGTTTACAGTTTTACTATTACAAGCTATGTGAGAAGATGAAACTTTAGTATTACAGTTTAACACAATTCCAAACAGGCTGTTCTAAATGTTACAAACAGTTCAACGTGAAAAAACATGTGATTCAATACAAAACTGAGTAACATCTCTGACCCCAAGTAGAAAACCTTAACATTTAATGAGCACACATGAGTGTCATTATATTATATTGCCCAGAGTTTAGTGTCGGATATCCAGAGCGATCTGTAAGGCCACAGCTATTCTTTCTGTGTGCCTGGAGAGTGATGAGGCACAGGTGTACAGTAACGCCAATGTCCGTAATAAGAAACAATAATCGTCAGCGTACATTACAACATGTGTGTATCTGCATACAAGTGTACAATTTTATTCCTATACGGCCTCTTAATGTGAAACAGACCAAGAGGAACAAGTTCATGCATCTAAAACAATACAGAGCTGATATGAATGTTATGTCAGCAATAAAACTGACAATATTATTGCTCACTTTATAAAACAGTCCTATTCATAATGCTTGTGTTTTTTTTATTTTCCATCAAAGAAGCATTTTTTGTGCATACAGTCATTGCAGGTGATTGCACACACATTATGGCTAGCTTCCATTGTAATATCATACTTGCCAACTTTTGGAAATGGCCTTCAAAGGGATCTTGAATTGCAGCTCGCCGCCTTGATGGTTTGAGTGGGTCAAACCCCCTGTGTTACATAACACTCCCTCTTTTGCACAGAGCCACACCCCCTTGTCACAGCTTTGGAGAAAAGCTGATAATGGATGTGGTATCCTTCTGCTTTATTGGACGTTGGATCTCCTAACCAGCATCCAAGCTGGGTAACAGCACATTAATCAGCTTTCCTCCAGAGCCGCGCTCCAATGTGGTTCCTATGCACCAAGTGATGTCAGGGCAGCATCTCATGATGCTTTATCCTGGCACCACCACTATATACAGAGCAACCCACAGCCAGTAAAAAAGTCCTCAGATGTATAAAGTGGTTTAGCTGCCATATAGCCTTAGGCTAAAACCAACCAAACATTGGTCAACTTGTGACTATGTTTGGCCTCTTTTCTTCCATATATGATGCACTAGTGTATATAGTGTGCAATGCATTTTTGGAGTGTTTTTCGGCATGGTTTTTGCCCTAGCTACTAATTTTTATGGGTAGAAACCTTGTCCAAAACCTCATCAAAAACCTCTTCTAAAGAAGCGCGTTTTCAGGCGAGGTTTTGATGCTGTTTTGGGCGCTGAAAAATCAGCGTCCGAACAGCGTCCAAATAAGCCGTGTAAACATACCCTAATAGGTATGCCCAAGAGTGTATTCCAAAAGTTACTAGTACTTGATATGGCCGGTACAAATAAAATACCGGCACTGGGCCCATGGCAGTAAAACCGTCCCTGCCGGTGGTTTACCAGATTGGTGGCAAACCGATCATAGCAGGAGATTTACCAACTCTTCAGGGAGCCCAGGAGGACTCCCCTTTTCAGGGACTGACGATCAGGGAGAGTTGGTAAGTATGTGTAATATACATAGTCAATCGAATGGACTCATGGCAAGCATCCATAATTTATACTGGCTGTAGACAAGTGACTCTTCACAGCACCAACCAAAAAAATCTATGAGGCTGTCCACAAGTTTTGGGAAAGCTGAGGTTTCAACAACCTCCTTTACTTCCAAATGAAATAGTTTTTTCACCTTTATAAAACCTCCGTATGACCTCCCACTGCATATAGTGAATTAACCCATACTTATCTCTCCTATCACTAGCAGTCAGCACTGTCAGAGACTCAGTGTTCCCCCTGCGATCCCTCACTGATGACATCACATTCATGGATCCCATGATGGCGCCACCAATCTCTGGCCTCAACAGTCACATACCTGCATGTACAGCATGTGTCCACAGAGGTTAGTGAGTATCTGCAGCATTATGTGATCCAAAACATAAGAGAGGGACAGAGTGTGGGACACTGAAGTTCTGGCAGGGCATGAATGGTGGTGATGGAAGAGGTAATTATGGGTTAATTTTCTATTTAAACATAGTAGGAGTTGGTATGGAGGTTTTTAAAAGTCTTGAAAAACCTCTTGAACTAACACTAGAGATATCTTTACCATACTCTCATTGAAAAGATCTTAGTAACAGTCTCTTTTGTGTAGAGATAAAATGGACATAAGTTTCCATTGAATGGAGAAGAGAACAGCAAAGCTCTTTGGAGATGTTGTCTTGATTGATTAATTAATTGGAATTGTATTAATTGCAGTGAAATACACAGATGTTAAATGTACATTGAAAATGTCACTGTTAGGGAAATGCTTAAAGAGGACCTGTTATATCTCCTGACAGGTCTGTTTTAGCTAATCCTGTTCCCAGTGAAAGTAAAAATTCTGGAGCATCTTCTCTTATAACTCTGTGTTGTGTTGTTACTCTGTTATTCTTCCTAAAAATGTGTTACTAAATTGGTCAGCTGGGTGTTGCCAATTTGGACGGTGTGCTCCTGCACTTTCTGACATTGCCCAATCAGTGTATGCATGTATACACACTTTTGAACACTGGAATGGTAACATCCACCTGGCTGATTCAGTAATAAATTTCTAGAAGGAATAACAGAGGAACAGCGTGACACAGAGATATAAGAGAAGATGCTCCAGAATTTTATTTCACAGAGAACATAAGTATTTACTAAAACAAACATGTCAGGAACGGCTACAGGTCCTCTTTAAGCAAAGATGGTTTTACCAGTGGGGCCACCAATTTAAAGTTATAAGCCATACAATGCATACACATCATTTATCTTTGCATTGACATCACCAATGCATCATTCATGTATAATAGAGTAGATTTACCAAAAAAGCCAAATATAGTCGTGCCTTACATTTTAACTGACTGTTTTTATATCAGTATTGCCATTACTTAGAAAACAAAATGGAATTCTGTTCACTCTTGAATTATGGCTTCCATTATAATAATAATAATAATAATAATAATAATAATAATAATCTTTATTTCTATAGATCACGGATTTCCATGTTGATAGTGATAGATGCATTAGATAACAGACAGCAACTGTGCTACTAACTGCTAATAGGGCTCTTTGGGTTTGGTTGTGGTGTTCATCAAGTCTAACTAGACTACGAGCAGAGCCTACAAACAGATTTTTTGATGAACAGATCCCTATGTAAGTCTTACCAGCAAAATATCAAAAAAGTATCGCAGAAGTCACATTAAAGGGGTATTCTTGTTTCAGTGATTAGCTTTAAACGCGTAAGCAAAGTTAAATATAGACTATTACCAAATATATTGCTGTTCTGATTTTACTTCTCTTCAGAGTTAGAAGCAGACCTTATCTCCTGCTTTTACACACAAGCTTCCCTAGTTACTGACAACCTCTTTCTGCTCTTACAGGCTGCAGCAGTGGTAGAGATGATGACTCACTCCCAGCTGTGTTCCTTATCTTGAAAGACCAGAAGTCATTAACATTACTTACTGACGAGCTTTAAAGGGGTTATCTTACCACACTCTTTCACAGAGCCAAAAACAGCTTTCTTTCATGCATTCTGTCTCTTCCTGGTTAGGCTGTGGGTGATTAGCATATCAGCTCTGTATTCAAAGGTCTGCTATTTACTCTGACATGAGAGCAGGAAATGTTTATCTAAAGTCCAGAGAAGCTCAAAAGCTAAACAAAAGTAATTAGTCTCCTTTGTTTAATAGATCAGATCAAACTGGTAAACTCTCAAGCTGCCAGCAGTTCTGTGTGCCCACCTGTATGATGACTTCATCCCTGCTTTCAGATAAGACAATCTGCAGGAGAGAGCAGGGCAGAGCAGGACAGTAACCTAGAGAAACCTGAGTGAACTCAGAGCTGATAAAATCACTTTTTTACAGTGGCTTTGTGAAGGCAACCACTTTAAGCCATTGACTTTTAATAGAGCATTTCATTTATTTATAATCAATTAATCTTATGCACAAAATCAAATGGTACATGTGTTACTATTATATGTTTTTCTATGTATATAGTTCAAATAAAACTACTTCCTGTAAATGTACATGCTTTAACGGCAAAATATGCAGTTTTCAATTGTGATGTAATATTTGAATTAATAGTTTTGGGAATATTTGTACTGAGTGTCAATTCCAGACAAAGAGCATAATATCCCGTAAACTGTATGTAAACCCAAGGAACAGATGTGTTTTACTGTAGATTGATTTTAAGAAATTTCTGGGAAGTTTCTAGGCTCAAAGCCATGTTCTGGGGATTATTAAAGTGCACCTCATCCACAGCATTAATGAGGAAAAAGGGAAGAACGAGAAGAAAATTTGCAACCGCTCACGTGCATTTCAAATAAATAATAAAATATAAACTATTAATTGAAATCAGTGCTTTGAATTCTTGCAATTCAGCATGAAGCAGAACAATACACAGTTTTATTATAGCTGTCTACTGCCAGCAAGTTTGCCATTATCCTGAAGCTGCACATAGATTATTTGACTTGTATTATAAATAATTACAATATCTATTTGGGTCATGATATAAATAACTTTACAGAAAAAGAAAGAAAATGCCAGCGTCATCAGGTCACTTTGCTGTATTCATAATTGCTCAGTAAACCAAGCAGGGATCCACATAGTTCATAGTCCAGCTGAGTGGTGCTTGAAGGTTTGTAAACTCATCAAATTTTTTTACATTTTTGCATAAATTTGACATAAAATTTTTACAAAAGTGGGAAAAGTAGATAACAAGAACCAAATTAAACAAGTGAGTCAGACATATTAGATTTGGTCATTTATTTATCTGTGAGTGATAAAAGTATGTGAACCTTTGCTTTCAGTGGCTGTTATGACCCCTTTTGCAGCAATAATGGAATGTAAATTTTTCCAGCAGAGGCGTAACTTGAAGCTCCGGGGCGCTAGTGCAAAAAGTGAAATGGGCCCCCCAGCTACCATGTGCCATTTGCAATGCTGGTTTCTCCTTATGTGGCAGGAGGGCTTTTGGGCCCCCTCAGGCTGCAGGGCCCGGTAGCGATTGCTACCTCTACACCACCTATAGCTAATTGTTAATTAGTCCTGCAAATTGGAGTAAAGAGATTCTAGCCTATTCCTCTGTATAAAACAGCTACTGCTCTGTTATATTGATGGGTTTGCTCTCATGAACGTCTTGCTACAGGTCCTTCCACAACATTTCCATTGGATTATGGTCAAGACTTTCAAAACTTTTAACTAAATAAGCATTCTTTGATAGGGCGACCTGTGTGATTAGGGTCGTTGTCTTGCTGCATGACTCACATTCTATTGAGATTCAGCTCATGGATATATGTCCTGACATTTTTCTTTAGAGTTTGCTGGTATAATTCAGAATTCATTGTTCCATCGATGAAGGCAAACCGTCATGGCTCAGATGCAGTGAGCCAGGCCCAAACCATGGTATTACCACCACTGTGTTTTACTGATGGTAAGAGTTGTTTATACTGTTTTCCATTCTCCAAACATACCACAATGTTCATGGTCTGTTAATACTCTAACTTGGTCTCATTCATCCACAAAACATTGTTCTTATAGCCTTCTGGCTTGTCCATGTGATTTTTACAAAATTTTAGATGGGCAGTAATGTTCTTTATGGAGGACAGCAGTCTTTTCCTGCCATGCACACCATTGCTGTTCAGTGTCATCCTGATGATGGACTTATGAACATTATTATTAGTGACCTTGGGTTTTTTTTGTGACCTCATGGACTATTATACACCTTGCCCTTAGTATGATCTTTGTTGGTAGACCACTCTTGGGGAGAGTAATAATGGTCTTGAATTTCCTGTTTGCTGGAGTCCAAACTCTTTAGAAATCATGTTGTAGCCTTTCCCAGCCTGATAAGCATCAACAAATCTTGTTGTGAGGTCCTGAAAAATCTCCTTTGTTCATGTCTAATATGTTTGACTCATTTGTTTCATTTGGTTCTCTATTCACTTTTAGGACTGTGAAAATCTGATGAAGGTTTAGGTCACATGTATGCAGAAATGTAGAACATTCTGAAGGATTTTCAAACTTTCAAGCGTCACTGTATTTACTTTAAGCTCTATATTGAGAAAGGTGACCACCCCAATATATTTACTGGATGGATTTACCATGAATCAAAGAACATTTGAAATAATTCATAGTGACAAATAATAATAATCTTTAATAATAATCTTTATTTCTTATAGGCTAACATGATTCAGGCACTTTAATAATTCGAAGGTTAAACATCAGTCCATTACACATTAAAAGTACTTACAAATGAGACACAAGGTATGAGGGCCCTGCTCGTGAGAGCTTACAATCTAATGACTTTTGCTTATACTTAGATGCGGGTTAGTTAAAGCTATAATAATTATAATAATTACAATAATGCAGCCTACATCTTAGTGCTGATTCTAACTTTAAAACTAGATATCTGTGGAGTAAAACTTACAAGCTAGCCCTCTTTGTTATTCTGATGTAACATTCTTTAAAAGTTATATATCAAAGGATCAAATGATGCTGCAACCAGTCACTGACCTCTGTGGTCACATGTTGTACATACAAGCATTCGACTGAAGAGGCCAGAGATTGGTTGCTTGATCATGTGATCCACTGACGTGACATCATCAGTGAGGGCGCAGGGGGGAAGGACACAGGAGCTCTAACAGTGCTGGAATGGTGGTGATAGGAGAGGTAAGCATGGGTACATTTTCTTTTCTAGCACAATGGGAAGTGGTAGGGAGGTTTTTAAGATCTTGGACGTGTGTCCTGTAATGTATTAAAAAAAACTAGCTAAGCTGATATACCAGACTCTATACCAGACCTTTATATTTTTGGTATGAGCAAATCTGAAGATTATGCTGAGGGACAAGTAGCAGCATGGAAATTAGAACCTGTGTCTTAAAACCTTCTAGGACCCAATTAAACAAACATTGAGGGCATGTCCCCATGGCAGGTTTTTCAGTCTGTGTTATAGACGGTTTTCGGTTTTGAATGCCGTCTGTAAACTGGCGGTCAATCTTTCTCACGGACCTTTCACAGGACCAGGTTTTTTAATTATGGTGGCCTGGACAAAAACCACCCACAAATAGAGACAATAACAGCCCCTCTTAATAATAATCCATTAAATCACAGCAAGACTAAGAGACACAGGGCCATACTAATACTAAAATTAAAACTTAACCTTTAATAGTTATCAAATAAAATACAGAAAAACTACCCCTATTACACCCTATTACAAAAAACTGCCTACAAAAAATAGGGAACCCGCCCTGACAAGGGCGACCCTACAGCAAACCTCCTGGCAAAATCCCTAACAATCCCTGATAAAGCCAGTGATAATAGTGTTAGTGTTGGGACAGACATACAACTCCCAAATAAATACTTCAAAAAACCTCTATGGAAAATCCGTGCAGCGGTCCCCACTGGATGGATTTTCTGCTGGACGTTTTTATTATATTATATTGTTTTATTATATTATTTTATTCATACTGCCGGCGGTCCGAAAAACATAGAACATGTTCATTCTTCCGCCCGGTTTTCAGGTGGAACATGAACAAGTCAATGTGAAGAGGGAGGGCTTGATCCGCAAACCGCGGAGAAAAGCCATCCCTCTGCGGCCGTGTGCACGACCCAAAACAGAGCAAATACCTATTTGCTCTGTGCTGTGTAAACGGCCCCTTAAACCAAAGGGCAAAGAAATTCTTTTTGCACACACAAAGTACTCAAATACAATAACTGATGGATATAACGGTGACAAGTGTCAATCTTAAACTAAGACAGTGCCATATGTGAATGGGTAAACAAATACTATGTGATGCATAAAGATTTTGCACATCAAAGATTATAATAATAGCATAGCTGGTGACTGAAGCAATATATAATATTAACAATAATTGCTGACAGACACATTCTTCACGTATATAATTGTGCACATGTCGAGAGGTGCTAGCTACTGATGGAGATGGCAGGGTTTCTAAATGCAGCACATGGGCTGAACACTTTGAGAATGAAGTGAATGTACAAACAATGTCCAAAAATGGGAGCAGCTGTCTGGTTTCTGTGGAAAAGCATGTGAAGCCAAAGCACTGGTAATATTATACTTGCCAGGCTCTGTCCACACATATGATTCCATTCTTCATCTCATGTCTGTCTAGCTGCCAGTAATGACTGGGGTGATAACTACAAGTCTACTGTGAAAAAAGTAATGACATAATAACCTGCATGTAAATGGGCTTTACACTGTTAACTGCACTTAGAGAGAAAGGCACGTACAATGCTCTGTGTTGCAATATACTGTAGTGGAAATTATTAAGACTGGTGGTTTAGAGACTGGTCTATGACATAAGGCTCCTGGAGTTAGACGAGACAAGTTTACACCTCTTAAACTTGTTGCATCTGTGGTTGTCCTTGTGGCCCACATTGAAATCTACAGCAGATTTGATCTTGTATTTGTTTAGCTATAAATTACACCAATTTTTGTATAAATTACACTGGGAACACTCACTTTGGTGCCTTAAAAGTTGGAAACATACTTGAGTATGTTTGGGGCGCTGATTCTGAAAATAACAGCTTTAGTTTTGGAGATCCGACATTGCCACCTTACAAAGTATATGCTGCTGAACGTAGTGGTCACTCAATATCGTGCAAAAAATGTGGGAAAATTTCGTGAAAAGAAAAGACGAAAATTTTTAGAACTTTTAAAGGGTTTTTTCGTTTGAGTTTTTCCCGCTTTTTTCTAAGATTGAGTTTGAAATCGGGGCTGTCTTCCTGTCAGCGGGAGTGTCTCTCCCCCAGGAGGCGTCCCCCCTCATGAAACTGGCATCATCATTTTTTTTTGAAGCGGGGGGATGCAAAAGGTTGTCTGGATATAACACTCTGTAGCTCCGCCTGCTTTGTTACACCCTTGGGGCTCCAAACCCCACAAGCAATTTTTAGTTACACAGCAGCGTTACTTCTGTGGTGTTACCAAAATTGTACGACAACAGGCAATATCTTTTTCTCAAACAAGTCCTTCAAGTAAAGATTCGCTTGTGTCAATGCATGTGAGTGAAAACAAAGGGGGGAGAAGCAAATCAGCTTTGAGAGAAGGCCCCGCCATTTTTAACTAAATCGGGCTGGTGGTGCAGAGGGAGGCATGGTAGACATTGCTTTTAAACCCCAAGGGGTTTTAGTTCTAGTCCCCCCCGGTATTTTTTTTCCCCCTAAATTCTACACATATGAGAGGGGCCTAAAATATATATTTAATCTTATAAAGATATATAACCATACAAAGCTCCCCTATATCATTTTATCCCCCAGAATAAATTTTCATTGTATCACTTGTTGGAAGTGCTTGTGTGACTCAAGGATAGGACACTATAGGGGGGTTTGTGTTGTATATGAAAAAAATTATAGATGTCTACACATATATTTTCATATCTTTACATATTTTACCTTTTAAAAGAAAAAGAAAAAAAAAAAACGATGGGGGTTTTTAACTCCCAAAACCCCTTGTCTTTTCAGACCCGATAGCTAAGCACATGCACTTGCTTCGATTGGGAACAAACGCCTTCTTTTCCAAAGTAGCGCTAAGGACTGGACATGTGAGGAGGTGAATCAACCTCTTGCAAATGCCTAAACAGGCAGTTGATTGCCACAGAACATTGTGTAAAGCTGGGAGATGCTCCAAATAGAGACAGCAGACCTTGCTTTCACTAACGAATTTTAACAGCCTCAGAGGGGAGTAAAACACAGAGTGGGCAGGCATCAGTCATAACTAGCGTTCAGGGGCGGTGGACGCTGGCGTTTACTGTCTAGGAGCGTATCCAACAACGGCTGAATGAAATGGGCAGCCGGCCAATACAATGCAGGGGCGTGTCTAGGGTGACGTGAATAGAACTCAGACCAGGGGAATTCTGACTCCTGCAAACAGCAGAAATAGAAGACAGATTTAAAGAGTAGTTCTCTAAATCTGCCGTAAACCAAGTGACAGAGGTAATGCAACCCAATTAACAATAGTGCTTATTTTTACTGTCCCTACTAATCTGAGACATCGAGGCGTATTTGTAACGATTAAAAACCCCTGCGTCTCGGAACAATAGGCAAACAATTTTTTGTAATGATGCATGAGCAAATTCAGCTATATTATACATCTCCACACTACATCTTGTTTTAAACAAATTATCTCTCATACAGAGAATCATGCTCAATCCACCATCTTATATAAATCTAGTGCTGCTCTCAATTAAATAGGAGATGGGACTTTTCAGACTCAGCAGCAATCAAGTATCCAGAATAATGTCAACATTTCTAGGCACCAAATAACATTTTTTTTTATTCCCCAGTGTTAAGGTGAATCTGTTAAACGGGGGCGAGCCTCCACTACACTCGCGCATCTACTTTTTACGTCCACATGTTACTCACATAAGTGACTTGAGCAGCTACATAAGCTTTTATAGTTGCAAAAAGGTTTGTGCTATATACCAGTCATTTTCTACAACTCTTTTCTTATTTCTCACTGTTAATTTTCAAAGTGGCTTCCTATAGGTGGTCTAATGAACTGATGAACACTAACTAACGCGGGCAGAAGTCGGAAAGTGAAGTTCTTTCTGATGGATCTCCAACCTTTTCTTTATTTTTTATATTTTATAAATTGTCGATAAAGTGCACTCTTTGTCTATCTCAGGTATTCATCTAACACTTTAGTGTTGAGTATCATCTAGTGCAAGGGGTGTCAAACTTGCCCACGCCCTCAAGTGTTGGGAAACTTAAAACTCACAATCTTACCCACTGTTATCGCATTTTACAAATCGCATGGATGGGACGTTGTGTTTCCCTCACAACAGCTGGAGCGGCCCCATGGCCTCGCTTTGTAACCTGTGATCTCTCGTGGCTTTATGGGTCTTTGCCATCTTGTTATGAGCCACAAGTCACTGGACCATGAATGGGAAGAGTTGCTTGCAGCCATTCGGCCATGCTTGCAGGCTACAGCGATAGGCATGCTGGTACTCTCCTACTTAAATCTCCAATATGGGGGAACCCCTTTAAAGTCTCTAATATACAGTACTTTCAATCTCTATAGTTATTGAACTATTCATTTACATGTGGCAAGTTCATAGGCAATCGCTACGTTTTATATGTCGGAGTTGTTATAAAATGGACAGACTCCAACACCGAAAACATATAATTAAATTTGGTACAGTTATGTTCTCAATGCCCCGGTGCCAAGAGCAAGAGGTATTGAGGTTTTGACCAGTGATATCTCTGCCTACCATAATCTTCAGATATCATCAGTGAGGAGTTTCTCATTTTGAAAAAGTATTTGGCCATGACTGAGAGCAGGCTCAAAGCCATTAACGTACTTAGGGGAGATAGATAAACACTCGCTCCTAATTAGAACAGATTGACACACATAGCGTCAGCTAACGTTTTCACTTCACTTTCAAAGACAGTAGAAGAGATTTTATATGTCTATATGGACCTACTCGTGCTTGAGGGCAATTTACTTGCATTACACCTGACATTGTTAGTAAATGTTCCTGTGGCGCACTCACACTTTACGAGATCCTCTCTAGTTAATGTACGAGTATGGTCGTTCTTAGACTGGAAACGATATGTGATCGTTCTATAAAGGGAATCTGAATTTATGATGGAGGTGATAATTTTTCTCTGATACACATTCATAGCATCCACAAATGAGCGTATTGTCAGGATATTTTTGTGAAATTCGTTTTTCCTCCTTTTCCACTGTAGCATTTCTTGAATATTTTACCAATCTCTATTAATGCCTCTTTTTGTGTTCTACAAAGGTCGTTGTATCCAATATTTTAGAGCTCTTTTTGTTCTACACTAAATAGCTTTATTATTGTCACTCATGGGAATATAATAAGCCCTGTGTTTACCATTTTACTACATCGCTAAAGTTTCTCTCTTTAATGCACACCTTTGTATTGGAAGACAGTTTAGGGAGTCGCAGAGTCCGGTGTTAGGGAACAATTGAGGCGTCTGAAGTTGGAGCTTTGGTACCCAGAGTCTGACTTCACTGCCTGGTTTTAAGTTTTATTGGGGCAGATTTACTTATGTCACAATATTTTGCTATGTAAATTTTAGACTGTGCCAAATCCAGATAAGATGTGCTCACTTGGTTATCACCTGTAGTTGATGATATATGATGAAGTTGCACTTGGTGGACTTGCATTTTGAGCTACCAGTGGATGAATTCCTTGCATGTTAGGCTTGCCAGTAAATGAATCTTTTGCACGGTAGGTTTAGCACGGGTTTTGGAATCTGCTAGATCGTAAGTCTAGGCTAGCCAAATGGATGTGTCCCCCCTGACATGGTTTGTAACCAGTGAGGGATACCACTCTCATTTGCCTAAGTTAGACTAGCCAGTGGATGATTCAGTTACATATTAGGCCAGCCAGTGAATGAATCCCTTCCAGTGAATGGCTGGCCAAAGGATGATTTTCATACGTGTTAGGCCAGCCAGTAAAGCTTCAATGATAATCAAAGGAGGCAAACAAGATAAGAAGTTTTTACTTTCAGTGATAGGCTCTAACCTCACCTGGCTTTTAGCAAATAGCCCGCATATTTCTATCATGCAGCATTAGCACAAGTTGGGGGAAAACATGATCAAACTACAACTTTTCCATAGCATGACTGCCACTCATTGCTTCTAATGTTGATTTACTGGCTGACCCAATTAATACCACACACTGATCCCCTGTTACTAATTCAGCAAGAGGTTTCCTGAAATTAGGGCCTGTAGCAGCTGCATAGGTATATGTCCACTACCAGTGGTAGTTACAGAGATGACATTGTTCAAGGGATGCTTATAAACTGATACCATCTGTCATTGTTATGTTACGAAGGGGTTTTGCTCTCAACTACATGGAATTGCGTTATATGTTATAGATCTTGGAAAAAAACAAGTCACTTTGCATTATGTGGCCTTTTACCAGTTTCTTACTATTCCTTGATATCCCCTCTTACATGGGCTGCATCAGGCTCATCAGGTGACTATTAGCCTACAGATCTGTTTGATGACTCTCCTGTATTGGCTGCCAGCACTGGTTGCTATAGACCTGGACTTCTATCTGCATCTAGTAGCCACCACATAAATTCAGCCCTGTATTTCAACATATGAATCCATAAGGAAACAGGTCTGACGTGAGGATCGTGTAACATCTCAATGTTGTGACTGACATACCCCTTTTATTAACCAGTTTGTTGCAATTTATTGAATATTGTGTAAAATAGGAGTAAAAACAGCAGTGGTTGGTTTCCGTAATGTAACAGTTATGATGATGAACTCTACAACCATTTCATTCAGCCGGTTCCCCACAATAAATGATCATTGGTTTGGACTTGATCATGTTATGTACATGTTTCAGGACATGTACAGCATAATCAAATGCTTTGTTAGTCTTATGTTGTCCAGAGAAGGCATTACAATAGTTCCTTAGCGACATAATTATTAGTATTAAGATCCTGCATATACAAATGTTGGAAACGAGATCTGAGGTTTGGATGGAACAATAGTATATTCCTGTTTAGTTTTAGAGAAAGTGATTATGACTTCCTGTTTCCTAATTTTATAAACACAATAGCACATTTTCTGTGGTTTTTATACATAATGTCTATGGCCCATTTTTGTTTCTGACCCTTCCCTCTTCTCGGAAAGGTTTAAAGGGATTTTGGAAAAGCACCGTATGATGTTTTCAGAACTCTGTTACAGAAAACAGCCCTGAGCCATTCATCGGCACCAGAAAGGATTCAAGGCTTCAATAGGGGGTTACAACATAGAGTTCAATCAAAGTCTGTTCTTTTTGCTTTTCCTAAACTTAGCTTTTGAAGTAACTCAGCTATGTATCCTTTAAACATAACAAGCTCTTGCATGCAAAATGAAAACAGGTACTTGTAACACATGTTAAAAAGTAAACCTCGTTCTTTCACTTGGTGTTTTTTTTTATTTTATAGACATACCTCTGACTTACATGCGCATATAAGGCAAATTGGATTTTGCATGTCTGGTATACATTTTGATAAATTTTTCTTTAAAGGGGTTTTGCCACTTTGTAAAATCAATTCAGCGAACTGGGAGATGGCCGTGTCTGTGCAACTTGCCTCCATTTAGGTCCAAGGGGCAACGTATATACCCAAGCATACTCACTAGGCTATATTCGGTATTTCCATAGAAATGAACAGGGACTACTGCAGAAGCATGGCCATCGCCTTTAGTTCTTGAGGCCTCGTGGCCAAACTCCGAAAAGAGAGTTTGCTCGATAGTCGCATCTCAACCCCCACTTAAGGTAATCTGTCACAACACCCCACACACCCCCCCCCCCCCCCCCCCCCCCCCCCCACCACCCACAACACCCCCCCCCCACCCACCAACCACCACAACAACCTTTTGATAACTTGATATTCTTGTCGTGCATTATTGTCTGGGATTTCCATGCGCATTACAACATTTTAACAAAGGTTTTTAATCTTGCTATTTTTGATGTGATGTACTTTATTTGGATTTTGCTTTTTTTAAGAAAAAAGTAAAGTTTTATACTTACGATATATATTTCTATATTTCTGTACTGGATATACCACTGGGCTGTATCTGTATTGTAGTGAAGCTCTCCACACTGGTTCCGTACACCTCTATAGGACATCTCGACATATAGGTAACCTTGTTCTTTTATTCCGATTATTATCCTATGTATGTTGCAGCTCGCAGGCAAGCGTGTTGACAGACTGTTATTTTTGTTTTGTAGGTCTTTGATTCCGGAAAGAGCTTGAATTTTATTCCTATCTTGAATTACCCTGCCTATTCTAGTCATAACGGTGATTCAGTACGGCCAAGGTTGTTATCGGTGATTGAAAGGCATCTCTGTACATAAAAAAAAACTACCAATCACGGATAACAAAACTTACTGGACTCCTTAACCTAGAAAAGGCAGAGATTTCAATAAATAAAATACAACTACTTTAACTGAACATTTTGTTCAGCTCCTCAATGATGTTCATAAAATGCTCTCCTGCAGATGCCAGATAATGTGTTATATGTTACAGGTGCCCCTTTAGTAACTGTTAAAAAGTGGTAGGTAAACCTTGAGGATATGAACCAAATGGCATATGCACCATTACAATTTTGTCCATTCTTATAACTCGCTAACAGTTATAAAATGACGTCACGCACTGTTGTAAACCATTTAGCTATGAATTATGTTTTGTCAATTGATTTTTTTTTTTTGTATGTGTTTGATAAACATAGGATAACCAAAAATGCATTCGATACCAGCTTTACAGACATGCGCAAATAATAAAACTTAACAGTTTCCCCCACCATGAGGTCACGGCACAGAAAGTTGACTCAACTTTTTCAATACTTTTCAAGCGGCTTGTCTTCGAATCTAAGAACATAATACACAGACAGCAAACCAGTGTAGCTAATCCAAGCCGTCAAGCTATATTCGTGCCTCGCTCATCTGTAGTATCCCATACTTGGACACTAGGTACGCGAGTATTACTGTATACTTTTACTATGCAAATAGGAGAGCGGCATAATCAAAAAGGCTGCATGATTAAAAACTCGGGCTATAGGGTGAGGATCATTATACGTTTCAGTCTTACCCTACTGAGATAGCTCACTCTGGTCACAGGCCACAGGCAACCAGTTGTCTAATCTTTTTATTATAATATTCGTTTTGTTTCACGATACTCTATGGTTTGATTGAATGAGGGACCTCATAAGAGCTTTTTTCGTATGTCCCCAAGTGCTTCCGCAGTGTAAGTGTGTTATAATTGTTTCTTTTGTATGTTTTTGCTGAATCCCACCAGCTGTCGGTCTGCAATAAAGTTAAGTCCGAGTCAATGGCTCCCAATGGGATGACAAGTAGGTTGTGACGCAAGTTGTATGGGACTGTTGTGTGTCTGCATATGATCCCTACTAGCGTGGGCCTCGGATTCTAGGCACATGCCTGCTCACAACACAATCTATAGGCGCATAAATTCTGTTCCTGTTGATGAGAGCTGACAAGTAGAGGCATTCTCGAGGCACAGGCCCCTGACATCATTTGCTAACTAGGACAGATTGCGCAAAAGAACATCATTTGTATGAAGTGTTGGGAGAAACCAGGAACTTATAACAGAGAACCTATTTTCCTATAAGCCCTCTTTGAGATTGCTGTTGGAAAGACCCCAATGCTGTCCGTTTTATAATCAGTAACCAGCCTCAACAAGCTCCAGATGTATATTCTTGATGATTTACTTATGAAATTCTGGCATAGTAGAGGAGTGGGTGGTGATAGATAGTATTGTGTGCAGTTACTCTGTATGGACATTGTAAAATACTAGATTGTATCCTGCAGAAAAAATGATAATTAATAAATATAATGTCCAGGCACCTCAGGCAATGGATATAATATGCTAAAGTTAAAAACGTTAAGACTGGTAGGAGATAAATAGATTTTGGGAATAAATTACTGAGAGTCTTGATATATGCTAAGCTCAGATATATATGGGTATCTACACAATTGTTATAAGGTATCACTTGTTTCCATTTTATTAAAAAACGTTTACATGAAAGTATATTTAATTAATCTAAAATGGATTTTATTTCTAAATACTTGTATTCTTGAGGAATCCATACTTCTATTCTGACTTGATCTGGTGTATTGCATTTTAATACTCGGTTGGTTCTAAATTTTGTCCCAGAATAGGCTTGGTTCACCTCATGGTCTGTTAAAAGCTATGAGACATCCAACGGCCGTCTCAAGGACTCACTTTGTTTACAACTGGCGTCCATTGAGACTACTAGGTAGTGGTAGCCGTCATTTTAATGAAAAAAATAGCACTGTGTTCTGCACTATTTTTTCCATAATTTTGACAGTATACATGCTAGAGGCTCCGAATGGAACTTCCAATGTACATGTAAACCAGGCCTTCGGTTATCTGCTTTATCAATCCTCTTGTATGTTTACACAATTTGGTACCCATATTATAATACCTTTGGATCTCTGAACCAGATTTCATAGGCTCTATAGGCTGCGGATGGGCGTATCTAATGGAGTTCTCGATACCACTGCTCCATTCCCGTAAAGACCCGAAGTCAACTACGGAAGGGGTTTCATCATCACAGGTCGGTGTCACTCTGATTTTTCCGTACAAAGTCCGGTATTTGTACTGTTTTAGTGCCCGTAAGCTCTCACGGACCGCAGGTGGAGGACTGCCTTTCTCTCACGCGCTCTGACTGGAGAAAAGCCCTCCCCCTTCCCTATTCACAGCACATGGTCCGTATCGAAAACTGGCCGTTTTTTCTTTTTCATTGAAGCCCATGTGCTTGTTGACTGCGGACAGGAGTTTGACAGATTGGTTTGAGTACTCCGTCTATAAAAAAACCTGCACCAATAAAGATGCGTAGGGGATTGCCCTATGAAGTAGCCACGAAGTAACCGCTATTTAACATGGTGCCTTATACTGGTGGGTGGTTCTAGTAATGAGACCATCCACACTAATTATACCATTCATGAATTAGCTTGTTGTAAAATCCAGCAGGGCAGCATGTGTACATCTTACAGTGTCTATTCTGTAGCCGCTCAGGTTATTCTCCCTCGAGTGTATATGATACCCCACCCACCACCACCCATTGAGCATACAGTTTTCTATGCGCTTTCTATTTGTCGCGCTGTGCGAGACCTTTTCAAGAGATTTTTATGGTCCTTAAGGCATTATGACATCATAACAATACCCACTACTATACAAAACCACTTAATTCTAACGACTTTTGTTTCTTTTGAAATCATTGAGACATAGACAGTATTTCTGGTTCATAACCTCTAAAAAGCTTTTCTGCTTATGTATGCTTTGTAATGTTGACAAAGAGGAGGCAGCTAGGCTAAAGGAATTGCTAACAGGAAACTCCTATCGTACAGCCACTGAGCACATGAATGCATATTTCAGTTCATCACAGTGCTATAAGAAGATGCAACTTGTTAAAGGGGTTTTCTCCCTACTATGATTGGCTTTTACATGTAGTAACAGATAATTGCTTTGTTGATTTTTCTTTTTTTTCTCTGGTTATGACAATCTCTCCCCCACCTCTCCCTACTCTCTTATTGCTCTTAGCTGCCTTCACTCACTCAGTTGTCCTCCATGGCGAGTCACCTCCTGCAGAGTCTTATCTTTGGTAATGGACTTTGAGAACCTCTAATTTAGCTAAGTGAACACTCTGTAGAGCTCTGAAGCCTGGTGTAATACTCTTTATAAATCTCTTACACTTGTCAGTGTAACAGGTATAGCTATGAACAATAGAGGTGATGTGTTAATCACTGCTATAGACCAGCCCACAAGCTGACGAGCATTTGCGATTCTGAAGCTGGTTGTAAAATTGCACAGTCAGAAAACCCCTTTAAAGGGAATGTGTAATCAAAAATGACTTGTTGTTTAAGTCACATTTTTATGTTCCACAAATTTTTTAAGAATTTTTGGTTTTATTTTTTTAATTTTCCATATCGCTTTCAATATTTTTTCATAATTCTTAAGTCCTGTAGTTTTCACCCTGGTCACTAAGCCTAATAATAGTCTGACACTTCCTGTTCTGTACAGAGAGATTCTCAGTTGTCTGCTCATTATCAGCACAAAGAGGGTCAAACTGAAAGGAAGGAAAACACCAGTGTGAATAGATAACACAGGATCCACCAGTCACAAGAGGAGATGTCACAGTTCACCCTTTCACCTCATTGCACACTGATTTCTTCCCAGGTCACAGAGCATGACTAGAAAACTCTCCTATAGAAGTGAATGGGACTGAGTCAGTCTTAAGTGCAAACAAGGCTTAGCGGCCAAAGTGAAAACTACAAGACTTAGGAGTTGTTAAAAATATTGAAAATGATATGAAAAATGTAAAAAAAAAAACAACCAAAAATTCCTAAAAATGTGTTTAACATAAAAATGGGACTTAAACAATGACTCATTTTTTGATGACACATTTCCTTTAAGGATTATGTGAAATATGATTATTGTCTCTACTGTCGTATGGTCCTTATAAATAGTAATGCATTAGAAGATCCAAAAATGAAGCTTGTTTGGCTTTAAAATACTTAGGTATTTTAAAACATGCACCTCTGTGTATTTTATTCTGTTATAAGCAGAACTAGAGGTATCTGGCAACTACTCAGCTTCCACAGCCTACATAAATTAAATATATGATGTCTACAGCTAATGGTCAACCTCAAGTATTAGCTCATGCGCTAAAGAATTCTATGTTATCAAGAGTTCAAGAATTAACCATATAATTAAGTTAATTCATGTGTAAGAAGTGGAGTTGCAGAATATTAATATCTTATCATTCCACTAAAAAATGTGAAATAAAAACAGCTATGCATTAATAAAGTGATGGGAATTCTAATTTTGACTTTTTTAATTTAATAGTATTGAGAAATGCAATCATTTCCTATAAATTCCATGTGCAAGTCATGACATGAAGGAGTCTGATCCAAGTTCTGTACAGCTTGATTTTAAATGGTTTGTCCAGTTGAGAATAATAATAATAATAATTTCTAAATAATCTCATCCAAAGCTAAGCATTTTCATTTGGCTTTCTACTGTTCTACATTAGCTGTTTGAAGACAGGATGCTCAAGGTATGTATGTATGCCTGGACACACAGGAAACAGCTCTGTGTTGAATCCAGGAGATCACTGATCAAAGAGGTTTGGCTTTTACAGGACAGTCTTTCAAGCTACACCACCTTGGTTCTGCCCCCCAAGACTTTCAAAATGAGGTTGGAAACGGAGGGTATGCACTGATACTGAGATTGGGAGGGTGGAAGACATAAAAAAACACAGAAAAATTGGATATTAATCACTCAAAAAACACAAAAACAAGGCCATAGTCACATCTCAAAGACTGGACTGAAACTGAACCCAGTAAAGAGGCAACACTGGCCCCTGTGCTACTTGGGAACGATAAACAGGTGCAGCTGCTTGCTGAGCAGTAGCTCACACACCCCACCACTAAGAGAACAATTAGACTGCACATTAAATTGATACCTGTTCACACAGTAAGCAGAAAAGCCACAGTATAATACATGGGTAGATTGCAAAAATACAGATAAGACAACCACTCACACACCTTCAATATTTGAGGGGGTGGTTGCTGGTATTATAATTGTATATAGATAAGGCGATACAAAGCGGTGTCATTAATGCAGATACGTATGGTGCACCATGTTCATGCTGGCTTACAGCCTATTACGCGACTACTATTCAATTGGGCGGGCTGCAGGCTTGCAATTAGTGGCCACTGTATTAACTAATACCTCATATTTGATATTTTTCCAGTATGTAATTTTTTTGCCCATAAGTACTGGGGAGCAGACGGTGTCTGTATTTTGTATTGGACACCCAAAAAGTGCTGGGCTTTCCCAAGTAGCATAGGGGCCAGTGTTGCCTCTTTACTGGGTTCAGTTTCAGTCCAGTCTTTGTGCTGTGAGTATGGCCTTGTTTCTGTGTTTTTTAAGGGTGGAGGACATACAAAGCCCAGAAAATGGTTCAACATACAGCTCAGGAAAAGCAAAAAAGTAGTACAGAAAGCACCACAGGTATTTAAATGAAGATACAGACAAGCCATTAAAAAAAATAATAATTCCACGGATATCATAGTGAAGCGTAGTCCTGACTGGTTACTTTGCTATAATGACAGGTAGCCAACCTGGAGAAGCTTCATATTCTGCTTAAGAGGGTCAAAATAATAGTGATAATTGATAAATTGCTGCATGAAAATAAATGTTTTGAAAATGCATCATAACAACTGTCAGCAGAAAGAAACATTTCTCCCATGTCTTCCATTAAATGCTTCAACACAGTCTTTGTTTAGAATGGAATGAAAAAATAATGGAAAACAGGATACACTGAAGCTAGATCTATGACAAGGCAACATGGCCACTTACTAGCTAAGTTCAATAAATTCAAGTCATCACAGAACTTTCTTGGTTTGGATGAAAAGTGTCCTACAAGTGTTTGCTTTTAGGTTTAATGCCCTGATCTGTTTGGAATCAAAATCACCTCATTAACCACCAGATAAAAACAATATAGGACTAATAAATGTCATGTGGCAGAAGCTGAAACAGATGGGGGTTCGTGAGAGCCCAGGTCTCGTCTTCTGATTGTAGGTGCAAATGTAAAAGGAGTGACTAGGTTGATCATTATGTGTAGTTGTGGATCTTGTGCAACTCAAATACTTTAGCTGTTTTAGGGATGTTGCAGCAATGCTGAAATTGTTACTTGCCTGTTTTTAATGCACCTGTTACCTAATGAAAACCTGCAGATAATACATTTAGGGCCTGTTTAGGTCTAAAACTCACTTTTTTTCCCATAGGTTACTATGGGCAAAAGAGTGAGTTTTAGACCTAAACAGTTTCATACATGTGGCCCAAAATGTCACACCAAAATTGCTAAATGACACATTTGTATAACATAAACTATCGCCAATAAAGAGGGTTACACATACCCAAAGAAAAACGATTAAAAATGTATCATCTTTAATAACTTCCAACAATAAATCAAAACAAATATTAAAAAGTAGATACTGTGGTACAAAACATTCAAAGGTTAGTATAAAAACAAATTCCAATAATATATCAAGTCAGGCAAATATACAAACAACTGCATATACGAAAATAAACAAGTATGTAAGCAACAGCACTATAAGCAAGAGGATACAGACCCAATGAGTGCAAAGCAAGACCCTAACAGAGGGGTCTGGGTTTTTGCCGTTCTATCTGTATAGCACATAATAGTTACTGATAATGCTGTATGATAAAATGATAAGATAAGATATGATAAGATGTATGATATCAAATATGCAGCTTCTAACCCTATAAGATAGTTATATGAATTGTCAGTATACAGTATAACTTACACTGTTTACTTATATTGTAAGGTTGAAAGTGTTTTAGTACTCCTGACGTACAAAGCTAAATTATCTGTGCACACGCAATACACTGTGTGTTGTCTATATCTGCATTAGTATGCTGAATTACACTAAAAAATTCACAGAATTAAATGCAGGATACATGGAAAGGGATTTTCACTTAGTGACTGTCACCCAGCTTCTCTTAGAACAGGATAATACTAAATAATTGAACAGGACACAGAAAAAACTTTGGGAGACATCTATGAATTCGCCTTGGCCATATTTTGGTAGCATATTGGCAGTTCTAAAGATGTATGAACAGGTGTATGACCAAACTTGGCGCAATGTGCGCCTGCTGACACATTTTAATTCGCCAAAGTTTGGTGCAAAACTGCCATACAAAGTTTGGCACATAACACTCTATGTACCAATTTTGAGTGTTATGCGGCAATAATGTGTGCCGCAAAACACTTTGATTCATACTGTCATATTTTAAACTCCTCTGTATCTATTTAGGTCTGGTGTGTCGGTTCATGTTACAAAAATGGCGCATGCAAATTCATAGATGTCGCCCTTCATGTTTAGATATTTCTGTATTTTGAGATTTCATGGTATGGTGTTAGGACTTGAATTGTAGGTCTCTGTACTGTGGAAGTCAGTAAATCTTAAAAATGATATTATTCATTCCACCACTTTTCTTAAGAACAAGGAAGTTGTTTCTCATATTAAAATAGCAGGTGTCTCCATTAGCCTTGTTTGGACTTTACCATGGCCACCACTGCCCGCATGCGTTTGCCTGTGACATCATTTTTCTCTGGATTGGCAGCTGCAATTTAATCTGTAAGTGACTGTCACACCAAGGAACCCTAGTTTTAAGCCCTTGCAGCCAACTTTAAATCTGGATCTGACAATATATAGCATATATAAAGCCATCAAAAATACAAAGTTTTGTTCTTACTTGTATCTTTGTTCTGACTTTATTAGCCTGCATCAGTGCAAAATGAAAAAAAAATGGCTCCATAAGATAGAAAAGCATCACTTCTATAGGATAAGTTGCCTTCAAATGTATTGTATAGATATAAGGTCTGATTCAAATCTACATCAGAGATTCCAATAAGAGCCTCTGCTATAGATTCCATCAAATTTGCCTGAAAAAATAGCGTAGTATCATAAGCTATTTTTTGTGTTAAAATGACTGACACTGTGAAACCCTACAGACTCCATTATAGTCCACGGGCTCCAGCGGCCGCCATTGGCATCTATCGTGTACAGGATCTAACTATTATTTTTTTCTATTATTAGTTTTCTGTTCCTATTTCATTCAATAGATATCTTTATAACAAGTCTAATGAATTGAATTGTGTCTTACATTAAATACATGGCTGCCTGTTGCTGCCTTGGAGGTCCTTACAAACTGTCTATCTAGTGCATACTTCTCAGACTTGTGCATAGTTATCAGGACCGCTCCATATTCACTTTTCATTTGCTATATTTTTGTTACTGCAGACTTTTCTTTTCCTGGATAGAAGAAGTAACTACTGAGAAATAAGTGATTCTCCAATTAGTCGTTTGTGTAGTTCTATGAGATAACCAAGGACTAATTGCCCATGACAATGTATTAATGGGTCTATTCAACAGAGCACACTCAGTGACCTAAGTATAGACCTATAGATGCTTAGTATTGTTTTGTCTGAGTAAATAAATGTACATAATTTCCCCTTTAGGCCTTCTTTCTGCTGTTATACAGCTTTTAGTGTGAATTTTGACTGTATTATAAACAGGCTTGTACTGGGCCACAAGGGAGCAGGAGAAGCCCCAGTGGGTCCCTGGGTGTGTCAATCAGGATAGCAGGTTGCTTTTAGGGAAAAAGGCAGAGAAAGAGAGGCAGAAAGAAAGAATCATGTGCAGTTGCTATAGGTTGGGCCCTAAGAATCAACACCACAGGTGGACCCCAAGAAACAATTCCACGGGTGGGTCCCAGGCGCTCTAGTCGACACTGATTATAAAGCCTACCAAATGACGAGAAATCGTTTTCCTAATCATCACATAGAGATACCGATTTGCACTATTTATGTATGGGTATGTTAAAACTATAAACCTATACTCCATTGACTTTATACCTCTGAACATCTAGCAGGTATACAGATGGGTACCGTAGCGTGTGAGTTACAATATTAAACTGCGGTTGAATGTGAGGTGCATTAAGATTAAAGAGTAGACTGTGTTAGAAAACCATTTTCAAATATTCTATTAAAAGTGGGGGATTCCAGTTTAGAGGACTCTCTATGCTCAACCAGAGGGGAGAGCAGCTACAAAGAATCATTGCTGCTTGTGAAAACTAGGCATCTCCATATATTAAATGACCGACCCACTGATTTCTATGATAACAATGTAATGCTTTGTTCAGCCTGAGATGGCACTGTAGAGGAACGGAACACTTCCTGCCAAGTTTCCTCGTGAACTACTACTGATCCCAACCGTGGGACAGTTTACCTGATCTTTACTTAAAGGTAACGTGTCATCAAAAATGACTTATTGTTTAACTCACATTTTTATGTTCAACACATTTTCTAAGAATTGTTGGTTATTTTTATTTTTTTATTTTCCATATCACTTTCAATATTTTTTAATAATTTTAAAATCCTGTAGTTTTCCCCTTTGGCTAAAGCCTAATAATAGTCTAAACTTCCTGTTCGTAAGAAAGATTTTTCATTGTCTGCTCATTATCAGCACAAAGAGGTCAAACTGAAAGGAGACACCAGTGTTGAATAGATAACACAGATCCACCAGTTACAAGAGGAGATAGTCAACAGTTTACCTTTAAACCTCCCTGCACAAGTTTCTTCCCAGGTCACAGAGCATAACTAGAAAACTCTCTTGTAAAAGTGAATAGGACTGAGTCCGTCTTAAAGAGTACCTATAACCTCCACACAAACACCTAGAATTGATAGTAGATGAAATTATAAGACTTTTCAGGTGAATGGGTTTTACTTTCACTTTGTAACTCAGGAGATCCTTATCAATCTGTTGGGAGATACCAACTGTGCAGGGAAATTGAGTCTCTCACTACATAAAGTACAGCAGGCAGAGCACACTAAGGCTATGTCTACACTGCAGTTGACAAAAAAACCACCTGAAAGCCAAATACTAAAAACTGAGTTTTCTGTCCGCTGCCTGTCAAAAGCAGCTGAAAAAACAGCCGTTTATTGCTGCTATTTGCATTTTTGGCGCGTTATTTGCTTGTCTTCAAGTCTGCATAAATTAAGCCACTGGATGTAACTCCACCCTACAAAAGGGCATGGAAAGCACATTATTGCATTCATATGTAATTTTGTAGTCACGGATTTTGCCGCTAGTAAAATTATCTCGCTTTTGTAGCCAAAAATACGTTGTTGGTTTTTTTTTACGGATTTTGACCCTAAGTCCATTTTTTTTACGGATTTTGCCGATAAAATACTTATTTTTACGGATTTTGGCACTAATAAAGTTATGTCACTTTTGCTGCTAAAAATGTTTCTTTACATATTTTCTCAAGCTTGAGAAAGGCTCTGCTACTGTTTTTTGGAGCCAAAACATTGCACTTCCTTTTTTACTCTTGATTCTCGAAAAAAGAAGCCTTTTTATGCTGACGTCCGTGTTTCATCAAGGTCTGTGGATTATTGATGGTGGAATCAAGGCTACTTCACCAGTGGACGCTCTGTTGCATGTTGGCTTTCTGGGTAATTATATTTTAGGACTTCGGTGCTGGCCCAACTGTACTTTTTTTCATTTTTTGATGACACATTCCCTTTAAATCACTGCTGTTTATAATAAGAGGGAGGAATATATTACTACTAGATATTGTTTTTACACATTTTATATGTATATTTGCTTAGTATTACTTAGGTTGGACAACAACCTGACAAAACGAGGAATAATTAGAGGATTTTAACAGTACTGATTTACTTAGTTCTTGTTTGGAACTATAGTAACATTTTAGTACATTAGTGTTTTATATAACATGCCTTTGAGCATACACCTTTTTTATGGTTTTTTTTGTAGTATTTTGGTTAACAGGGTCAACTTAGTCTTCACCTGTTATTGTATCACTAACAAGCTCATGAAAGTGCTAGCTGATGGATCATTCTAGAAAATGTTGCTTAGAAACATCTGGGAGCAGCAGCCCTTGTTTACTATTTCAGGTTTGTGCATTAATGGTCAGTATTTAATGAATGGCTTCTGCCAGCTAGCTCCTCATCCAAAATCTCCCTGCTCCTACTCTCAAGCATTCCAAGCCATGCTATTTTTAATCTGCTCATTTACAAAGTGACAGCCATAGGAGGTCAGAAGATAAATATTTCATTCAAACCAAACAAGTTTCATGCTTGATTACTATTAAATCACCCCTTAGGCAGAATTCCTACTACTACTGACTAGGGTGTAGAAAGAGAGCATTAATGACAATCCATTCTCTGGCCCATAATCTCTCCTCAGTTCCCAGATGCTGGCAGAAAATGCTACACAATAATGATATGCCGTAGTTATGGGGATAATCTCTATGGCTCACAAGCATGACTGATCTTTTTTTTTTTTTTTAATCTTTTTGCTGCAATTCAAAAAAACATGCCGCATAAAAATTAGTCGTTAGCTGTCGTTTCTCTGGGATAGCTTACGCATCCAAATTGTTTGCCAATTCCAGGTCCCAAACAGGTCCTAGATTTCTCTGCCATCTGAATTATGTTGGTACAGTTAGGTCCATATATATTTGTACACTGACACAAATTTCGTTTTTTACCTGTTTACTGAAACATATTCAAGTTATAGTTATATGATGGACATAAAGTCCAGACTTTCAGCTTTCATTCGAGGGTATCCACATTAAAATTGGATAGAGGGTTTAGGAGTTTCAGCTCCTTAACATGTGCCATGCTATTTTTTAAAGGGACCATACGTAATTGGACAACTGACTCAAAGGCTGTTTCATAGGCAGGTGTGGGGAATTCCTTCCTTATGTCATTCTCAGTTAAGCAGTTAAAAGGCCTTAATTTGAGGTGTGGTGCTTGCATTTGAAAGATTTTACTGTGAAGAAAACATGCGGTCAAAAGAGCTCTCCATGCTGGTGAAACAACCCATCCTTAAGCTGTGAAAACAGAAAAAAACAATTCGAGAAATTGCTACAATATTAGGAGTTGCAAAATCTAGAAAACACTGGTTAACTCATCAATACAAAAAAACCTGGAAGCCCAGGGGAGACAACAGTGGTGGGTGATCACAGAATAATTTCCATGGTGAAGAGAAACCCCTTAACAGCCAAGCAAGTGAACAACACTCACAAGGATGTAGGCATATCTATATCCAAATCTTTCATAAAGAGAAGACTGCATGAAAGTAGATACAGAGTGTTTACTGCACGATGCAAACCACTCATAAGCCTCAAGAATAAAAAGGCTGGATTGGACTTTGCTAAAAAAAACATCTAAAAAAGCTAGCACAGTTCTGGAAGAACATTCTTTGAACAGAAGAAACCAAGATCAACCTCTATCAGACTGATGGAAAGGAAAAAGTATTGTGAAGGCGTGATCCAAAGCATACCACATCATTTGTAAAACACAGCGAGGCAGTGTGATGGCTTGGGCATGCCCGGCTCAGTGGCACTGGGTCATTAGTGTTTATTGATGATGTCACACAGAACAGAAGCAGCTGGATTAATTCTGATGTATTCAGAGACATACTTTGTGCACAAATCCACCCAAATGCAGCCAAACTGATTGGTTGCATTTCATAATAAAGATGGACAATGACCCACACATAAAGCCAAAGCATACAAGGAGTTTATTAAAGCAAAGAAGTGGAATATTCTTGAATGGCCAAGTCAGTCACCTGGTCGCAATCCAATTGAGCAGCATTTCACTTGTTAAAGACTAAACTTAAGACAGAAAGGCCCACAAACAAACAACAACTGAAAACCTCTGCAGTAAAGGCAGAGCATTAAAAAGGAGGAAATACAGCATCTGGTGATGTCCAAGACTGAATACAAGACCTCAGGCATTCATTGCCAACAAAGGGTTTCGACCAAGTATTACAAATTAACATTTTATTTCCAATTATTTAATTTGTCAATCTACCTAAAAGCATCAAAATGCCCTTTAAAGGTCGCATGAAAGTAACAGGAGAGGAAACAGAATTCAAAACCCCTGTTCTGTCAGATCAGAGAATTTACATAAACCAAACCTTTTTGAAGCGCAGGGTTCAACATATTGAATGATTTCATATTTGCTTGGGTTCTGTGTTTTACTACTGTAGTTACCAATGTTTTAGAAAACGAAAATTGGGATATGTAATCCCTGCCGGAACACCCCAAAATGCCATTTGTGTGAGATTTACATAAACCTCACCCTTTTTTATAACCTAGTCTGGCAAAATCCGCAGTGTTGGCAAGTATGTACTAAAGAGGTTAACTTTGTGGCCAGAGCTTTTCCTGATCACCAATGTAACTTATGGTTATCTGATCTTAAAGGGAACCTGTCATATTGAACACGCAGTCTGATCTCCCTCCACCATGTTATAGTGTGGGAAGAGCTGAGCAGATTGATATATAATTTGGAGGAAAATATTGCCATTTATTCATTTGAATTCCTACTCATTCTGGGTTTAGGAGTCCAGTGGGTAGGTACAATAATTAGGCAACTCCACCCACTGGACACCTAAGTACATAATGAACAGGAATTCAGATGAATAAATGGCAAGTGTTATTACTATTCCCACATTTTATATCAATCTGCTCAGCCCCTCCTACTCTAGAACATGGTGAAGGGAGATCAGTCTGCTCATTCAATGTGACAGGTTCCCTTTACAGAGATTCTTCCATTTGGACAATCCCTACATATTAGGAGTGTTCCAATGAACAGATAATCTAGAAGTTTAGCTTCCCTACAGTCCCACCACAAGGGAAAATGAGCATTATCTATGGCCATTAAATTCAGTTGGTTGTCTATGCAATGTAGGACAGGTCTTATAGAGCAAGAGACGTTCTTTAAGGTACCGTCTACACGACAAGCATTTACAGCTGTATTTTTACGTGCATTCGGGTTTTAAAAACCATAAAATCTAACTGTTAAGCATCCCCATAGACCTTAACGGAAAATCAGAGTTGTAGATTTTCTAGAAGTCTTATTTAAAAACTGCCATTTTTGGAAAAAAGCTTAGAACATGTTCAATAATCCATCGTATTTCACATAAAAAAGTGTCCCTAGCATTTCTATGTTGATCTACATCCAAAACCTCATAGAGATGAATGAATCTGAGAAGTATTTTGGACATATGTCGTGTGGACGTACCCTAAACGCCTATCCACTCTGTCCAGCAGTTAACTTTATAAACTCAGAATTCATTAATAGGGTGAATAAAAATGAGTATCCTAAACTGGATAACCCTGAGGATAGAGAAGTGTCGTAAAGTATGAAACAATATGGATGTTCTGGGTGCTACATGCTTTCTTTCACATATCATAAAAGGTGTTGTCTCAAAACATGACCACAGTCTTGTTTTCTTGGTTTCACTTGAATTCAGGGTCGTGTATACTGGTTTCAAAAAACTCAGGGAAGCCGGGTCTTTTTGTTTATAGAAAATTCAGTGCTGGAAAGCCTATCGGGAGAGATAAAAAAGGTCTTTTTAAGGTTTAAAAGGCAAACCTGAGGAGCGGGATGCAGCCCATACAAATAGGATATTCAGAATAGGGAGGACACTGTTAATGGACACTTTATTGCAAAGTGAAAACCCCCGGGTTTAAAACCCCCTTTTACTAGAAATAAAAAATAAAAGGCATGTCCGGATTTTATGGGAACGTTTTTGGATAGTGGCATAAAATTTACTATACTGGAACCTCTTGTACATACTTTATTGTAAAGAATCATTCAATTTTAAAAGGGTATGTGAAATTTCTAATAAATTCATGTCTTTTTTTATTTATATCTTTTTTTATCTTAGTACATAAAGTTTCCCAGTCTTTTTGTACAGAGACTGCAAAAGAATAATCGGTGTGGTCTAGGGTGTGGACAAACTGGAAACTGAACTTGAGTACAAAGACGTTACATAGTTACAGGCTGGGGCTTCCATCGATGACAGGGTTAATGGATTTATCACATAAACATCTCTTCTGCCCAGGAGACAGATGTGTTGCTCTTTCTCTAATGTTGGTCTTGAGAAATATGTAACCCAAAAAGCAAGTTTTAATTAAATTTAAATAAAAAATAAAACCCCATCTGGGCGCGGAGGAAGCAAAATGCCCCTTGTGAGGTTTTTTTTTTTTGTACGTAACTGATGTTGAAAAAACATTTTCCCTTTCCCTTATATGTGGTTGCTTTTTGACCTTTTCCTAAAGTAAAACCCCTTGCCAGAAATTCAGGGGAAATTTCAAGGGAAGCACGCACTTATGAAAATGTATTTTCTGTTTTAAAGTGGTTTTAAGGTCCCTTATTAGTCTATAACTAGGGAAAAAGCTACCAAAAATATTATTAAACTTTTGAAAAACCAACAGTATCATGCAATTGTCAGGTTAAAGGGGTTTTTATCTTTAAATTTAAAATTGGTTTTCAGAAAAAGGGGGGAAGTGAAAAAAAGAAATTTTGGCAATTGGATGTAAATTTGAAAAGCGTCTTTTTTTTCCATTTGTTTCCCTTATTTTTGTTTTCTGTAAACACAGTTCCCCAGTGCCAGGGGGAAATTCCCTCCTCCTTTCTTTTCTTTGGGCTGACGGCTCTCTTAATTTAAACTCTGTTGACCCCCCCCGTATTCAGGGGAGCGCGCTTTCCCTCCTCTTTCACCAAAAAAGGGGGCCGGCAACTTTTCCCACCCCTGCACAGCCAGCAGCTCCCCCAAAAACACGGGCAGCTGTTTTCTAAATTTCGGGAAAAAAAGCAAAATTTGGGGCCCTTTGCCAAATGCTGCTGTTTGAAAACATGGGATGGGGGCAGACCCGTCTGCTCTGGATGAGTTCCATAGAAGACTGGATTAAACTGAAAAAAAACCTCCAGTTTGTGAGAGGAGAAGAGTTAGTCCCCTGATTTTCATAGAAACTGTCGGGGGACTGAATGGGCCCTGTAAAAATGTAAACAAAATTTTAAAAAATTTAAAAACTGCATGGGGAGGGAACGAACAAGGGACATGGGGAATGGGCAGTAAGCAATAAACCCCAGTGAAGGGGGGATGATGTCCCCCCCCTAATTTTAAAAAACCACCCAGCGGGGAAAGGGGAAAAAAAACACCCCTGGATTTAAAGAAACTGAAAAAACTGGAAAGTACAATGAAACAAATGAACTGATGAAGCGATACATCCCCTTTAAGGCTTTTTGGGCCACCCCCTAGTGAAAGCCAAGCATATTTAAATATTTTGTACTTCTAAACTATATAAATTTTCTTTTGGAAAAAAGATATATTACATTTTTCCCAATAGATATCCCGGCGGTGAAAGGGCCCCCTTTAGGGAAAATTTTGTGCATTTTGGGTTTGCATTTAAAATTTGTTAAAATAAAACAGATATATTACATTCTCCCAATAGATAAACTGCAGCTTAGTATAGGCCCATGCTGTAACTTTGTGCACTTCGGATACTATTTGAATTGTTATATAAAACAGATATATTACATTCTCCCAATAGATATACTGCAGTTTAGTATAGGCCCATACTGTAACTCTAAGGGCCTCTAATGCTATATGAATACTTATGGAAAATAGATATATTACATTCTCCCAATAGATATAGCGCAGCTTAGTATAGGCCCATACTGTAACTCTGTACGTCTCGTAAAAAAATAGATATATAAGATTCTCCCATATATATAGAGCAGCTTAGTACAGGCTGCAGAGCCATGAACATGGCGTCATTGATGGGAGATTGACGGGGATACCAGAGCTTGACTGGGTTTCAGGGGGACGGGAAAAGTACCTTTAAATTTTCCCTTTTTAAACTGAAAGCAAAGGGTTTTTAAAAGCCATGGAAAAATTTTAAAAGGAAAACCTGTCAATAGATTCCCCCCCCTTTGTGGGGACAGCACAAGCTAGTGACAGCCCCTCCCTGTTTCCAGCACTGTGTCCCCTTTTTCTGTAAAAAGAAAGCAGTTTCGGGTATTTTTTTTAATTTCTCTTACTCAAGTCTGGCAGTTTTCAGTCTGCTCTGCCAGAGCCCCACTTAATTATAAGCGGGCCCTTTAGTCCCCCCCAACTCAAAAAATGCCCCCAACCTATTTTTTTTTAATGGGTGAACTTAAAAGGGTTTAGGGCTAACCGGGGGTGGGGGGGGAAATTTAAAATTTAAAAAAATTTTAATTTGGACTCTTTTTGGGGCAAAACGGCCCCTGCAAAGCTGTCAATTTAAAGCTTTAAATTTCCCTAAAAAACTACACCATCTTACAGAAAAAGGGACATAGCACTGGAAACTGACTTTTTTCTGACTTTTTTCGGGCTGAAAACTCAATTTGAGAAATTAAAATACTTTAAAACTGCAGCATCTTACAGAAAAAGGGGACACAGCACTGGAAACGAAAGGTTTGTCCCTAGGGGGGTCTCTTTTCCTTAAAAGGGGGGCCAAAATTCCATGTGACAGGTTCTCTTTAAACTCAAAACTGGAGAGACACTCTTTATAATCATACTTTGCTTTGCACTCGTAACGCTGTTTGCGTCTCATCAGCCTGCTGCCCCATCCTTCAGCATGAACATGTCCACTTTTATGGACAAGTAAACTTTTTTTGTTTTATTGTTAAAGGAAAAATTTTTTTTTAATGAAATCTAATTAGCCCCTTTTTAAGAAATAAAACCCCAGTGGCAGATAATTCTTTAAAGTTTGATTTAAAAAAGGGTTGTTCAGCTATACCTAAAGAGCTCATTATTGGGCCCAGTATGGGATCTTCTGGTACTTTGGCGGTTCAGTCTGATTCTGCTGATAAAATGATTGGGTAAAAATCCACACGACCTCTTCCCTTTTTTTTTTATATGGGAAGAAAACAAAGGGTTTTTAAAATGAGAGTAGCAAATTAAAAAAAATTTAACCTTTACCAAAAAAATTAAAAATATAAAGACCAGATTGTTAACAGGACTCTTGACTGAAAATTTCAAGGGGTTTTCGCCGGCAAACCCCACTGTGTCCTAAGTCCTCATGACAACAATCATCTGTGTCATAGGGATACTGCTTGGATACAAATCACTCCAATTTAAAATTCTGGTGCGGGTTCCTCTATCAACCCCACTAGTCTCTTAGGGGATTTCCCACGGGAGGGGGACAAATAAAAGGCTGGTATTTGTCCCCCGGGTTTTTCGGCCCCTCCCCACGGCCCGGGGGGGGGCGGATTTTCTCCGCGAAAGGGCAGGAAAAAAAGCCCTACCCCCCCCCCATTGAGATGTTCATATTCCATCCGGAAACCAAAGAAGAATTGGAAAATTTTTTTTAATGTTTTGCCCCTGGAACCCCCTGGGGGGCAAAAAAACCCTCGGCGGAAAACCCGTGCCCGTGGGGGCATTTCCCTTAGTCATTTTTTCTTTTATGGGGGGAATTTGCCTTAATCAAACTTTTAAGTGTTGCCTTTTGGCATCTTACAACACTGTTTATTACTCAAGAGCCATAGAGAGAAGAAATAAATTGAAACACAAGTAATTCATCCTCCAATCCCCGGTACTGAGCTTTGCCTGGAAAGTTTCTTCAAGCCATTTTATCATGTCGTCCTATGGTTGTGAAGGTAGACCACATTTAGCATTGTTTGTTTTTTATCCCTCTCTTCCCAAAGGGGGTTTTCCCGCTCGTTGATTTAACCTTTTCATTCAAAATCTGCGCGCTCCTGGTTTCTCTTTCAATTACTGTAAACACAGTATGCATGATTGCACAACACTTTGGACCCAAAATTTCAAAAAAAAAAAAAAAAAGGGAAAGGGTTTAAAAAAATATTTTATGGTTACTGAAACAAGATAAAACACTTGACCATTTGCTTTGTATAATGTTCAGGCAACATATTTGACTTGTGGGCCTTATTTTCACAGTGACAGACACACTACATATAACAGTGACCACTTTTTAGTGTATTTGGCCTGACCTTGCTTCATAATAACAAAAGAAACAGTATAATTAACTGAGGAATTCCAATAAATCCTAATGTCTGTATGCTGATTTACCTTTGCTTTTGTGAGGCTGGGTTATGGTGCTGCTTCCCACGACCCA
Source organism: Phyllomedusa bahiana (assembly GCA_025379985.1). NCBI lineage: Eukaryota > Metazoa > Chordata > Amphibia > Anura > Hylidae > Phyllomedusa > Phyllomedusa bahiana. The sequence continues at coordinate 89,135 of JAODAL010001193.1, read as the reverse complement.
CTTAAAATGACATGTGGTTCTGGATGACCTCTCATCCATTCTGCTTGAGATTTTTTAGGGGCCAAATAGTAGTTTGGGGAAAAAGTAGATGAAAACTAACTGGGAACAAAAGTGGATTTTTGGCTGAGACTATGTTTATAGGCTAGAAGGGAAATGGTTGGAGCAACAGGTTTTTGACAAAAGGGGCCCCATAAAAAAGACTAGTCAAAAATTTTCCAAGGGGGACATTTATGAAACCTTTTTTTAGGGGGGCCCTTAAAGGGGGGCCAAAAAGTAATTTAAATCCCGGGGGGGGGGGTTTGGGGGGTGGCCCCCTTTCCTTTTAAAAATTTTTCCGGGTGGGGGGGAATTTTTTTTGGGGTTTTTATGGGGGGGGCCGGGGGGCCGCGGGGTCATCCTTTGCATGTTAAATGTCCCGCCCGCCGGTTTTGGCCGGGGTTGGGGGGTTTTCCCCCTTTGGAAACGGGGGGCTGGCGCCTAATGAATTGGATTGAGGGGGGGGGAGGTAAGGGGGTTCATACTCGGGGAAAAAGTCCGCCCGGGGTGGCCAGTGTGGGTTTGGCGCAGTGGCGGGGAATGAGGCGCAGTGCGGGGGGGTGCAAACCCATGATTCACCCCCGGAGGGGTTTGCCCCACTCATTACATCCGGGGGAAAAATTCCCCGCGCCTCGCCAGTGTGTTGGGGGACCCGTGCGGGGCAGGGCGCAGTGCCCGGGGCTTAGGCGCCGTGCGGGGACTGCGCCGGGGAAAAAAAGTTTCCCCATGCGGGGGACAGGCCCGGAACAGCGAGAAAACTTTTAAAATGCGTGCTAAAATATGAATTTTAAAAAACGCCTTTAAAAAAAGGGGTTCAACATTCTCAGGAAAAGACTTTAAAACCCAAAAAATAAAAAAAACATAAAAAAAAAAATCATTTTCCAAAATTTTCCCAATTCAAAATTAGGATATTGGAAATTGCCGGGGAAAAAACAGTTAAAACAAAATTTCCGAAAATATTTGATTGGGCCCGGGATTTTTAAACCCGGGCCCAATCAAATAGGAGCGACAGTGAACCTTTTTAAAACCCTATGGGGAAGTTTTGACCAATCGGGAAACCCCAGGCCCGGGAAAATTTCAAAAAAACAGTAAAAAATGGGGAAAAGAGCTAAATTGGTTAAGCAAAACCGGGGACTTTCCCTAGCCCTGCCAATCAGAATGGGAGCGACAGAGACCCATTCAGCCTATGGGGGGTTTAGCCCAAAATCAGAATCCACGGGGGGGACAGTTCAAAATACTTTTAAAAAAAATGCTGAAAAGGGGTGTTTGGGCTGACTAGGGGGGGATGGGCCCTAGCTCACCCAAAATTCAGAGCCCCAGCTACTTCTCCCATTATGGGTTTTATGGAGAATGGGGGCAATCCCAAACCCTGGGCGCTAAAGCCCCGGGGGCATGAAGAAATTTAAAAAAAAAAATCATTTTTATTAAGGGGTTTAAAACTTTTATCAGATAAAGAACAGAACCCTTCTTAAAAAATAAAGCATTTAAAAACCCAAAAACGCGTTTTGTCGCAGACCGCGTAATTTAGGGAAATTGCAATAGAAGAATTGCCGGGAAATATATTAATTAAAATTTTTTAAAGTTTTTCTCTTTGGGGGGCCAAACCCACCCAAAACCCCAAAATAGGAGCGACAAAGCCCCATTATATCCTAGGGAAAGAATTTTGGGCCCAATCAGAAAAAAGCGACAGTGGCCATTCAAAACCAAATAAAGGAAAGTAAAACCAATCAAATTTAGAAAAAAAAAATTTGACAAAGTCCCTTATTTTCCAAATGGAGATGTTTGGCCCAAATCAAAATCAAAGGGGGGAAACATTTCCCAAAATACAGTAAAAAGACAGAAAAGACCCTGATTGGTAAACTAGCGGTGGTTTGGGGATATCCAGCCAACAGGGGCGCGAGTTTACTTCTCCCTTTTATGTTATGGAGAAAAGGGCCGCTCTAAAAATCTGGGTCTCTCAGCCCTTCCCCGGCATGAAGTCCCGGGTGTTTCCCCGATGGAAAAAAAACCCCCCCGGGATAGTAAAGACGGGGGGGGGAAAAGTTTAGGGACGTCGATTTAATTAAGACGTCCCCCGAAAGTAAGACGTAGTAAACCACGTTGTCTGCCTCGGGCGCTGCGAGGGCCCCCCGGGCGCCGGGGCCCAGGGACGCTTCAGCATAGGGCGGCCCTCAGGGAGCGATATTGCTGAATGCCAAAGTACACCCCACAGTTTTCCGGGCGCGGCGGGGCCCGGGAACTGCCGCGTTTTCCTTCACCTAAAATGCGACCCCTTTCCGGAGGGGCATAAAAGGTTTGAAGGGATCCCATTTGCGGGGACAGGGCGAGCCCCTCCGTGTTTCCCGCAGTGGCCCCCGGGGCGGCCCCGCAGATTTGGGGGCTGCCCGGGAAAGGCCCCCGGGCCAGGCACGTGTTCACCCACCCGCCTTGCGCTTCCCTGATGATGTCACCCCCCGCCTGTCCCCCGAGAAGAAAAAAGAGCAAAGGGGAGACCCCGGGGGATCCAGGTAATTGATTTTTTGTTTTTTTTTTTTGGGATATTTTTTGCCTACACCCCTGCCTATACCTCCTACAGCTCCCTAAAATTTCCCTTTTATCCCTGCCCATAACCTGCCTACGCACCCCTTTTTTACCGGGCCTACACCCGGGCCAAACCCCTTTGCCACTGTTTGCCTAAAACCCTGGCCTCCAGTGCCAATCCCTTTCCCTATAATTTCCCTACCCCCCGGGCCCTATCCCCCCTGCCTACACCCTTTGCCCTATCCCCTGCCTATGTGGCCATATACCTCCCCAATATAAGACAACCCCAAAAAAGTAAAAACTTAGGGGAAACTTTTTTTTTGGGGGGTAAAAAAGAATGTAAGATGTTTGTCTTACTTTTGGGGGGGAAACCGGTATTAATAAAAAAAATAAATTTTAAAAAAGTGTAAAACATTATCAGTTTAAAGACCCGAACCCTTCTTTACAAATAAACCCATTTTAAAAACCCGAAAAAACGCGTTTGTCGCCGGGGGAACCCGGCGCTACTTTGGGGAAATTTGAAATAGAGAGAATCCCCGGGGAAATACAGTAATTCAAATTGTTTTAAAAGCTATTTTTTTGGGCCCCGGCAAAAACCCCAAAAAAAATCAGAAGGGGGAAAGGGGCCCAATTTGGCCCCCATTATAAACCTAGGGAGAAGAATTGACCAATCAAAAAGGAGGACGACAATGCCCCCCCCCCCAAAATTATATCCTATGGAGAAAAAAATTGACCAACATTTTCCAAGGGGGGAAACATTTAAAAAATACATTTAAAAATGCAGAAACGACCCTAAAGGGTTTTAAAAAGCGGCGAGGGTCGTCCGCTTACCCAAAATCAGAGCGGAGCTCCCTTTTCTCATAATTTCCTTGGGGAAAAAAAATTCTGGGGTGGTTTGTTGATTGGCTAAAAAAAAGAGGCCCCGTTTTTTGGGGACCAATGGGGGAACGGAGCGACGCCCTTTAGGGGTTTGCTAAGCAATCTGAAATCAAACTGTCCCATGTCCCAAATCAAATGATAATAATGCCGAAGTTGCCCCAAAGTTAAAAAAAAACAAATAATAATATTGGGGTAACGAAAAAAAAAAATTTTAAAAATTTTAAAATCAGGGTTTAAAATTTCTTTATTTTCGTTACCCAAGGATAAATTAGTAGGGGTGAACGAAAAAAACAAATCCCGTTGTTGGGGATTCAATTTGCTTTTTTTTGTAAAAAAGGTTTTCTGCCTTTACTGATAATTTTTTAACATTTTAATAAAAATGATTTTTTAATACTTCTTTCCCGCACGGCCCGCTTAGCGCCGAGTTTTTTCAGAGCCCCCCAAACTCTCCATAGACAATAAGGGGAAAAAGTAGCTTGCGCTCTGTTTGGGTTGGGATATCCAACCCACCGTTTAGCTTCGGCCAAACACCTCTTTTCTGCTTTTTTACTGTATTTTAAAAACTGTCCCCCCCTTTTTGTTTTTGATTGGTCCAAATTTTCTCCATAAAATTTTAAAGGGGATTTTGTCGCCCCTATTCTGATTGGTTAATACTCCTTCATAGGTTAAAGGCCCTGTCGCTCCTATTCGTTGGTCCAAACTTCTCCATAGGTTTTAAAAATGGGGCCCTTTGTCGCCCCTATTCGATTGGCTGGCTTTTTCCCCGCCCAATGAGAATACCCTTAAAACCCAATTTTAAAATTACTGTTTTTCCCGGGGCAGTTCTCTCTTTTGCAATTCCCTATGTAGCGCCGGTCTGGGAGACAAACGCGTTTTTGGGGTTTTTAACGGGTTTTAAATTTGAAAAAGAAGGGGTTCCCCTCTTTTTTTAAAAATGTTTTACTTTTTAATAAAAAAAATTTTTTTGATTAATACTTCATCCACACGGCGTGAGCCCCCGAGATTTAAAGTGGGGCCCACCCTCCCCCAATAACTATAATGGGAGAAGTAGCCCGCGCTCTGTTTGGGCTGGGATAGCCAAGGAAACCCGCTAGCTCACCCAAATAAAGCTTTTTTCTGTTTTTTAATTTTTTTTTAAATTATCTCGCCGGGATTCTGTTTGATCAAAAACCCTTCTCCATAGACTAAAAGGGTTTTTTGTCGCCCCCTTTTGTTTGGGGCCCGAGCTAGCCCAAGCCCCCGCTAGCTCACCCCAATCAGCTCTTTTCTTTTTTTTTTTACTGTTTTTTTTAAATTTACCCCGGCCGTGGTTTCCCGTTTGGTCAACCCTTTTCCCCATAGGTTAAAGGGTTCATGTCGTTTCCTATTCTGTTTGGCCCGGGTTTTTAAAATGCCGACCAATGAAATGGGTTTTTTCAAAATTTGGGAATTACTGTTTTTCCCCGAAATTTAAATATCTTTATTTTTTGATATTGCCCGTTCTAAATTTTTGGGAAAGTTATTTTTTTTTTAATTAAGGGTTTTTTTTTTTTACGTTCACCCTTTTCGACACTGTTTTCCGCCTTTTTAAAGGGCGATTTTTTCGGTTTTCATCCCCCTCCCTGAAACGGCGGAGCGGCGAAAATTTCTTTTCGCGACCCCTTCTTTTTGCTTCCTCGCATGTTCCGTTTCCTGCTTCCCCCCGCCCCCTCCCCGGAGGTTTTTGACCAAAAAAAACCTGGTCTGCCTGTGTAGATGCCGAGCGCTACAGCGCTCGTTTTTGGCCGACTCGCCATGGGACATCCCCTCGGATTTTTTCGAGCGCCCCGGGTGTCCCCCCCCCCGGAACGCCTCCCCACCCCCAACCGCAAACCCAACGGGCGCCTAAACCTAAACCCTGCTTTCCGACAGGGGGAAATTGGGGTGTTAGGCCATTATACCCCAAAAAAACGGGCGAAAAGCCGATCAAAAACAGGTCACCCAAAAATTTTCCCCCTTTGTTTCCCATAGCAAACGGGGAGCCACTTTTTTTTTTCAAAAGTTTATTAAAATTGAAAAGGGGACCCTCTGATCATTTTTGCTGGGGGCAATAAAGAAAGTTTAGACCTAGACAGTTTTAAATACATAAAGGCCCCCCCAGTTTTTTGATGATTTTTAAGGGGGAAACAAAAAATAGTTGGAAAACACTCCAGACTTCTAGTTTATATTACACCAAAACTTGTGAAATTTCCCCTATGCGCCGGGATTTGCTATGCACTTTAAATACTATTTATGCCTCACTAGATAGTATAAAAATGTGCCTAGAAAAGAGAGTATAACTAAGAGGAGTTGTATTAGAGTGCAACTTTATTTTGCCAGGAACAATTAGTGTAAAGTGAGGTAGCCAAGAGATGGTGCAGAACAAGTGCCACCCCAATAATGGTTTTGAAAAAAAGTGCTAGCCGAGAGCTGTTGCAGAAAAATTTGTTTAGCCAAGAGCTAAATGAAAAAAAGTCCCAAAAACCCAAGAGGTGGTACAGAAGAGTGTCAACCAAGAGGTGGTGCAGAAATGTGGCATTTAAGGTTTAGGTGCAGAAAAAGTAGTAGCCAAGAGGTGGTGTAGAAAAAGTTCTAGCCAAGAGCTGGTGCAAAAAACATGACGGCCAAGAGGTGTTACAGAAAAAGTACTAGTCAAGAGATGGTGCAGAATAAGTGCCAGCCAATAAGTGGTGTGCGAAAAGTGCTAGCCGAGAGCTGTTGCAGAAAAAGTGCTAGCCAAGAGCTCGTGTAAAAAAGTGCCAACCAAGAGGTGGTACAGAAAACATGCAAGCCAAGAGGTGATGACGTAAAATACCAGCCAAGAAGGGGTGCAGAACAAGTGCCAGCCAAGAGATGGCATGGAAAAGTGTCTAATTCTTACAGCAAGATGCACCAAATTTATCACATCACATGTGATAAATGTGCTGCAACTTCTACCAGTCTCATCTAGTTTTACACCATCTAAATCTAGGACAGTATTATTAAATCTCCCCCAGTGTTTTACGCTAAGCAGTATCTTTATTAACTGTTCGCTTTATGTAGACTACAACGGGAAGCATTTAGAGAAATTTGTTTAAATTTTGGAAAACTCCTTTGCTTTCAAATATACTGTATTTAAATTGTTACCACCTGCTGCTTCCCCTAATGCTAGCCCTCTGGTGCAGGGAGTGAGATAATCACATGACAATGAAATCTGACTATGGCACAGCGATAGGCAATCACAACATGGCCCAGTGGGTGCAACATCATAGTCCATTTCATGATTTGCTATAAGGGTAAGCATTAGTGCCCAGTTTTCTAATCTGCAGACTGGTGCAAGGGCAAGCAGCAGACAACAATGGTAGTAGTCATATCCTAACAGTCCGTCCACACATCAAGAATTTAAAGTCGAAATCCAAGCAGATTCCGACTTGAAATAGTAATCTAAAAACGAATGTAAAATCAGCCCCATTGACCTCAATAGAAAGTATGTTTTGTAGTCCATACAGCGCGTAATTTCCCGGTTGGTTTTTAAGAGTAAAAAAAAACCTTAAAACATGTTAATTATTCCATCAGATTCTGATGTAAATCTGGCAAAAAAATGACCTAAAATCCACATGAAATATGTAGTTTTAAACAGTAGAATCCTACGAGAATCTGACACGTAAATTTTACTTGGCGGAATGACGTACCCTAAGACTCTTTAAGCATATTTTTTTATATTTTTTCTATACAAGGCACACTTAGGTCTAAGACTTCCTTTGTTGCCTATAGCAACCAATTAGAGCTCCCCTTTTCAATACATTATAGTGTCTGAAAAATGAAGGGTGCTCTGATTGCTTGTTATGGGCAACAAAGGAAGTCTTAGACCTAAACAATGTTCGAACATGAAGCCCATAGTTCACACAGAGAGGACCTGCTGCCAATCGTGTCTTGGATTAGTTGCAGAAAAAACACTATGCAAAATATAAGTGTGAAGGGGCCCTAAAAGTGTTTTCTGAAATTCACTTAAATCTTGGAAATCCCCTTTAATGGCTCACCCCCTTAGTCGTTTGGGGTGGTCAAAATGTTTAAAAGCAAAGCCTCACTTTCTATTTCTGAATATTTTTTTGTCTGTGTATTTGTATGAAGGGAAAATTTTTCCCAAAAAAAACAAAATAAATACTAAACCTCGCATTTGATAATCCATTATTAATGAGATTTCCGTATAGCATCTTAATTCAGACATGTAAGAAAATTGAAGAATGAAAGAATGTATGAGCTCACAAATTGTGTAAACTGTATTTCAGAAACAAGCCATTAAGCGCAATGTTTTCCCGCACTGAATCTTAACCACTAAGGGGCTTAACATTTTGTTTTTTCAGGCTCAGTTCCTTTGACAGGTTATTTTTATGGGAAATTCCCAACCCCCAATAATTATTGGGATTTTGCAATAAAAAAGACATAGCATGCTATAGTCTCTGTGTGCATCGGTGTATTTTACCAAGGTGAATTATATATCAGTGTTCCTTAAAGGCAAATCAACATTGTAAAAAATTCAAATATATTCATTAGTGATAAACTGTATTATTACTTAGGATTGCCTGAGACCCACCAGTGGAGATGAATCTTGTGGCCCACCAGTGGAGATAGTTCTTGGGGGTCACCAGTAAAGTTATTCCAGGGGCCCCCTATGAGGGGTTACTTTTGGGGGTCACCAGTGGAAAACTCCTGGGGCCCCATCATGGATTAAATTTTTGGGGTCCACTGTGAGATGATCTTAGGCCCACCAGTGATGTTGATTCATGGGGCTCAGCACAGGAGATGATTTTTGGGGTCCATCAATGGAGTTAATTCTTGAGGTTTATCGGTGGAGGTGATTCTTAGGGCCCACCCTACAGCTACTGTACATGACTGCACACAACTCTTGCACTCCGTCTATTGCTTTCCTTTTATCTACCTCTCTCCCTGAAAAGCAATTCCAAGCTTGCCATGCCTAGGGGCCCACCAGGGGGTTCCCATGCTTCCATGTGGGCTAGTCCAAACCTTTTATTACTTTCTATTCTCATTTAGTGGTTTATGGTCAAGGCAGATAAATCCTACCTGTTTTTACTGCACTGTTATTATATAAGATTAAAGTTGGCAGATCCTGTTGTTTTTCATGAAACCTGCTGACTCCTTAGGCATTGTTCACATTCACATCATGGTTTCTGTTTTAATGCATCTCAATGAATTAAAAAAGATATGTCCTTTTTATTCTATTGAACTCCCAATAAAACTCTGACGGATGTCATCATCAATAAAGCCATATTCCCACTGCATTTCATTCCTCCCTCACTTTTTCAATGTATATTGGCTATGGAGCACTAAGATGAAGTGAGAATGGGTCTTAGTGGTACCTGTCAGGTTTCTATTTGGGTAGCAATACTGAAATACTCTTAGGGTTTTATTTCGGCACGTAATTACGCTGAAATACAGCGCATACTTTCAACAGCACTACTGTAGGCGTATTGCAGCGCCTACCTGTACGCACCGCAGTGCGCTGTGTAAACATACCCTTAGGGCATGTCCCAACGGCACGGGTGTGCGGCCAGTTTTTCAGATGGTTTGCGGTTTTGCAGACCGTCTGAAAAACCGTCTGCAAACGAGCACAATGGGGCTCTGTGGAAAACCCGTGCAGCAGTCCCCACTTTTTCAAACCTCCAGCCAGCCGAAAAACATTGAACATACACATTCTTCTGTCCGGTTTTCGGACTGAACATGTGCATGTCAATGTGAAGGGGGAGGGCTTTTCTCCGCCCATCGAAGAGAAAAGCCGTCCCCCAGCGGCCGTTGGGACGGCAATAAAACAGGACATTGTGGCAATATAAACAGAAACTTATGGTTTATCAAGCTGCTTAACTCCCCTAAGGGTTCATTAAAGGGGTTTTCTCACCACTAGTTTTCCTGCCTCTGCTCCCCTGCTGGATACATTTTATTGCACAAAATCTGGGAGTCTATCTTCTAAACAGGGCAGAGTCTTCAGTTGCCTGCCACTTCAATGACACCCAATGCTGAAAAATCCTCATTCTCCTTCAGCATCAGGAATCTGAGTATCTCTGAGGTCAGAACAGCCACCTCTAGCACCTCTATCTAGATTTTTACCTTGAAGTACTGACAGTACTTTATATTTACATGCGGATGTGGGGAAATGTTCAGCCCAGGCCAGGGAGGATGTCACTGTGATTAATCATCTCCAGACTCTGCTTCCAGCACCATGCAATGTGCACCCTGAGGAGGTAAAAAGAAAGTTATTGCACACATATTTGTTAATAGAACCTAATTTCTAAAGTTTATTGTATTTATTGGACGTTCAATTAGAGCAGTAATGTTTGAGGTGAGAAAACCTCATTAAGAGGGGACATAAGTCTTGATATTTTTATGCTACTGAACCTATAGATATTCAAAATATTAGTAGCTGGTAGCTGTTTATAGGTAGGGATTAACGTGGTCTGATTATGTACATTCTTTTGGAAATGTAGATTGATAACAAACAATATAATATTTTATGACAATTCAAATCATCTTTTATCTTGGGGACACAGCGTTAAAGGGGTTGTCTCACTTCATTGATTCATCTTAACTCAGTCCTGTTTTCTTAGTTTCATTTTGAATTAAGGAGCGTGTTTACTGGCTTCCACTAGGCTGCAATAGAAACCAGGTCTGTAGCTATAGCAACCAGTGCTGGCAGCCTATCATGAGAGATTGAACAGGTCTGTGACTATAGTGACCTGACGAGCTGATGCAGCCCATACAAGAGGGGATATCTAGGAATAGGTAGGACACTGTTAATGGACACATATTGCAAAGTGCCTTGTTTTTGCAAGATCTTTAACATAAAAAGCAATCCTTATAGTGAGACAACCCCTTTAAGTCACACCTATTGATAATAGACTCCGCAGTCAATTATATTTCAGCTCATGACAAATGGTAATATTGGTTTCTAGAAGGAACAATAAAGTTTGTTGTTCATGTAGCAGAATCTATTTAGAAAATATATTTGTTATGATTATGGATGAATCAGGAGAAAACTCCCTTCTACCTATCCTGAATCAAAGCTTTGTATTGTGAACAGCACATCTCATTGTGAAAACCAACGGTTGGTTAAAGAAATCATTTATGAAAACCCTTAACGATCGCAGGAACGTGAAAATGAAAGCACACAAGTGGCGGTTAACTTGTTATATTAATACAGGAAGTTTACTCTGCCCGTATGAAAGAACCCCTAAACTGACCATTGCGTAATTTTCTAGCCAAAGTTTTAAAGAGCTGGACTCACAATTTTTGCAATGTTACTTGTTAAAAAGCTGCTCTGTGTAAATATGGCATACAGCAAAATAGAAAGTGTCATAGAGTGCTCTTAATAGTTATGATACATGAATAATAATAATAATAGTGCCACACAGTACCTTAAAATGGACACACAATGACCAGATGAATACTTGCATATAGTGCCTTGAAAAGTAGTATCTACAATGTTCAGGTAATTCACCTGGTGCCAGAACAGTGATACAAAATGCCCTATGGTATATAGAGCCCAGCTGAGTAATGTACTGTGTGTGCTGTCCATATAATTACATACAGGGCTCATATCAATAGTGCCCCACTATTACTAGACAGTAGCTCAATAATGTCCGTATAATGCCACACAGTGCCCCAAGAGCCTCTCAGTGCCCACTAAACTCCCTTTTTAGCTTCCTAGTTAGCCCTTGTCTATCCCAGTGCCTTAAAATGAACACACAATGCCAGGATGAATACTTGCATATAGTGCCCTGAAAAGTAGAATCTACAATGTTCAGGTAATTCACATAGTGCCAAAACAGTGATCCAAAATTCCCTATGATATATAGTGCACAGTTGAGGAATGCACTGTATGTGCTGTCCATATAATTACATACAGGGCTCATATTAATAGTACCCCGCTATTGCTAGACAGTAGCTCAATAATGTTCTGATAGTGCCACACAGTGCCCCAAGAGCCTCTCAGTTTCCACCAGGGCCGTTCCTAGGCTAAATTGCAATCAGGGCGAGCTGAAGAAATTTCGCCCCTCTCCCCCCCCCCACCTCCCCCTACAATAATGCGTACCGATGCAAGACAAGGCTGCACCCGATAGTTGCCCCCTGTAGCCATGTAATACTCCCCGGTAATCAGACAGTAGCCCCAGCAGCCACGATAGTTGCCCCTGTAGCCAGATAGTTTCCCCTGCAGCCATGATAGTTGCCCCTTTAACCAACTAATACCCCCCAGCAACCAGATAGTAGCCCCTGCAGCCACGATAGTTGCACCTGTAGCCAGTTGCCCCATGTAGCCAGCTGCCCCCTGTAGCCAGTTGCCCCCTGTAGCCAGCTGCCCCCTGTAGCAAGCTTGCACCTGTAGACAGTTGCGCCCTTGTAGCCAGTTGCCCTTGTAGCCAGTTGTCCCCTGTAGCCAGTTGCCCCTGTAGCCAGTTTTCCCCCCTGTAGCCAGTTTTCCCCCCCTGTAGCCAGTTTTGCCCCCTGTAGCTAGTTGCCCCCTGTAGCTATTTGCCCCCTGTAGTTAAGGATAATAAAATAAAAAAACTTACTTACCTTTCCATGATCGCTGCAGGGCGTCCCGGTCAGGAGCCGGCATTCAGTGTAAGCGGCGTGAAGTCATCACACCGCTTACACTCAGCTCCCGGGGTCTCCTGGGACAGACGGGAGCTGAGACAGCGTCGCAGGGGGCGTGGTGAAAGCTGTGCTCCTCCTGCGACGCTGTGTATGTATCAGCGAGCTGACTGAGCGCTGATACATACAGGGAAGGAGGCAGGAGAGGAACCATCCGTCCAGCCTCCTCCCTGTACAGACAGCTGCACTAAGTGGGTGCAGCTGCTGGCTTTGACTCTGCACGGCTGTTTGACAACGGTTGTGCAGTGTCCAGGGCTAACCGCAGGGCGGGCGGGTGAGGCGGGCGGCGCCCCCCTTCGGGTGAGTGGAGCCCCAGCGCCCCGGGCAATCACCCACCTCGCCCGTCCCTAGGAACGGTCCTGGTGTCCACTGAACTCCCTTTTTAGCTCCTTAGTTAGGCCTTGTCTATCCCAGTCCCTTCTGATCTTTGACTTACATTGCCTGTATGAGAACATGCAGAAAATGGTTAGACAGGGAGCCACAACTTATTTGTACTCTCTAACCACATAAAATCCTGGGGCAAACTGTTTACAGCATTGCAGTATGACTATATTAGCAATAACCAATTAAGGAAGTTCAGAAGGTTCTTCATCAGTTAGAAGGAATAAGCATGAGTTAATTCCTTGCTACTATAGCCATAGCAACCTATAGCATCTACTATGGAGCCCATAAGTTGAGGGACCCACTCAGGTGCAAGAACAGTTCACGTTTCTGCAGGGAATAACATGTTAGTTGCTTTCTGATCTCTAGGTGTACTATGTAAATTATCTGATGTATAATGCTATCGCCCATACCTATATATGCTGATGTTTCAGTTAACTGTAACTAGGTGGAGGGGGCATCTCAACAGCATTATAAGGCCCCAAACATAACAGTGCAGTTGGCCCTGCTCAAATACATGGCATCATACCAGGCTATGGCTCTCTCCACACCCTAACATAAGACAACATGAGGTTATACCTCTAAGCACCCCCAAGCACACTCATAACACTCATTATGCCGCCTGCATCAGGACAATCAGCTGACATCTTGTAGGCAGTCTGCAGCCTACTATAATAATTCACAGGGCAGGGAGCCTGTGGCTCCCTGCTCCACCATAGTTTTTCACTGTTTGCATATCTTAAGAACACACAAACAGTTAAGTAAGCAGCCCTGACAAACCTTAATTGGTTATTGCTAATATAGTCATACTGCAATGTGGGGCCCCTCAGGCAACTGCTTAGTGTACCTGATTGATAAGGTGGCATTGGGGCCTGTCTTATCTTGCTGTGGGTTCTAGTAACACCCATAGTAAGGATTCAATATAATGATGCATGTTAGCATAGGGGATTCTGAACAAAATCCGTGTGTTTTTCTAATAGTAGTTTTGATCAGTAACAACACTGGTGACATCCTACAACTTTATTACAAAAATATTTCTTTTATTTCATTTTACACTCATTTATTTATTACAGAATCACTGAAATATGTAGCAGATAGAAAGAATGGATTGTTTTGTCTGAAAAACATCAAAAATGAAAAAGATAAAAGAAGCCAGTGACCAAGAATTTTTCAAGCCAAATTCCATGAAGCGAGAATGCAGGCAGGTCTTGTTACCACCATTAAAGGTTAAGGGGCAGAACTGATGAAGATAGTCATTGTTATCAACCTAGTAAGCTGAGTATGTTCTAAGTCAAGTGCAAATTACTTGGAAAGGAAAAGAGAAAAGCAATAGAACAGCGTGAATGTACAGTACATAGAGGTCATTTTTAATGTCTCAATATCAAGCAGAGCTAGTCTATGCAGCAATGCTGAGTTAGTCATTTGGCATGTTCCTCAGAGATTTCATGTTTTTATCTGTGGTTTTTGATAGGATTCTGGAGTATGATATATTTGTAACCCGGTTTCATTTGTAAAAGAAGAAAAAATCTGATAAATTTGACATAATAGTCTGAATATTTTAGATGATTACAATTATTGTGATTATTTCATCCTGAACACATCTGTTATTGGTGCCAATTGCTGGAAGAATTGTATCTGGCCATCTCCACCATGTGACCTTCAACCTCCCAAAGTACAAATGTGGTTACTAAACCCCGCTATTCTTCTATTCTTTCTTTAATTTATTTTGTGCTACATTTCACTGGGTATATCACAAACTTATCAGTCTTCCATCTGTCATCAACATCTCATTTGAATCTTTTAAGTTTGGGACTAGACAGTAGGAAAAACACTTTAGATCTTAAGAGAAGATTGTATTGGTCTTCTGAAATACTTATTCTATCCTCTTGTTTGGTAATATAAGTATAAGTGAAAGGAAATTTAGTATATTTTATCGATAGTTCCCTTGTTTGTTCCTTAAATTTTCCTGAAAAATTCAGTTAACTTTTCAGAACATGCAATGATGTGTGTATATGAGGAATATCATTACCCTGGCAATTATATAACTTGTATATGGAATGTTACGGATTTCAAAGTTGTGTATGAACTTTCCGTAGCAAAACTAAGCAGTAATGTACACATAGACTCCAAATACAATGACAGGAAGCTTGTTACCACCATTACTAAGTCCTTAACAACCTATATCCCACCGTCAATTGCAGCTGCAGTATCTAAGTGGTTTACAGAGAAACGGGGGCTTCCCCTGTTAAGTTATGGTATCAAAATGATCCTAGGGTGCCAATGGTTTCCATGGCAACCTGAGGGCACAATAATAGTCTTCTCGGTCTGCGCGTACAGAATTCTCTTAGGCCCTGTCAGACACACCAATAAAAAATCATTAAAAATACCCAAACTTCAACTCTAACCTTAACACTACCTTGACTCTAACCCTAAATCATCTTCCACCCTAACCCTACCCTATTCTAATCAGAGTTGGGAGTGCTAGTTGCTGACTTCTTCTAAAAAAGAAAACCCACCCACAATCCACTTTTATTAGCTGTCTCCGCAGACATTAGTGGGATTCAGTTTCAAGGCTTTCTCAAATTTGAATATTTTGACAATTTTGGCTGATTAGTAGTAGACCTATTCAAGCAACACTACAAATAAGTGAAGGAAATAGTATTTTTGTCTAAAAAGATAGACTTTTGTATATGTCATATGTAATTATACAACTAGGTATTGAATATTTCAAATGTACTAGCTTTCGATAAACGCAGCCTATGCAGAATATTTTTCTGTTGAAGGTCTCCTGAAAGTCATAGTAGGAAAGGTTTGGGTAGACATGGCAATTTTCATCTGACAAGCAGAGCTAATCTTTGTCCTTTTAGTATAGCACCCTGAACCTGATTTTTAACCTCACCCCAAGTACAAGTTCCCAGTGGAATTAATTAATGCCTTGATTGTAGGGACCGGGTAATTCATTGAGATCAGGTGTGTATGTGTTCAAATATGATTAAAAACTGCAGCTTTTTAGATATAAGTGATTTCCAACTCTGCAGGTGAACACATTGCACTTCAACCTTCCCAGTATATAGAATTTGAAAAATGTTTTATGTCAGAATTTACCATCCCCCATTTAAATAGATCTTGTAAACACTAAGATGAAAGGTCTGTGTAAGGTCAAACTAAATGGCCATCTGCACAATAGATTACTAACCTAGATTTGACAGCAGGGCAACGGTTAAAAAAGAAAAAGTCATCAATCAAGGAATTTTTCAAGTCTGGTTATCCTGGTGTTAGTGGCCATGTGGATGAACTTGTTCTTTTCAGAAAACTTGAATATCCATTTGACAACTGGGGGAAGCCTCATTTATATCAGCATTTTAACTTTTTACTTGTGTTGATTGGCTCTATATGTTCAATTATTAAAGAACTAATTTTATTTTTACAAGACTGATATATAGGTATGCAGCTATGTGGTCATGCAAATACGGTTGGTGAATAAATGTAATATAACTGTCACGAGCTGCAGTGTGGTTCATGTTCTGAGTCTCTGAAGTATTCACTTACTGCTGTGGTGCTCCTTGTAGCTCTGTGTGGTGGTTGTGCTGCTCCCCCATTGGGTGGTCCATTCCATTTCTGTTGCTCCCCTGAGGTGCAAGTTCACTGGGATTCCATTTCCTTCCAATGACTGCAGCCCTGAAATTATTTAACGGGCACTTTACCTAATACCCTACCTAATCTTTGATTAGCCAAGGTCAATCACAAAATACACTAGCATTCTACAAAAATTCGCACTTTATTGACCTTGTTCCTTGTCTGTTGCCTGCCCTGAGCATCTATACCTATTTCAACCCATTGCCTGCTCAACTACCATTTGTCAGCTCCATTGGTAGTAGGTTCAGATGTCAGCTGTTGCCATGGAATAATTTATCGGGTGTTGCCATTTGGAAGTTCCCTGCACTGATGACCAGTACAGTACTTAAAGATTACAAAATATGGGGCTCTTTAGACTTTGCTCTTTGCTGTTGTTCTACCACAAATCAGTCCAAAGGATCCAATGTCTGTTGTAGGTTAGTTGTGATAATATTTGTCTGTTTCACATTTTTCTAAATTACTTTAGCATTGAATATTAATAGAAGAATAAAAACATAAACTTTTGGATGACTTTATAGTGCCAAAATATAAATTTATTCTGGCACTGGTTTAGGGAAATACATGCAATAACAGAAATTCCCATGAAAAGATCCAACTAACCTTATGCAACAAAAATGGAAATTCGATGGATATTGTATATAAGAACTGCGAACACAGTGTGTAAAATTACTACAAGTTCTGGTACTTAGATTTCTGGAGGTAGGTCATTGATCCAGGAATTTATAGCCTAGAATTTTTTTTTCACTTAAACTCCAATAGAAATGAATGAGGAGAACTGTGCAAGTGTGACCATTTCCCCTCATTCTCAGAGTCCAAGCTGGCCTCAGAAGGGATTAATGAAAGTGGTAAAACCAAACCTCAAATAAATATGTACATTGGAGAAAAAACTCCTTCAGCTTCCAACAACCACTTATCTAAATCTAAAGATAAAAAATGTGCCATATCGGTCAATGATCCATAATATTTATTACACAGAGTTGAGGTAGTATAATGTTGTACCGTGTTAGCCATAGAAAGTAGTAGAAGAGTGAAGAAATCAGGCAATACCTTTTGAGGCTAACTGAGCATATTTGATGGTACCATCAAATATACTCAGTTAGCCTCAGAAGGTATTGCCTGATTTCTTCACTCTTCTACAGAGTTGAGGAAAAAACTACAAATTTCCACAGGATAAAACGGGTATGGGCAGTCCCACCGATGTCGTACCAGGTAACATATAACAAATCAAAATAAACCACAAATATATATTATATATATAATATAATATATATATATATATATTATATATATATATAATTATAATATATATATAAATATATATATACCTTCGGCAAAGCCCTTGCAAATAAGGGATAGTATTACCGTCGGATAGTAGGCAGGACTGGATGGACTTCTGTCTTTTGAACACCTTACATAACCTATTACTATGCAACTTCCAGGTCCATTGCTTAAATAAATAATGGCTAGAAGAAAAAATTTTCATAGGCAAATCTATAAAGCGTTGATATTCCTAGAATTAGCATCATATTGCATTGATGGTAGGTTGCTTAGCAACAGCATACATACATTCAAACAACCATCCAACCTGATTAATGTATACTTGAATGAGTTAGAAATGTAACCTTAAAGGGAACCTGTCACATAGGTTGTGCCCCCTTTGCTGAGGACAGCACAAGCTATTGTCAGACCTCCTGTTTCCAGTGCTGTGCCCCTTATTCTGTAAGATGCAGCAGCATTTACCCCTCAAATCTTATTCATGAGCAGGTGTTAGCCCCGCCCACCAAAGGCTAGCCCCGCCCACTGACAGTTATTCACATGTTTCTATCTATTCAAAGTAATAGGTTTGTCAGTTGAGGTGGGCGGGGCTAGCCTTTTATGGGCAGGGTTTGAAAAAATGACTCTTCTTGCTGAAAACTGCAGATTTGAGCATTAAATACACGAAAACTACAGCATCTTACAGAATAAAGGACACAGCACTGGAAACAGCAGGTCTGACACTAGCTTGTTCTGTCCTCAGCAAGAGGGGCATAAACTAGGTGACAGGTTCTCTTTAAAATTCACGTTCAACCTAGGGTAACAGCCTCTTCATTACCTTTGTTTTCTACAGTAATTCACTTTTTGGGCCTATGAGATGGACTTAACCGGCTGTTGCTTGGTTGGTTAGCTCAATACAACCATAAGGCTTCCTTAACACACCATTTTTGCAGACCTTTTAAACATTTGTAAAAGCTTTTGTTAGGCATTTTTTACTAGCATTTTGGTGCCATTTTTTATTCTGTAATATTTAGAACATAGGGTTAAATGTATGAAGTATTCAAGCAGCATTTGCACAATTATCCACGACTTTTAAACTGTTTTACACCTAGATATTGACAGAAAACATCTTGGGTGGGGTGGAAAATCTCCTAGCTACATCCAGGACACCATCGACCTCTCAAACAAACTTAGGGAGACATGTATGATTCACCCTTTTCTGGCATCAAATGTGCCACAGTGAGCCGGCTACGATGCCTAATGCATACGAAAGTAACCTATGGCCAAAAAAGTGAGTTTTAGACCTAAATAGTTTTCATACGTGTGGCCCATAGTCTTTAGTCAGCGCATGATCTTAGTAATTTACTATTAATATTTCTCCGGAGAAGACCATTCAATTGAAGACTTGCGGGTTGCAGTTTAAATGGGACATTTCAAAACACAGAGGGAGAGGAGGGAAATTTAAGTTCATGCAAAAATTTCAAACCTTGCCATATGTCCTCAATATTCATGCCAGTTTCATGTCGCCCTATGTGTGAACTGTGGGGGCCACAAATCAAACAGATAACAGCAAGAATTATTGATCCTCTTGTCACACCTCACAAGTTTGCAGTTTATTGTGTGAAAAAGAACCATTACTAGTTAGAAACGTGAGGACACTCCTCATCGTTTATCTTTTGTATGCTGATCAGAAATGAAGTTGAACTTCTTTTACTATGCTGGGACATCCTTTGAAGTTTTGTTAGTATATTTCTTGACCTGTTGTAAATATATTTGGTTTATATTGCATTTTGTTTTTTTAAGGAGACCCTTTAAAGACCTCTGTCTCATGTGTATAAAAATATGTGAATGTTCAGTTTCCTGTATAACATCATTTCTGAGGAAGAGAGCTGGTACTCTCGAAAGTTTAAAATCAAATATACTTAGTTAGCCTCTAAAAGGTATCGCCTGATTTCTTCACTCTCTTAGTACTGTCTAACATGATACAACTCTATACTACTACCTGTTCTCTAACATGATGCCAGCAGATCTGATAGCATGTTCGGTGTCAAAGGTTCCCGTCAAAGTAAAATCGGGCTCTTTTAAATAGAAAAACAAAAGCCATTAAAACTGCTGACAAACGCTGTGTGTGTGTGAATCCGGCCAGGCAGCAGGCAATGGTGTTTTGTTCTGAGGGCAGGGAGTCTGCTTTTGATAACTGCTTATTTCTCTGGACAGGCTGGGAAGAAATACATTAAGATGCTTAAATAACCCAGTTCTCATCTTTCACTCTGAACAAATGATTGCTCCACAGGGACTCCCTATATGAATTCATGCTTCCCTTTCTGTGAGAGCCACGAATAACCTTTAGCCACTGGCTCCCTAATTCCCTGCATATCTATTGAAGGCGCTCCAAGGAGAATTCCTACCTCTGGTCTGGAAATAGAGGTGGTACCTTCAAGGGAGCCATGGGAGTTTGGTTAGATTATTTTAACTGCCTGGTGTTTTACATTGTTTGTTTTCTCTAGAAGTGTCAGGAAATGTTAATTTACCAGAGCTTAGGATATAGTGAAGGAGAAAGCAGCAATCAATGGACCACCTATCATTCCGAATCTGTACAAGAATCCCAGTGGTCACCTAGCACAAATGTGTTGTTGTTTTTTTTAAGTCTTAATATATTCATCCAGATGATTGTTCTTATTATTTGTAGCAAAATGTAGGCATGTACTCATGATAGTTAGAAAATGCATTTTTAAATATGGGCTGTGTATAATCACTTTTGCTTTTATAATGTTAAAACTCTTGATAATGCCGTGACACTCATCTCTCCATTTCGCTAGAGAGAGCCTACAATGTCTGACTACCGAATAGATGGAGAGCAAAGACTATAAATGACTCATGATCATTAGATGGCCATGTTACAGCTTTTGATTTCTGGGACCAGAAGCTTTAATTTACATCTCTCAAACACGTATATCAAATACTTTGGTCCATATTTACTATTGTGTTTTCACCAGAAAAATTTATAAAATTGGTGCATTTTTGCCGCTGCATGTCACAGATTGTTACAGACACATTTGTTGCAGCTCCTGGAGTAGACTCTGACAGGCAGAGATACATTTTGTGCACAATTATTACGCACATTATTTGAGAATTAATTTTATTATTGAACAACTGCAGTACTGTCGATCAGTCCAAAATGTTAATAAACCTTGAACCTGAGTATTTAAGAAAGTAAAAGTGAGGTTTTGGCTTTCTTAGGAGAATAGCTATGTGTGCAGAATTATTGGGCAACTATTAGTGGGCAGGATTATTATGCCACAAAAAAGAAAATGTTCACATCTCACTTTTTATTTTCATCTGTTAAAGTGAAAATAATAAGCAAACATGACTCAAAATTTACAAAAAAACATTTCTGACATTTCCCCAAAAAATCAATGACCAGTATAGCCATCCTTCGTTTCAATAACAATCAGTTATGGAGTTTTTCAGTTTCTTAATCTGTTGATGATCAACTTTTTGTGTGCAGCAACCACAGGCTCCCAGAAACTGGTCAGAGAGATGTTCTGTTTTCCTTCACTATAAATCTCCTGTTTAAGAAGGACCCACAAGTTCGCAATATGGTTTAGGTCAAGTCAGGAAGAGGTCCATGTAATTATTCTTTCATCTTTAAGGCCATTACTGGCTAGCCCTGCAATGGAGCTCTTCAATTAATGCAATGGAGCATTGTCCTGCATTAAAAGATTCAGAATTTTCCGCTGCTTGAATAAAATGTATTCTAAAAACTAGCAGTAGGTTTGGGAGTTTATTTTGAATTCATCTTTAACCTGAAAGGATGCAAATAGCTCATAATAACAGCACATAATAATGCCCCACCTCTACCTTGCTGGCATCTGAGTCAAATTGCTGGTCCATGCCCAAGGGCCATTCATCTGGTTCATCAAGAATCACTCTCATCTCATCAGTCCATAAAACCTTTTAAAAATCTGTCTGATATTGGCCCAGTCTTGACATTTCAACTCATGTGTCTTGTTCTGAGGTAGTCGGGTTTCAGTCATCCTGATCTTGGCCATGTCTTTGACCAGTGAACACCATGTACTTCTGGGCACTCTAGGGAGGTTCCAGTTCTGAAATATGACAGCTCTGGAGGATAATGAGTTCCTGGTTGCTTCACACCTGATTTATCTAAAATCTTTTGACCCAGCTGAGTATTTGTAACAACACGTTTTATGGTTCAGTAATCACACCCTAATATCCTAGCACCTTCAAGAGTGCTGCATTCCTGTGAAAGACTTTGAACAATTTTTGACTTTTAAGAGTCAGTTAATCCCTTTTTGTCCTATTTTTACTGAGGAAAGTAAACTGCCTAATAATTCTGCACACCTTGATATAAGATGTTGATCTCCTTAGATGTTGATCTCCAACTCCCCCATTACACAAATACACTTCATCTATTATGCGTCATACAATAAGTACATCAGCTTTTACAGCTGGGAGTTGGAAAATATGCATAAAAATGATAATATGGTCAAAATACTCACTTGCCTAATATTTGTGCACACAGTGCAGTTTAGCAGTATTGGAAACATAGCCATGAACCAGCCAAGACTAAAGACAGATAGCAAACATGAAAGGAACATAGAAACCACTGTCAAAAGCAAAGATAAATACCAAGCAGAAGTACCAAGCATTGAATCAAGGGATAACGCAAGAAGAACATTTGTTAATACAAGCCAGAGCCAACAACAAGAGCAATAGTAATAAGTCACAGAAAGCTAGACAGTAAAACCTGTCTAAGGAAAATACCGCCATCGCTAGCAAAGTCAAGTGAGAGGAGGTGGACGGTGGTGATTGCTCAGCAACTTCATGTCTGAGAGGACCAGGAGTAGGATCTCCTGCAGAGACACAGCTCTGAAAACTGTAGTCAGCTATGCTTTCAAATACAACTACTGGATGCCACTATATGGAATAGTGCAGTCTATTCCATACAGCAGAAAATATACTGACATATACCAGCCTAGTGGAAGCTAAAAGGATACTATTTTGGCCTTTGTTGGATTCACAGCGATCTACACTCCTGGTGCATACACTGAAAACTGATCTCGGCCCTGACATAATCTTTTACACAATATTACCGTATATACTCGAGTATAAGCCGACCCGAGTATAAGCCGTGACACCTACTTTTGCCACAAAAACCGGGAAAGCTTATTGACTCAAGTATAAGCCTAGGGTGGAAAATGCAGCGGCTACTGGTGAATTTTAAAGATAAAAATAGATACCAATAAAATGATATAGGCAGGTATAGGCAGTTTAATGTCCCCCATAGGCAGATATAGGCTGGTATATGCAGTTTAATGTCCCCCATAGGCAGATATAGGCTGGTATATGCAGTTTAATGTCCCCCATAGGCAGATATAGGCTGGTATATGCAGTTTAATGTCCCCCATAGGCAGATATAGGCTGGTATAGGCAGTTTAATGTTCCCCGTAGGCAGGTTATAGGCTGGTATAGGCAGATATAGGTCCTCATAGACAGGTTATATGCAGGTAATTGTCCCCATAGGCAGGTTATAGGCAGGTATAGGTCATTATAGGCAGGCATAGGTCCCCCTAGGCAAGCCATAGGCAGGGTATAGGTCCCCCTAGGCAGGCTATAGGAAGGGTATAAGTCCCCCTAGGCAGGCTATTGGCAGGATATAGGCAGGTATAGGTCCACTAGGCAGGGTATAGGCAGGGTTTTAAAACAAAAAAACCCCACTTACCTGGCTTCCCGCTGCTCCGTCTCCCGGGCGTGCTCCTCTCTCCGCAGTGGAGAGGAGTCGCATACAGGGGAAGAGATCGCTGACAGCGCCTGGGCCATGGCAGCACCTGGACGCTGTCAGGTTCTCGGCCTTCAGTTATATGTGCTCCCTGAGGAGTCGCATATAACTGAAGCGTCCCTGTCGGCACTCGGGCCATCGCAGCGCCCGAGCACCGACAGTGACTCGAGTATAAGCCATGGGGGGATTTTTCAGCATATTTTTTGTGCTGAAAAACTCGGTTTATACTCGAGTATATACGGTACTTGTGTTCACTTTTTTTCCCTTTAAAAGTATAATCGTATTATTTTTCTTAATATCTGTCCCCTTATTACCTGTGGTTTATGTATTGCCAACATATTCTGCAGCACTTTACAGACATTTCATGTACAGTCCCTCCATAAATGTATTAACTGGTAGTTGAGGATTTTTCTTAAATCCTAAAATATGGATTTCTTGAATTATTTCTTATTTAGTGAGAGCACCGTACGCAGCATTACTTCAATCACTTGAACATTTTGATCAGTGTATGGATGCCTGTTTGATTTCGTTTGTGCTAGCACCTAAGTACACTCTGCACGGTACTTAAAAGGATTCAACTAAAGCATCAGTAGCTTTATTGATATCTTACTATACTTCCATGTATATGAACTTTGTATAACCCTTGCTCTTGTTAGACAACTTTTATCAGCATGCAGAATACAAACTTCTGTAAAAATGAAAACGGAATGACTGATAATACTATTAGGACTGTGCAGGGCAGACAACACTGTTGGACTAAGCTGGTTTGTAAAGGCAATAATACAATGTTCTGCTCGTTGATATAACTCTTCCTACTGTCCCCAAAGTCTATTCTCGCCTTTGTGTATGGGGATATTGTTACTGACAGACAACTTGTTATGTTGCAATTCTAGTCTTTGGGCCACATGTATGAAAACTATGAAAACTGTCTAGGTCTAAAACTCACTTTTTTGCCCAATCAGAGCTCCCCTTTCATTTCATATAGTGCTCTGTAAAAATGAAAGAGGCGCACTGATTGGTTGCTATGGGCAACAAAGTGAGTTTTACACCTAGACAGTTTTCATACATGTGGCCCTTTGTGTAATCACATTTCTAATTTTTATTATAAAACGGTTTATGTGCCTATGTAAGACTTAGGGGATGTTCAAACAGCGTTTTGAATATGTTTTTCAGATCCAAAAAACGCATTCAAAAGTGCTGTGTCAGTCAGATACAAAACGCATCCAATATGCAGGTGTGTTTTTGGATGCGTTTTGGCTGCAGCAGGATTGCACCCTATAGTTTTAGGGCGCCTGCTGTGTCAAACGGATCAAGAATTTACATGTCAATTCTTTGAACGGATCCAAAAGACGCATCAGAAAGACGCAAGTAAACACGCATTGGCGATCACACGTCTAAATGTCGATGTGTTTTATATTGAAATCAATGTAAATCACACTGCACATTGTTAGATGCGTATTTGGGTCCGTTTAAGGTCCAAAACACGGATCCAAACACGCATCTAAAAACGGATCCAAAAACGCTATGTAAACAGACCCTTACTGTTAATTAGCATACTCTTAAAAGCAGGTTCAGCTGCTAAAATTCCCAGTAGTTCTCTGTGATCCACTGTTATCCCTGATGCCAATTAACATACATGGTCATGCTGAGTAGGCTCAAGACTGGTCCACAGGGGAGCAGTGGAAACCTCTGGTGGGCCTTTGTGCATTGTAGGTCCCTAAGGGCGCATCCCCACGGCAATGGACAAATACAGGTCTGTTTATGCGACCGGTATTTGTCCTGTTTTGCAGCCCTCCCCACGGCCGCGGGGGGGATGGCTTTTCTTCGCAACAAAAACCGGATGGAAGAATGTGCAAGCACATTGTATTTCGGGCGGCCCGCGGGCGGAGAAATCACCGGGCGGAAAACCCGGGCAGGGGGGACTGCTGCATGGGTTTTCCATAGCACCCCATGGTGCTCATTTGCGGCCGGTTTTTCAGACGGTCTGCAATACCGTCTGAAAAACCGGCCGAAAGCTCATGCAGTGGGGACAAGGCCTAAGCCTGGTGGGACCCTGGGTATGGCAGGACTGTGGCTGTTTTTCAGGTAAAAAGAAAGAGCGAAAGACAGTCCAAGAGTCAACTCCACTGGTGAAACCCAAGGATCAACCCCACTGGTGGGTCTTTTTCACCCCAGTCTGATACTCAAGGGAAGACTTTTTGCCAATGGCCTTCTGCTCTTATGGTGATTAGGCTCATTTAGGTGCAGGATGGTTGTTTCTTTTAGTGGAAAAAAAGATGCTGATGACTTCCTGCAGTTGAAAACTAAAACATACAGTATATCCCAAGGGAAGAGATATTCCCACTTTCCCAGACTTTCCACCTAAGCCTGCCCATCTCTCTATGCTCCTTAATGGTACAATTTTAACCTAACACATTTCTTTATCCAAATGATTATTGTGTTGTTATGTAAACTAGAATTACTTAGGCATTTAGATGTGCAGAAAAGAATGGATCTTTATTACCACAAACCATAAATGTCCCTCTTTTATAGTCCAAGACCTTGCAAGGTATGCTGCTAGGTAGGTTCTTCTTTGTAAGACTGGTGCTGGAGGGTAGCAAACTGGGCAATTCCTCTAGGACGTCCAAGCTGCAGACTTTTGGCTTAGCGCCCTGGTTTCTTATGGGACTGCCACTTTCACCGGTATCCACTTTCTCAGTTTGCGGACACAGTTTAATCTATTGCAGAGCACTGAATATTAGGTTTCCTGCCTTGCCATTCTCTAGGCCACAGCCTGCTTTAGTCCTGCATCCTACAAGACTGGACGTCAGTGTCCTGGTGCAGGTGGCGAGATGACACCACTACATCACACACAAGTTTATTTTTACTGCCTTCTAGTTGCTCATTGAAAAGTAAAAATCTACTTTCTGCAGTCCATCTAGTTTTTGAAGAAATGTTGTTCTTTTTCACATACATCAGTGCTCTACTATTCATATGAAAGCATTTAGCTTTTTAATGTGTCTTTTTATATTCCTTGTCTCTCTGTAGCATGCATACATGCGTTTGACCACCCAGCAGTATGCCAATGTAGTTTCTGTGGTGCCAAAAGGCCTGTGTTTCAACCTAAGTGTGTTCACATCATTTCTGGCATTGCCGCCTCTGCTGTTAAAATGTATTAGTTTATGACTATGAGATATAGTCTTACATCGCTCCAGCTCATTCATAAGGTGTTCAGTAGCCGTGGGTGGGCTTTAAGATTATTCCAGCTATGTGGTGCTCCTAACCATTGGGTGTAGCTTTACCGTCATGTTTGTCTAAGAAAATCACAATTTACCTAACGTTTAACAAGGGTTGAATTACATATTTAACCCACATCGATGTGTTAGCTAGACTACAAATATACTGGTTAACCTCAAGCTACAATTCTGCTTCAAAAGAGCATACACAATAACAGATATCCGCCTTACTTTTCATGCTACAGTATTATTGTGGCTCCCTCTGTCTTTTTTTTCTCATATAATTACAGAGAAGGCATACAATGATTCAACATAAAAATGATAGTAAGAATTATGTTGCTAGAACAGTAAATGTTTTAGGGATAATTAGCAGTATTGCTGCTATAGAAACGCCTTCCTATCAGCCAGCATTAAAGGGGTTGTCTCGCTACAAAGAATAGCTTTCAAATTGTGGGGAACACAAAATAAAGACATTTTCCAAATATATTGCTTTGTTCCTCTGTTTTCCCTAAGGAGATACAAGTGAATTTATGACCTCCCTGGCTATTTCAGTTCCCTCAGTAACCAACCTGTAAACAATTCTCCCCCTGCTGTTTGTTCAATGAGATAACAGTGAGTGATGTCATCACACAGGTCTCCACAGTGTCCTGTGCTGCTCAGCAGTAAAAAGCTTGATTTATGTAAAATAAACAGAACTGTAATTAGGGCTTTTGTTTTGGGGATCTGATAAGAAGTCCTGTTAGTAGTTTGAGAAGCTAATCTGATCTAATTAGCATCTGAAAGCACAGCACAGCACTGAGTCAATGCTGTACAAGCATGGAGTTTATGCAAATGAGTCAGTCTGAACCAGGAAGTGACAGTATTTCATTCATGCATTCTCTGAAACTCTGAAGGGAGACAACTCCTTTAATTCTTTCAGAATTTTGTTCTATAGTAGCTCTTCTTTGGGATTGGACTAGAGAGGCAAGCCTTCACTTACTGCACATTATACGGAGCCTTGGATGTCCATGACAATGGTAGTCCTTCCATCAACCACTGTTGGTAGATACTAACAACTACATCCTGGGAAGACATTAAAAAAATGGAGATACTCTACACTGAGATGTAGCCATCACACTTTGTCATAGTTGCTATAATCACATCAATTTATTACTTATATTTCCCACCCGTTGAAAGGTGCCATTGTTATTACATCAGCAATGTTATTCACTTCACCAGTCAGTGGTTTTAATGTTATGGCTGACTGGTGCCTCTATGCTACCAATCAGGGAACATGATTTAGACACAACACAGCTTATGTATGATCACTTTCCATGCCTTTGGGGACATAGTTCTACTGTGACATAGAATTGCATTTATTATGTGCTGTACCAAATTCCCATAGAGATTAAGAAAAATGCTGTGGCCCCAACTGATATCCAAATGACACTGAATTCCATGTAATAAACCCTTTTGATTTTCCTCGCTACGTATTGCTACAGAGAGTCATGAGAATCAAGTGTCCTTTGTACCTCCCAATTATGAGTCTGTTAGTTAACAATGATCAATGAGCAAAAATGTATTGTCCACACATAAAGTTTTATGACCAGGAGGTGCAATCACTCGAGGCGATGAAATCCCATCATCCAAGTTAGGCGCGTTTTGGACGGTTATACTTAATCTTAGCAAGCGTGATATCAACAGTTGTCTGTCTTAAAGGGGTTTTGCCACGAAGTAAAATTGACATGGGAAGTTTATAAATTAAATAATAAACATTTTCACCATTCATCATTATTAAAAATTCTGCGTCGTTTTTGTCTTAGCTGCTCCTTTAGTGATCCATTATTTACAACTCATCTCCAGGGGATACGACCAGGGCTGAGAGCTTCTCAGTCCTAATCGCACATGCTCAGACATCACCTCTCCTCTCAGGCAGCTACAAAGTGTTTAAACCCCAGGTGCTGTCATTCTACTCCTGTCCTCTGTACTCCCTAGTACTTAGTCAAACAGTGCAAATAAATTAAAAAAAGAAACCTCAGTCAGGTATGTGCATTGATAAAGAGAAATAAAATGCACAGGTTTGGTTCCTGCAGGGATTTGAACCGAGGACCCTTGTGCCTGGAGGCAAAAGTTTTACAATGTAGCTATTCACAGTTCTATATGTAAACTTATCTTTCTTTGACTAATGAGAGGAAAGGCCTGGTGATGTCAGCCTGCTGGGTCACATGATATGCAATTCAAACAAATCACACACGCCCCCTTCTGAGCACAAAGGGCTGAAGAGCAGGATACAGGAGGTATGAAAGGAAATCATGTCAAAACCCCTTTAAAGATGTTACCATTTATACTTTGGATCATTTTAATAAGCTATGCAGATAAAGAGTTAATTGGATTATAACATATTCCACTGGAGGGAAAGCTGGTAAATGTACATTACAGGTGACTCTCGTTGCAGGTGGTGCAGACACAACCTTGTGTGTTTTTAAAGGCAAGAAAAACCACATAGTGGTTAATGAGAGCATAATGCTACAAAAATGCCACACTAGCCAGGCTTTCTGGAGAGAAGACAGAAATGGTTTATTACTGTCCCAATCACTGTATACACTGCACTCAATGAGCACTATATAGACATCTCAGCAGAAAGCCTTCAGGCTTCCTGTTTCTATCTGCTGGGTAACTGCATGAGCTGGTGGGCCAGCTCTGTTCTTATGAATCAGCCCCAGTTAGAGTATGTTCACACGATGTACTGCGACGCGTACAGTACACGGTGCAGTACATTGTGTTTTTCAGGAGCTCGCGCCAATATGTGCTTGCCCACACGGCGCACGAGGGACGGCAGCCCGCCGACCCCAT
Organism: Phyllomedusa bahiana; assembly: GCA_025379985.1. Taxonomy (NCBI): domain Eukaryota; kingdom Metazoa; phylum Chordata; class Amphibia; order Anura; family Hylidae; genus Phyllomedusa; species Phyllomedusa bahiana. The sequence goes on along the minus strand of JAODAL010001193.1, from coordinate 59,942 downwards.
AGACATGCATTACTCGCAGTGCGTAATCGCTGCAAGTAATTGACATGCGCCCCAAAATAAGCATTTGTGAACACACCCTTAGGGGCCGTTCACACGGCTTATTTCGGCGCAGATTGCAGTACGGCGCCAATCCGTCGCAGTAATTACGGTAATCCACAATTCTCATAGAGAACAGTGGATTCAGTCGCTCCTCTCCCGCCGGGCGGGGAGAAAGTGACCTGCACATTATCCAGGCGCAATACGCGCCGTGGATAATGCAAGTCTATGGGGCCGGCGGGCAGCGCCCCCGCCCCGCACCCGCCCCTTATTCAAGCCGGAATTGCGAGTGCAATTCGGCTCGCAATTACGGCTTGAATAAGCCGTGTGAACACGGGCTTACAGGGAAAATCAGTGAAGAAGAACCCAAAAGTGTTATGAAAATAAAGTGGTATGGAAAGTAACACCTGGCTACAGTCTTTTTGGCCCTCCAAAAAAGAAAAAAAAATAGCAAACGAAAATCCCATGAAAAAACCTCTGTGTGTGACTTCTGTATGAAAGGTTATAGATTATTTCCCATGAAAAGCATACATTAACTAGCGTCTGTTTATCCATACTGTAAAACATACTGACAGGGATAAATATTAAACTGAGAAAATAATTTTAAGCCCAGCTTACTCAGAATATTTGTGAGGATCTTCCATAGAAGCCAATGCACCGGCCAGATGTCCATGTGAAGCTATGAGGGAATTATAAGATCCCAGTCACATACCACCGCCATACATTACATGTTGCAGGGTTATTTTCAATGGAAACAAGATCTAAGGCTACATTTATATCTGCGTTGGAGGTTCCTGTTGATACCTCCATTGCAAGTTCTCTCGGGAATGGGGGAAAAAAATAGCGCCGCATGCTGCACTAATTTCTTTGCTAAAACAGCGGACACCACAACAGAATCCCTACGGACCCCTTTATAGTCAATGGGGTTCCGACGGGTGCCATTTGTGTCCGTCAGTAAGCGGAACTGTTTACACTATTGTGAATGTAGACTAACCCTGACATTTTCATTTTATTTTTTTCCACTAAATTAAAAATAAATAATAAAATACCACCCGTGTTTTTAAAATTTTCTAAAATAACTCTCCATTTCAAAAGTCCACATGCACTTTTGCGCTCAGAAGCACCTTAGTAGTTTAGTGTTTTGGATTTGGTTTGATTCTTGCAATTGCACACGATGTCCCTTAGTGACCTGGGCCTTAAAGGATTTAAAGATTATAAAACAACATCACATCTGGGTGAATTATTGTTTCATAATAAAAAGCCTTTAGCGTGTAACTGTCTTATATAATATAATATGACACTGCTATATCATTTTGGATTTTTTCACTATCAGTTATATTATTCAAAACAGTTTATGATAATGTTGTCTTTTGCTTTCTTTGCCTTTTTGTCTAGCTTTATGAATTCCACTGCATGAATTTTGGTTTGTCCCATTTTCACATTATCAGCCATTTCCAATCCATGATGAAATGCCAAAAATATGATGCATGGACAACCTGCCAAGAGAGAGGTCACAAGTCATAAAAATAATGCTGTGTTTGAAAAAGAATTAGAGGTTGCCATGCATACATGTGTGTGTGTGCCTCATGTTATTTCATCTCAGCTACTACTTTGTGCAGAAAAGAAATGGCTGTCAATCACTTGGCTTCTACATAAGACACTAGGCATGCTGTTCAGACTATGGGCATTACAAGTAAACCTGATGAATAACCTGGTGGCTCCATTACACAGGAGCTATGCAATTTAAAATAATGATTGTGAAAAATGTAATTATAGTATGCTAACATTAGAGGTCAATATTTTTTTGTAATTTACCAGTGCCTAAGCAGAGAACAAAGGCTTGTCTGTATAGACTCTTCAGATCCTTAACACATATACATATTTGCTTAGTCTATCAATACATTCTTGTTTGAATAATGAAATAACATGATGCAGTTTAATATTATCAATATGTTGTAAATATTAGTTTAATGACACTACATATCTTTCAGCTACTGACATTTACAAGCATGGTCCTATTAGTAACCATCCCATAGACTTTAGTACTTGTACAGAAAAAAGCACCAATAAGGACTCACGCACATGATGGGACTCACTGTGGCCCTATTATAGGGAGCCATCACCACTAGCCTTGAAGCCACCATTGGCATGTTATTAAAGGGGTATTCTCACCCTGTTTCATAAAGCCCTCTCTTCACAGCCAACTTTGGTTCCTGATTCGGCTGTGATTGGGTCTAAAGTAGTTATTGACATATCACCTCTGCTATTCCTAGATGATCCTTTTACAGAGACATGGCTAACAATGTTTGAAACAGTAAGGCAGAAGGCTACAGAGCTCTCAAGGGTTAATGTTTGTCAGTAACATAAATAAACAAGCTTCTTTGCTGCTGATAACACACAGCAGGGAGTGAGTCACCATGATTGGACAGGCCAACTGGTGCAATGAGAGCAGAGATGGTCGGTGACCTAGGGAAACTTGTATACCCAAGCAGGAGATAAGATATCCTTTCGCTCATTAAAGAAGCTAAATCAGAACAGCAATGTAGTTTGTAAAACTCTTCATTTACCTTTCCCTACATGTTTAAAGGGGTTTTCTCAGCATGCAGTTTGACAGAGCCACAGCCAATTTTAGACTCGCACATCCTGTTCAGGTCTATAGAAGTGATTGAAACATCAGCCTTGCTGTTCCTAGCTATTCCTGTTACATTGATATGAAGCCAGGAAATTAATAAAGTGTAGTTCACTAGGTTAAGCTTCTCATTTAGTTATGTAAACAAAGTTTGTTGCTAGAGATAAGACTCTGCAGGGAGTGACTCAGCCTGGACTGTTTAGAGCAATGAGAGATAAGAGAGAGCAGAGAGTGGTAGGGAGAGCTGGCCGGTAACTAGAGAATCTTGAGTGTCGCCAAGAAGAGTTAAATTCCTCTTTATCTCCTGAACAAAGCAAAATCAACAAAGCAATGTATTTTGCAATAGTCTTTAACTTTCCCTACATGTTAAAAAATAATCATTGTGGTGAGAAAACTCCTTTAACCAATTATTCTCCTCTAGAGGGAACAGAACTGTGTACTCTTGGTGACAAACATTTCTAAAACTGCCATATTACAGCACCCTAACTTACAGCTTGTATGATACTTAGTGTGCATGAGCCCTAAGTGAAATAACGGATTATTTCAGAGAAGAAACGCATGTTTGTAAGCATATTTTATCATGCGTGTTTACTTGGACTTTCTTCATTTGATTTCTCTTTTGGTCTATTTTTTCTGCTTATTTTCATTTTTTTTTTCTCAGTACAGAGAACTACCTTGCACGTGATACATCTTTTGGTGCATTTACACACTGATAAGAGTCCTGCGCGCTTGTTTTTTTTTCTGCAGCACCTAATGTGGAAAGCAGTGCGCAAAAAAGTGCAGCTTTGTCCCATATGTGCGCTAATTCCCTTTTATGTCAATTTAACCTAATGTCAGGTTTTTTGTGTGCATTTTAATACATGATCGTGAAAAAAATGTGTCCATTTTGTGTGTTAAAAAGTGCACAAAACGATGTTGTGTGAACCTGGCCTTAGAACTTTCATGCTTTTAAGTGAAGGATTTATGCATTCTGTAAAATGTTTAAAATGTATATGTGTAGCATGCACCAGGCTGAGGGGGAAATGTGGTAACAGCAGATGTCAATCATGTTATAGTGGTCCTGACTGAGGCACTATGGGCCACATGTATGAACCTGTTTAGGTCTAAAACTCACTTTTTTGCCCATAGGCTATACAAATGTTAGTGATGGGATGGTATATGCTCAACCACCGCTGTCTTGGTAGTGGTTGAAGAGTCTATGGTGTTCATGCAGATAAGAGAAAGGTATGTCAACGATGCTATTTTGTCCAGCACAGAACGCGTCTACTAGCCGAAAACAATGTAAACAATAGTCCAAAAGGGACTATGTTTACACTGTTGTTCCCTATGGATAAATAACGGGATTCATCAGAATACCTTTTTTTTTAGATATCCCGATATGATTTTACAGATGGATTTGAAAGCTGTCTGTAAACTGTAACCTTTTACATTGATTTTAATAGAAAATCCTTGCAACAATCCACACTACACGGATTTTCCGCCGGATGTTTTTACACCGCCAGCGGTCCGAAAAACTTAGAACATGTTAATTCTTCTGCCCGGTTTTCGGGCAGAATATGAACATGTGGGTGTGAAGAGGGAGGGCTTGAATCCGCAAACCGCAGACAAAAGCCGTCCCCCCTGCGTGCCAAAAAGGACAAAATACCGTGATATCCCGACTGATATTTGGTCTTTGTCGTGTAAATGCAGCTTTAAGCTCTCAGAAAACCCTGCTTAATCTGACATAGGATAACATCACAAGTCATATGGCAAAAGTGCTATAACATACTGAAGTCGACAAAGCATAAAACAATACAAGCCAGGTAAAATGATGCAAATCATATTACAGTGAATTTAACCCTTTAGTAGTGTACCTCTGCTAAACTAAACCTCTTTTTCAACCTTACTAGTAGAAACACGCATGGTATTGTTTGCTGTAAATTGCCACCTATAGAAGCACAGGGTGATTTAAAAAGGGAAGAGAACATAATGCAAATTTATGAACATGAAAAAGACATTACCCTAGTATTACATTGTTTCCCCGAAAATATTAATTTTTGCTCCTATAGACACGTAGGTCTTATTTTCAGGGGATGTCTTATTTTTCCATGAACAAGAATTCACATTTGTTCCATACTGTAGGCATGTCATCACCAACATCAACATAATGGAGCAGACATTAGTGGTGACTGCCAATTTCTATCAGATTGCCCAGCATATTTTTCTGTTGGCAGCCGGTTTGGCACCTATGATGACTGCTATTATGGTAGAGTAGAACTTCTACAAAGCGCTGCTTGGAGTACTCTGAATTCCATCAAGAAGTTCTTGTGACTCTGTTTCCATGTACAACAATTTATGGTACATTTATCGATCCCAGTATTTATGAACAAAAATCAATATTTTTTCAAAGATCTTCATATCATCTTCAGGAACATCATCATAACTTTCCAAACCCTGAACTTCATGGTGAATTTCTTGTGACCCCATTGAAGCATTGGCCCCAATCTCTCGTATCTAGCAATAGCACTTTCCTTAAATGAGCACCTCTTGTCCAGGCAGCCTCCCACACAAGGTAAGACCTATCTAAACGATCTGCGAACGCTAATATATGGTGTGGGGGTAGTGGTATCAATGACTGCCGCTAGGTTTTATTTTCGGGGAGGCCTTTCATTTCTAAACTTGAAAAAAATAGCAGTAGGTCTTATTTTCAAGGGATGTCTTATTTTTGTGGAAACAGGGTAACTACACACTACAAATGTCTAATATATGGAATGACTAAACCAGTTTTGCTTTGATTTCCCCCAATGTTACTTTACCTACAGGCCTTTACTACAGGCACCATCCTTTTTGAATCACCCTGTATATGTCTTTGTTCTTCCTTCATATGCCTCTAATATTCACACAGAATCCAAGAGACAATTAACCATGGAGGTATTCTCCCACCTCTGTAATACACTGCTGTTCAGGGGCATAAGACCTGTGTGTGCCACTGTACTGGCATCATTTACACTGCATGAATCCTAATAATGCAATGTGGGTTCACTGCTTTGCCAATAGAAGTCATGAGTTATAAACTGCAGATACTGAATTACCAGGTACATTAGCACATCTGCCATTCACAGCTATAACACTTTTAATACAACTTATGGATAATACAGTTTCAGCTGTCAATCCACTGTAATAGGTTTTTGTGTTGTCAGAAAGTGAATAAAAGTGCTAATAATTGAAAGAGGAATGAAAAGTTCAAGCGGTCTACCTGTCTGGGTGATGTCATCAGGATTAGCAGGATCTATGGGTTTTGTTAGATGGGATTGGCAGGCTGCTGCAGTACAATAAGTGGCTAGAGGCTGGAGTGAGAACGGAATATGACTGCTGATTCTGTTAAGTGGCTGAGCTTTTCCCTGGCTGATGGGATCAACCAGGAAAACAAAAGTAAAGCTGCACCCAGCACAGTGATGAAAGGAGTGGAGAATGATGATCTCAGGCCGATGGTGGGCATCAGGAACACATTGCTGGAGGGAGAGGATAAAAAACTGCACATAGTAAAAAGCTATCATCAGTCCTAGACAAAAGAATTAGCAGGGTTGATGAGGACACACCATGAAAATGTGAATTGCCTTCATATATGAAGCACCATGAATTAAATAAGATCCTCATTCACTATAGTTAGACTTTAAAAAAATTGATAAATGACAGCAAGTTATGTTCATTGAGTAGTAAGAAAAAAGAAAACCCTTCAGCACCCACCCTATTCTCCAGACCTTCGACCCATACTTTTACAGGCTTAGACATAGTATAACGTCTCAAGTTTTGGCAACGTGTCCAACTTATCCCTACTTATCGTATACTATGTATAGGTTTGCAGACATGTTGAGGACACAGCTGGTAAGGCATTTATTTAGAGATGCTCTCACCAGGAGAAATAACATCCCTCAATTTTATGCTCCACCTAAAGAGAACAGAGATATATGTATGTCTCTCTCCATTCACTTCTATAGGAGCTCTGAGTATAGCTGAGTAAACTTCCATGGCTGTACCTGGAACTTCTATATAAGTGAACAGAGAAAGCCATGTATGTGCACCCATCTCTGTGTTCTCCATGGCAGCAGCAGAAAGCTACAGGATCCTATTTCCCACATCTGAAAATATCTCTTTAATGTTATTTCAATACTACCACACAGTCTATGGCATTATACATTGCAGGCCCTAACATTATTTTATACTGTGGGTTGCAAAAGTATTCATACCCCTTGAACGGTTCCACATTTTTTAATGTTACAGTTACAGATGTAAATGTATTTTATTGATATTTTATGTGATAGAGCAACACAAAGTAGCAAGTATTTGTTAAATTGAAAGAAAATAATACAAGTTTTTCCAAATTTTTGCAAATTAAAAAAACTGAAAAGTGTGGCATGCATGTGTATTCAACCTGCTGTACTCTGATACCCCTAAGTAAAAACCAGTGTGACCAATTGCCTTTAGAAATCACAAAATTAATATGTAGAGTACATATGCATGTAATTTAATCTCAGTACAACTGCAGCTGTTTGCTAAAGGCCTCAGAGGTTTGTTAGAGAACATTAGTGAACAGACAGAATCATGAAAACCATAGAACATACCAGGCACCTCAGAGATAAAGTTTTGACAAAGTGTATTGCAGGGTTAGGTTTTAAAGAAATATCCCAAGCTCTCAACATCTCACAGAGCACTGTTCAATCCATCATCCATAACTGTAAGGCGTATGGCACAACTACTAACCTACCAAGATATGGACAACCATCTAAACTGACAGCCCAGACAAGAAGATCACTAATTAGAGAAGCAGCCAAGAGGCCCACTTTGAAGGAGCTGCAGATATCCACAGCTCAGGTGGGAGAATCTGTCCACAGGACAACTATTAGTTGCTTACTACACAAATCTAGTCTTTATGGAGGAATGGCAAGACAAAAGCCCTTTTTTTTAAACAAGCCACAATAAGCCATTTGCAATTTGCAAAATGCTATATAGGGGACACAGCAAGCATGTGGAAGAAGGTGCTCTAGTCAGATGAGACAAAAATTTAATTTTTTGGCCTAAATGCCAAATGTAATGTGTGGAGCAAAGCCAACACTACACTTAATCCTGAAAGCACCATCCCAACTGTGAAGCATGGTGGTAGCATCATGCTGTGGAGATGCTTTGTTTCAGGAGGAACTGGGAAGCTAGTCAAAGTTGATGGGGAAAGAGATGGGCGAAATCCTGGGGGAAAAACCGTTACAGGCTAAAAAAAGATTTGAGAGGGGGAAAGGGTTTTCCCCCTTCCAGAAAAAACAATGACCATAAACATACAGCCAAAGCTACAATGCAATGGTATAAATCCCATCATATTCGTGTGTTAAAATGACCAAGTAAAAGTCCAGGCCTGAACCCCCTTGAGAATCTGTGGCAGGACTTGAAAATCTGACAGAGCCAGAGCTGTTTTGCAAAGAAGAATGGGCAATAATTCCAGCCTTTAGATATGCACAGCTGGTAGAGACATCCCCCAACAGACCTACAGCTATCATTGCAGCTAAAGGTGGTCGTACAAGGTATTGAATACATATGACCACCACACTTTTCAGTTTTTTTATTTGAAACATTTTGGAAAAGCATGTATAATTTCCTTTATACTTAACAAATACTTGTTATTTTGTTACTCTATCAAATAAAATATCATTAAAATATGTTACGTTTGTGGCTATAATGTTTAAAAGTGAGGAACAGTTCAAGAGTATGAATACTTTTGCAACCCATTGTACATATCCTATTGAAAACCAATTAACAATAGCATGTTGTGGAAGGAAGACAAAATGACTATAGAAAGGACATTTGCCATGAACAGCAACACAGCTAATCACTAAATCATGGCACTTACACTGTACATTTAAAACTTAGTCTGGCCTGGTAGCGATATTGGCACTACTCCAAGAAAACATATTTCTGCAAACTATGTTGCATTAGATGGTTAAAATATGTGGACTATGTGAGCATAAACAATGCAGACAAGACTAAATTTAAGTGATATAATCCTCTATGTCGCATTGGGAATTTGTTTTGGGGATTAAAAGTGTAAAATTAATAAATGGAAAACCAAATTAGCCCTCCAGCAGTTGTTCTTAGGTCCCTTATTTTAATGAACCCCAGTAGGCATAGATGTGGATCATTCTAGAGTCTACTGCATTGCAAAGTCAGACAATTAGTATCATGAGTCATAATCCAATTGTATTTTCCACAATTTTGACAAATGCATTATAAAATAAGGGAATATTAAATAGGAGAGCTGTTTTGGTGCTATAACTCACTACTGGTAAAGTAGTCTATGCTTCTAGGACGACATGTCCCATTACGGCTGCTCCACATTTTTGGTGCATTTTGCGGCAAAAAAACTGTTGACGTTCTATTCTCTATACAAATGAACTGTAATACACCAAAACTAGGCGTCTATATTTTGCTATGTGTCTAGATTAAGTGCATCAATTTAATAATGCAAGGTTTGCCAGACACCAAATTTTTGACAGGTTCATTCATTCAGACACAATACACTCATTTAATAAGCCTTAAAACTAGCGCAGCGGCGCCTCTTTTCTGACGACATAGTCTTTACTCTCACTAATAGAAGGGTATGTATATGTGGTAGGTGGGCTTATTTTGTACCTTGGATTAAGGTCTTATTGCAACCTTTGGTCCTGGTAGTAATCATGCAACCTCAATGTTTCCTCAAAAAGAAAAGTCACAAAATTCTAACGTGGTTTGTAGTAGCGTTGCTTGAAAATGACCCTGTTTGGTTTGACACTGGTTCATCAGAACTTGTTAAAAACCCTTTCTCTGCTGACCCTATCTCTAACACAAACCATAACCATAATCCTAAAACTAAGTTAAGGTTAGGGTTTTTAGGGTGTTATAGGGGTTAACCTACCGTTTAGTGTAGCACCAGATTACCCCGCCAGGGCGTCCCTTCCAGTGCAACCATCCGACATCACTAGTTTCTGTTGGTTACCCCTATGTCATGAACAGCTGGCATGATGTCAGACATTGTGCATCGAGTCCAACGTCACTTTCAGTTCCCAAAACATATGGAGAAACCTAGAGAAACAGGAAATGAAGTTGAACGTTGCACCAGAAGTGACACGTTGGCAGGAGTATAGCGGAACCCTTTGATATGCTGAAGAATAGGGTAACCCCTGAAAATTTATAAATACCCTAATGCTAAGACAAAGTTAGGGTTGATTTTTGGGTGATTTTTGCCTGTAGATTTGAGTTGAATTTCACAAGTGCGACACCAGTTTGTAGTCACCTGTAACTATTTCCCTGTTGAGAAATAGGCAAGTATAGTGTGACACTAGCCAAGTATAGTTTGTTTTTGCGGTTCTGGCTCTGGACCACGCATGAACCATTAGATACAAGCTGACACCACAAAATCACGAAAAGTCAATAATAAGTAATAAATAAAAAATACACATTTTTGTGATGTGTGTTGTTTTGCTAAATTTGTAAAATTTGTAAAAATGCAGTTTTTAAAATTCTGTAGGGAAGTTTATGGAAAAAATGCTTCACCCCAAACATCACTAAAACACCACAAATAAAAAAGCCACATAGACTTATTAATAATTTTCTATTGATTTTAAAATAATATCTTTTTCACCCCAAAACACTGCCAATAAAACAGCTGAAAAACTCTTCCTGTGAAACCATCCTGAGGCTCTATTAACTGTAATTCACTTAATTCTTGACTTTAAATGTCTTAACTATAAAACACAGACACATAATCTTTCTTGGGATGAACTTCAATAGCAGAGTGTTATCTACTGGTTTCTTTTACTTTTATCACATCTGTGGATTATTCGGAACAGTTCATAACATTTCACTAGATCATTCTAAGTCATCAAGGAATGTACAGAAGATGTTTGGGAAAGGCTTTACCTTCTCTGTAGTTGTCTTGAATGCTATCCAAATAAGAAGCTTAGAGGGGCAGGTGAACAGTATAACGTTCTGGCAACAGTCAAGGGGAAAACAAACTCATGTTTGCTCACATTAGCGTCCACCAAATCACAAAATCTTCTCTTTAATTCCTGCACATTTATTTTGCCTGAAATCTATCTACCTGAGTGACCTATTCCTTGCAAGCCTTTCGGTGCATATATACAACGTGCTCTCCATTTTGTTAAACATACTCAATCCTGGTGAATACAAAATAGTGCAAAGGAGACCTAAACCAATCAATCAGTCTTTCATTCTCAAGAGTAAGGGAGACATGTATGATTGTTTTTTCACCCTTTTCTGCGCCTAAGTGAGCAGTCTACGATGTCTAATGCGCCTAACGAATGTTCTAGGTGCATTGTTCGTAAGACTCAACATTTTTTATTGCGCCTAACATGAGGGGGTGTTCTGGGGGCGTGTTGCACCACACTCATATTATTAGACACATATATGAATACGGTTCAGCAAAACTAGGAGCATTACTGCTCGAACAGGCAGCCTTATTTTAATGTGGTCTGCCTGAGCCTGAGGAGTCGAAGTGGTGCTAGATTTGCTGTTAGGGAAAAAATGTCCAAAATTTCTCAACTTACACCAGTACAATAATAATACGTAATTTCTGATGATTATCAAACTAAATAAAATTAAATTATTTAAATTTGATAAAACATTTTATCATAAAAAAATATTATAAAATATATAATCTCCCAAAAGTATAAAAATATCTCCTATAAAATGTATTTCAATTTAAGAAGATCTAAAAACTATTTTACATTAAATAACCAAGTGCTGTTGTTCAGATTTTAACATTTTAAATTTATTATACATTAAATTTGAATTTATTTTAGCTCTTTCACCTTTATTAATACAGCAAAGCCAACAGCACTGGTATTGCTGGGACTGTGGTCCACAAGCAACATCCTACCATAGTTTCTATTCACTGACATGCTATTTTAATGGCTTTTATTTCCAGCCTATCTATAGCCTTTATACATGTTAGGCGCATTACTAATGCCTCTAAGTTTCGTAATGCACCTAACACACAGGTGAGGTGCGTTGAACTTTAGACCTCATTTATAATCACACAAAAACCACTTTCATACATCAGGCGCATTATACACTGAAAACGAGACTCGACTATTCACTTCCAAGCGACTTTCTTCATACATGTCTCCCTAAATTGGAATATAAAAGCAGCTATGGAATAGTCCTTATGCTTCTATGAAGTATCATATTGTACCCTAGAACCAAAGCTCTTACAGAAAACTAGCTCTATAATTCATTGTTTGAATATGTGTACAACAGAGATCTGTGGCCTACAGAAGATTTATAGGTGTTAAAAAAATGTTATGGGTGACATTTTTGTCAAGGAAATAAATATGTTTAATTTCTGTCGGTCTATAAAAGCTTCAAATTTAAGAAAAGTTGCATGGTCAACAATACCTGATACCATAACTACTTTTACATTCAGCCAAATCTGGTCACCGCTAAGTGCTGTCCATGTACTAGGCAACAGCATGTGAAATGTCTTCTGTTTAGAAAACAAAGCTTACAAAAATGCATTGGTAATGGACTTGTGCTTAAAGGAGTTGTCCAATATTTTGAAAACATGGTCTGGTGTTCAGAAGAGGTAAAAAATAAAAAAAACTATAAAAGGGTTTTACCACAAAGTAATAAGCGCTGCACAGGTCGTTTGCAGCTAGCTGCGAGCTGACTGTTCATAAGAAGGGTATATAAAGGTGGCACTTGTGGCCGTCCTTTCTATTCACTTCTATGGGAGTTCCAAATATAGCCGAGCACACTCACTCCCTTGGACTCACTTGTGAAGTCTCCAATGTTTCAGTGCCACTGCCACTCCAGTGCTCGCCGCTGATGATAACACATTAATCTGACAGACAATGCTACAATCCTTGGCGAGTAATTGGCTGCAGGGTCACTTGACCAATAAACACGATTTCATCAGCGGGAATACCAGAGCAGAGCTACAACAGAAACAGCTTCACAGGTGAGTTATCTTTTAATTTTCATTCCTCCCAACCAGCAGACCACATTTTCAAAATTATGGGCAACTCCTTTAACATTTATTTTTTATTGCAGAGCCAATTGCTTTCTTTTTCCTCCACTATACCCCCTATATTCTGCTTTTTTAGCCATTTTATGTCATATTCAGTAATATAAATCACAGAAGGATGGAGGCTTACTGATCCTCAGACAGGTCCAAGGACATCTTTTCCATTGGGTACACTAGGCAGTTGCCCGGGGGCCCCACAAGTATAGGGGCCCCATGTGGTATATGTATGTCCCAGGAATACAAGAAACATACCCTGGATCCCTTGGTTGGCTTTGCTTATTTAACGGTTTGTGTTATTTTATGTTGTGCAAACAGTTAAAAACCATGGTGGAGAAGGGAGCCAGAGGCTCCCTGCCCCGTCAATTAGTCTTGAAGGCTGCCTCTGTACATACATAAGTGCCGTGATAATATGGATGTGCTTGGGGGTGGCTAGAGGCATGATATAGTGTGATGTCATGTACTTCGTCAAGGCCCACTTCAGTGCTATGCCCAGGAGCCCATAATGCTGTTAAGACGGTTCTGGACAGGTCAGAAACCAATTTCCAACAGGATACAGAGTCACCACAATGCTGTATAGGGCAGGTTCAACATATGCAAAGTTCTAATAGACATACCACTCACACACCTTCTATGCATGAGGAGAGTAGATGTATGGATATCATACCTGCACAAAAATAAAATAAAATAAATTGTATATAAGGCATCAATCATACAGTTATGTATAGTGCATCGTGCTGACATTACAGCCAATTGGTGACACCACTACTATACAATTGGGTGGGCTGTCCAGCACCCTCTAAGTGCGCAATACTAAAATTGACATCACATACCTCCCAAACTGGCAAATACAGAGTATTAAGAGGCACTTCATAACATTATACATAAAAACTGAAGGGGAGATTGCACAAGTGCAAAATGCAGGTAAAGCAGTTCCTCTTTCCACTCTCCTAAGTATATGTGTGGAGGAGGAGGAAGAGGGTGATAGGCTCTAAGACAGTGAAGTGGCATTGTAGTTTCTCCGATTCCTATTTGAAACTTGTTTCTGACCCGTCTGGGGATCAGTAAGTAAGCCTCCATTCTTCTGAGATTTATATTTAATTTTTGCCCCATTTTTTCTATGATGGATATTAAGAAATACAACCTATGGCTGGATACATATACAGAAAGATCATGCATATATAGTGTTTGTGTGAAAATTCTAAATATTCTATTCATGAAAAGGCAATGACCCCCTTTAGAAGGTAACACCACATTTGTCTACCTAAAGACTAATCAGTTCTAAAGGATGTTGATGTATTTATTTAGTGGATTAAGACAATGATTTGGCTAGCCAGCATGAAGCCATTTTACAGTGATACAAGATACTGGTACTGCACATGCTTCCTTTGTTTTGTCTACTCTAAGTATATGATTTCCTAATCCCGCTCCCTGACATTATGTTTCTAATTTCCTCACCATCCAAATAGCTGATGGTATCAGTCTTCTCACAAGTTCCCACTGTTTTGCAGACACTGGTTTCAGTGAAGTCTGTAGTCTGTTTTTAGAGGCCTCGGTAACGAATTACATACCTAGTGCCCCTTAATTTCATCGATTTTGGACTGAGATGCAACACACAATAATATAGGAATACATTTCCTGAATTTTACATATATCATTAGATAAATGTTGGCCATAGGATCATATAGCAATCTATTGTGTATGATTGTCGCCCTTGCATCTGCCATTAGAGAACATGTCTGTTCCCTAGGAAAATAAGCATTACCAACTTTGTCTGCAAGTGGTTTATCAGCCTTTCCCTATAAAATGAATGTCTTAGCAACCTTTGATAGATAAGGACGTCACAAGTGGGTGCTAGTTCCTGTATGATTGTGAATATATCCAATATAATGATCTTATGGGTACTGCTCAGGGTACCAACAAGACTGTGGCAGAAGCTCAACTTTATTACACAGAATCCTGCTGCAAGTGCATTGATCAGAGATAACTTAAAAAAGATGTCCAACCATAGACATTTGTTACCTAGCCAAAGGATAGGTCATAAATGTCTGATCCTGGAGGTCCCACCGCTAACACCCCCACTGATCACAAAAACAGGGTCACCACGTCCACTGTCTTTCTCCAGTGTGCGAGAGCAGTGAGAAAGGACAGGGGAGTTAGTGCCCCCATTTTAGCAGTTGGTGGGATTCTAGTGATGGGACCCCCAGCAATAAGACATGTGTCACCTATTCTATGATAGATGATAAATGTCTCTGGTATCTAACAACCTCCTTGATGCCATGGTCAACAGTGACTGTAGCATCCAAAGTATTTGACACAGGAAAGGGGTTCCTTCTTTCTGACCAGTAGCACTCCATTGCCCTATCACAGGATGAGAATGGGTTAACATGGCAGGAAGAAATCCCCAAGGTCTGCCATTGGTATTTGCCCAGTAGCCATGCCAGATGCATCTCCTAACAGGTTACCTGTAAGAGTAATACTGACAGCTAGTGATAGTGTAGAATAGAATCCAAAGAATTATACAATCATCAGAGGATCACTTTTTCCATTGTTTTGGTACCTCAAACTGGTAACAACAAAAAATACAACTCATCCCACAGAAAAACAAAACCTCACACGGATACACTGACAAGCAAAAGGGTAACACTGTTTTACACTTTTAACCTTTAGGCTCCATATCTCAGCATCAACTACAGCTTTGAAGGTGAGACTACCATCATCTTATAGACCATCATCTTAGCTATCCCATACATAAATTTGACATGCAATTATTTAGCATATATTTAGTTATGCAGATTCTTGTCATGTAACTACATTGTTACCGTTTTGCTACTTAATATCTAAATGTTAACTTTTATTATTTTTGTATTATTTTGTAAATCCACCTTTGGCTTTCAACACTGCCTGAATCCTTCTGGGCTCTCAAACAGACTTGTTTATAAGTATTTCGATTTGGTATAAGTAATTTTGGTCTCTTTCATAGACCCTTTCTGTGGTGTTTAAAATGTCTCTGTTACATAACCATACTGTTTTGGATAATCTTAAGAACTAACTTCTGGAATGTGGCTTTAGCAGACAGATGTTGACGTGCCTAGATTGCACTGTATTCCCCACAATATGCGAGCCAAACCATAGACTGTCATCAAATAACTTCTGAATGCTTTGCATTGCATGCTACTGCAGGCAAAATTGTCATTGCTAGGCTTGCAATTGACATGCTATGTAGTTACTAGATTTCTCAATGTGTTTCACTAGATATTTCCTTAACCTTATCTCTAGCACAATAAGAGAGTTGGTTAACCAGGTCATTTTCGGTATCATATCTATTATAACTATTACAATATAGGTTGAAGACTTTCCCGTCAGTAGTCCAAACTAATTAGAACACATTGCAGTTTCAGTCCAATAAAATAAATTATAATGGTAGATATAATCCGCTTCTAGGTGCTAGTTTATGTTAACCAAGACTATGTATCAAATCTTATTCACAGTATAAAAATAATTATATATATATATATAGTCGACATATTCTGCGGCACTTTACAATGTAGAGGGTATAAGTACATACAAAAAACAAACATTACATAGTAAAAAAAACTACTTGCAAAGCAGACACAAGGTGGGAGGGCCCTGCTCATAAGAGCTTACAATCTATTTGTCAAAATGTCTGTTATGCAATATTCTTAATCAAATATCCTGATTTTTAAGTAGATTTTCAAAGTCAATCCATAGTAAAATAAACATACCACAAGTTTTAGGTAAAGAGTTTTGTAAAACAGCAGAATGAAAGTAAATGGAGGCATTGTCCTAGACCAGTAAGCTGTTGATTAGATAATTGTTTATTGGCATAGATGTGAGATTTGACCAGTTATGTGAAAAAAATACTTCCCTTTGATTTGTTAATGGAGTAATGACAACATTTTGGTAAAAAGTACAGACTAGCCACACTAAATTACTTTATTGTGTGTCAAAACCAAATTAAGCTGTATACAATAGTATTAAAGCGACGCCTTGATATTCCTCCTATTTTAGAATGAGAATTTAAAAGCCTAATACATAACAAAAATAAGTATAGTACAAAACTTGGTTTGGGAATTTCCAACCACTTACTGCTATAAGCTGCTACTGTATCCAAGCTGGAAATCTCTCATGAGAAAGTTTTAAAAATATCCAGTGAATTGTAAAACTGATGAAGCCCTTCATTTTCCCATGCTCAAGCTGCCAGCTGAAATGTTACTCCTCATTCTTTGGCTATAACTGTTGCTTTCTTATTTCTTTAATTTATTACATATAGTTACATTTTGAGACATTTTCTTACAGATACAGTTTGCTTACTAATATGGCTCTAAAGGAAATACATTGGTATAACAACTTTCTTATAGGACAGGCAGTTCCTGCTACTACTCACTATTGTAATGGGCAAATCTGTTTATATGAGCTTAACACTTGACCATCAATTTTTATCAAACACTAAAGAAACACTCTGGAAAACACTAAGGGAAACATGTATGAAAACTGTCTTGGTCTAAGACTTTTCTTGTTGCCCAATCAGAGCGACCCTCTAATTTCATATAGAGCTCTGAAAAAATGAAAGGGCGCTTTGATTGGTTGCTATGGGCAACAAGGAAAGTCTTAGACCAAGACAGTTTTCATACATGTCCCCCTAAAGGCTTGTCCCTATGGTCGGATTTACAGATGGTTTTCGGATTTGGAAACCATCTGTAAACCGACCGTCAACCATCTGCATAGACTTTAATAGAAAATACGTTCAGCAGTCCCCACTGAACGGATTTCCTGCCGGTTTTCCTAAAAACTTAGAACATGTTTATTCTTCCACCCGATTTTCGGGCAGAACGTGAACATGTCAGTGATGGGGGAAGGCGAATCCGCAAACCGCGGACAAAACCGTCCCCCAAAACCATGGAAAAGATGTCAAAATACCAATTTGCACACTGCTGTGGGGATGCAGCCTGAGGCTAGGGCCACACAACATATTACAAAAAACTCAGAGAAAACCAAATCCTAAAACCGTTCATAAATCGAGTCTTTTTTGTCAAGTTCTTGTCAAAAAACAACAAAAAAACGGTTGTTTTATTTTTTTGGCGCTATTTTTGTCACGTTTTTTTGACAAAGCTTTCTGGCAATTTTTTGAATGGTTTTAAGTCTCTTTTGTGATGTATGCACAATTTTAAACCCCATGGGCGGTTTTTCAGTGGAGACACTGCCAAAAAAAATGTGATAAAAGACAGACTGATAAAAACGTGATAAAAGACAACTGTTTACATACTGTAGACTTCTGTAGTAATTTTCCCGCCGGATGTCGTCTGTTTTTACACTATGTTCCTGAAAGCGCCGGCGCCAGAAAACGAGCAGAAAAAAAACGGTCCGTGTAGACTATAGGTCGTTTTTTTTGTATTAGTCCATGTGAATGTTATTCATTCGTATTTTCAGTGGTTTCAAAATACTAAAACATGTGTAGGCATAGCCTTAGACCAATTCTACACTGCAATATGAAAATGCCATCCAAAATCCAACCGCATTTTCAGATCGCACCACATCGCCGTTTTTGGGTTTCAGATTCCAGGTGTTCCAGTACATTGGGGCTCCAGGATTCCAACGCCAGTCTGGTGGAATAAACAACATGTTCTATATTCTGCCGGACGGTTTTAGGTTTTGGAAACCCTTAGTAAAAAATCTGTGCTGTGTAGACTACAACACAGATTTTCTATTGAAGTCTACACAGTGCAGGGTAAGGTTGGCTTTTGGGTATATTCATAATACTGAATCCGCTGAAAAACCGTCCAAACTCATGTGCTGTGTAGACATAGCCTAATACATTATGTATAAAGAACATTTTTTCATGACAGGTATAAGCATGCCTTTGGCAAGCACGCATGATTACATGTTGGTACACCAAGGTATGATTTTTTTTTCTCAGTGTCCTCAAGGCCAGCTTGTGAAGTTGTAGAAATGAAACCTTCACCATTTTGTACTCAGCCATGTGTGTGGCAAACTTACTTTATAGCAGCACTATTTATACAGGTTCAGTTTGGCAGAGAACCCAAGGCACTTCACTTTGGGGCCTCCCTTTTCCTTTTAACTGTCAAGATGCTTCTTCTCAGAGTTGGCCTTTGGGAAGATGTCATTGTAGCTTCTACGTCAGTGACTGCTTGTTCCTCTAGAGATTTATATGCTCTGGCAGAAAACTTACACTTTCCCCTACTTGAGCAACATACATTTTGATTAATAAAATAGGAAAGAAGCCAACAACATTCTGTATTCTCTCTGTATTATGCTAGGATTGGTTTTATGGTTCTAAAAAGATTAAAAAACAACTGTATCTTGCAGCTATTCTTGTGGACTTGTCTCTCTTTTAGTAGAATCTACTGAGACAAACAGACACAAAATAAATCTAAAGAGTATGAATACAACTTTCCATAACTTCATTGTTTTCATTAACCCCTGTAAATGTCACAGAATGAACAATATTTAGCTGAATATAAAAAAAAATATTTAGCTTAAATAGCAAGATTGATCTCCAAAATATCTAATGCATAGCGTTAAGGAGGCCCCATGGCAAAGATAAAAATGGAACCCCCCCTATTCTGGTGCTGCTTATCACTATCACACCCCAATCTACTGGAAACATGGGGGCTTAAAAGGAATTTGTCATTGGAAAATGACCTATTGTTTAAATTGTGTTTTTATGTTAAGCGGACTTTTTAAGAATTTTGGAAATTTTTTTTACATTTCCATGTCATTATCTATATTTTGAACAAAATTCTGGCTATTTAGCCTAAAAATGTAATGATTCTTCCTCTTGTGAGTAATTTTTAGTAGTTTCCTCATTATACACTTAGACCTCCTTCCTGACTACCCGACTCCCAAAGCAGCTATCTTCTCTACTCTGCACGAAGAGACAAAAATCCGAAACAGGTTGTAATAAGATCTGGCTTGGCTAAAAATCCTTTTGCTTTCTCAAGACTCGTGGGTCAAAAGAAAATTGAGGAAATTTTTACAACCAACAGAGGGCGCGTGGGCTTCTAGCCCTTTTCCAAATGCTTGAATAGGGCAGATGCTAAGTAGAGGGCGAAAAGGCAAAACAAAAACTCTACAAGCCGTTCGTTTGGTGCTCTCCTTAAGGAGAGATCTTCCCTTCCTGTATCACAGTTAGAGTCACCATCACAGTTCACAACTGGAAATGGTCACAGCTCCCCCTCTCCTCCTTCCTACACACTGTTTTCTTCCCAGTTCACAGAGCCTGCCCTAGAATACTCTTCCATAGAGGCCATTGAGTCGGATCCTGTTGACAGGCTCCTGTGTCCATGAAGCTGCTGTAAAGCATCTGTAAATGCTGTTAAAAAATAGCTGAGGTAAAATGGCTGCTCCCAGAATTTTATACAGAAAACAGAATAAAATAATTTACAAACAGAAAATAAAAACAGCAATGAAGACAAGAATACATATCATTATCTGGTTTCAGTTAATAAAGACAGTATTACATGATACTTTCTTTTTAAAGCGTCTATCTCCAACTCAACCATCTCTTTCCAGATCCCTTGCTTGATAATGTTTAAGGGCCTTTGTATAGGAGCTTCTCACGCAGGTTTTTACCACACATTAATGTAAGGAATGCAGCCAGCTAGGACTGGGGATCCTCATTCCAGGGTCCCCACAGCATCTGCTTGGACTGCATCTATGGTACATAAAACATACTTTCTTGTCATAGACCACCAATATGTTACATATCATCTCCTAGCTTTTGGTTTGCAACATATTGCCAGTGACTGATCTGAAAATAAGTTATAGGTTCTAGTATCTAAAAGGCATTTTATTCTATATGTTAAAAAATACTGATACCATCAATGTATGTCTTCTTAAATTACATATTAATAGATTTTTCAATTATCAGGTTTGTTATTATTGTTAATAATTATAAAGGCTTTTTTCACAATATACAATGTTGATCTAAGGTATATCACCCAAGTATACCCATACTGAGTGGTATCACACATAGGGTGCCATGTTAAACAGAACATACCGCATGGTAAATAGTTTTATGTAAATATATATATAATATATGTATACAATATATATATATATATATGTATATATATATATATAATTATATTTATATATATATATATATATATATATATATATATATATATACACTGTATATTATCTATGCACTATTTTCCATAAGGGTAAGTTCACAGGGCATGGTGTTTCAGTTCAGAGATGGAAGGAATCTGAAAACTGACTGTCAACCATCCCCATAGACTTCAATAGAAAATCCCAGCTGCAGTCTAAACAGTTCAGATTTTCAGATGGTCAGATTTCAAATTTGGAAACCTAAAAAAACCTAACACATGCAAATTCTTCCGTCCGGTTTTTGGGCAGAAATTGCCCAGTTCAATGATTAAAGGGACGACTGAATCCGCAAACTGCGGCCATGAACTGTTACCCTTTCCTTTAAAAAAAAAAGATAAAATACTAGTCGGATTCTTTAATCAGAATCCGACCAATATTCTATCAATGCCGTGTGGCTTTATTCTAACAGTGCAGCACACTGCGCTATTACATTGAACAAAGAAGAATAAGTTTCAATGTTTATAAGAGCAGAGGCCAAAACTTTTTCTATTGGGTAATGGAATGGATACTCTTACATTATATGACATTCAAGCTTTACCAGTGCATACAATTACTGGACACTGCAAATGCAGTTTGAAAAGAGCTTATAGGGGTTGTCTCACTACAAGGATTGCTTTTTATGTTAAAGATCTTGCAAAAACAAGTCACTTTGCAATATATGTAAATTAACCGTGTTCAAACCTATTCCATGATATCCCCCTTGTATGGGCAGCATCAGTTCCTCAGGTCGCTATAGCTACAGACCTGCTCATCTCTCTGATGGGCCAGCATGTTGCTAGCTAACAGGACCCGGCTCACTGAGTAATAGAACATAAACACGCCCTAATTCGAAATGAAACCAAGAAAACAGGACTGAGGTAAGATGAATTAATGTAGTGAGACAACCCCTTTAATTGGAACTGAACCTACTTTGTGTTGCTCTTCCACATAAATTATCAATAAAATACATCTAAGCTTGTTGCTGTAACGTTTAAAAACAAGGAACACTGTGGGGCATGAATGATTTCGCAACCCAGTGTATGTGTGTGTGTGTGTATATACAGTATATATATCATACATGCCAACTCTCCCGTTTTTGGCGGGGGGTCCCGCTATTTGGGGTTCCCCCCGCCTTCCCGGGGGAGTTGGCATTTCTCCCGCCGCCAGCAGGCGGCAGGGTCCTTTAAATGGCCCGGCGCCGGAGCAGCGCTGGTGTGCTACTCGGCGCCGCTGGTCCCTTCCCACGGGCGGGTGAAGCGGGCGCAGGGTCCGCTCACCCGCCCGGGTCTCACTGTGCAGGAGGAGGCAGGAGGGCGCGCTCCCCCCTCCCTCCTCCCCCTGTATGTCCGGCGCCCTTGCGCGCCGTGCATACAGGTCAGCGGCGCAGGGGAAATGACGTGCGGCTGCTCTCATTCCCCCTGCGTCGCTGAGGAGATCGGGCAGAAGCCTGGCCGGAGCTGCAGGAGCCTGGTCAGGTAAGTGGAATTTGTTATTTTATTTTTATGAACTACATGGGGGGCTCTGCCTGGCTACAATGGGGGGGGGTCTACCTGGCTGGCTACAATGGGGGCAATATCTGGCTGGCTACAATGGGGGCAAGTACCTGCCTGGCTACAATGGGGGCAATACCTGGCTGGCTACAATGGGGGCAACTACCTGGCTGGCTACAGTGGGGCAATACCTGGCTGGCTACAATGGGGGCAATACCTTGCTGGCTACAATGGAGGCAACTACCTGGCTGGCTACTAAAGGGGGCAACTACCTGGCTGGCTACTAAAGGGGGCACTACCTACCTGGCTGGCTACTAAAGGGGGCACTACCTACCTGGCTACTAAAGGGGGCAACTACCTGACTACTAAAGGGGGCAACTACCTGACTATTAAAGGGGGCACTACCTGGCTACAAAGGGGGCAACTACCTGGCTAACAAAGGGGGGGCATCTACCTACCGTGTTTCCCCGATAGTAAGACAGCGTCTTACATTCTTTTTACCCCCAAAAGTCCCACTATGTCTTACTTTCGGGGTATGTCTTATATTGGCAGGTATATGGCCCCATACGCAGGTAATAGGCAGGTATATGTCCCCCATACGCAGGTAATAGGCAGGTATATGTCCCCCATAAGCAGATTATAGGCAGGTATATGGCCCCATAGGCAGGTATATGGCCCCATAGGCAGGTATATGGCAGGCTGTAGGCAGGGTATAGGGCCGGCTGTAGGCAGGTATAGGCAGCTGTAGGCAGGTATAGGCAGCTGTAGGCAGGTATAGGGCAGGTATAAGGCAGGTATAGGCAGCTGTAGGCAGGTATAGGACAGGTATAGGCAGCTGTAGGCAGGTATAAGGCAGGTATAGGCAGCTGTAGGCAGGTATAGGGCAGGCATAAGGCAGGTATAGGCAGCTGTAGGCAGGTATAGGACAGGTTTTGGGCAGTGTAGGCGGGTATAAGGAGGTTAGGCGCTGTAGGGCAGTAAGGGCGGGTAAAGGCGTTTTCCCCGGACACTGTCCTCACTGGGCCCCTTCAGTATATGCACTCCCTGAGGAGCCGCATATGCTGAAGCCCTTCGGCGCCCGGGGGGGCCTCCCGCGCCCCGAAACGGGAGCGCAGACAACGTAGTTTATAGTCTTACTTTCGGGGAAAAACGTCCTTACATTAGGCAAAACCCCCCTTTTAAACTCCCCCTACCCCCCTTTACAATCGGGGGTTTTACTATGGGGGAAACACGGTAGCTAAGAGGGGGGAACCCACCTTGCTACAAGGGGAGCAAAACCTGCCTGTAAGGGGCATACCTGGTTTTGGGGGGGGTACAAACCTGCTATAAGGGGCATCTACCGGCTTTCTTCAAAGCTTTATGTAGTTGGGGTTTAGTGGGTGGGTTTTTTTAAGGGCGTGGCACACAAAAAGAGGGGCGTGTCCATGAAAATTTTTGCCGTGGCGCGTTACCGCCCCCTCCCTTTTTTGATCTCCTGCTTTTCCATTTTAAAAATTTTGGCAACTATATAATATTTATATATATATTAATTAATTATAATGAATATTATATAATGGGAAATTTGGGGGGAGGTGTGAATAATAAATAATATTATTCAGGTAGACAATGTATATTTGATTTCTTTATATATTACTTGTTGTCTTTTTTGTTTGTTTTTTACAGTTGGATAAATAAAAATAAGTCAGTTGTGCTTTAAACAAGACAAAGTAACTTATCAAAATCACTGTTTCATCTGTTAATTAATACACAGCGGCTTCCACCCCCACCGGCTCCAGACTGTTGTATGATTTAAATTTTTAAATTTCTGCCCCATAAGTAACATACTTCTTTTAAATAACGGGGCATATACCTTGGATTCCGGGAATTCTACAATTGGGGCCCAAGTGATAATGTGCTTTAATTTAAAAAGTTTTTCCCATTTGAAAAGCCATATTGAAACTGGAAGCTTCATAACACGTCTCAAATGTTATAAATTATTAGCGGTCAGGGCGGCTTTTGCAAACCATGTGACATTTTCAGTAAGATAGCTACCCCCCAGGAGTTATCATCAATTTTCATCCCCAGGGAAACCCCTGAACAGAACGGGGGCTTTTAAAGTACTTTACTGCAGTAAAATTTTTGTAACTTGGACGGTTGTGCTGTTTATATTATGCCATCACTTACTAAGAAAGAGTTTTTTTGGAGCAAAAAAATTGACCCCCCTTACTAAAACGTAGCATATAAATACAAAATTTTTTAAAAAATATTTTATAAAAAAAGATATATGGGAAATTATTCACGACAAACAATAAGACTGCATACTTAAGGCTATTTTTCAAAAACGGTGTATTTCAGGGGTAATTACGCCCCGAAATTTTAACCCGGGGGCGGGGGGGGGGGCGGGCGGGGGCGGGGGGGCAGGGGGGCAGCACTTCGCCGGCCCACAGATTAAATTTTTGCCAGCGGCGCGTATACGCCGCTAGAATTAAACATTGTCAATTATCCCCCCCCCCGGGGGTGAAGGGGGGAAAGGTAACCATATTCTCTATGGAAACGGAATACCGTAATGAAGGGGGGGCCGTTTTCGGCCCTAATTGGCCACTTGGGCCCGAAATTTACGGACCGAAATACGGCCCATTTTAAGGGGTTTGTGAACATGCCTTAACAGTGCCATCAACAAATCCATGCCACATGTCTATTCTTAATATGTTGCCGTTTTAATAAATAAGTCACATATGAGGTCAAATAACAGAATATTCCCATATTGTCCTCCTTTCGCAAAAAAAAAGTATTTGGGGCGGTACTTTGGTACTTTCTATATTCACTTCTATGTCAGTTCTGAATACAGCCAAGCGTATTTGCAGCCCAAGCAGAAGCAAGGCATGATGTTGGGACATGTGATGGAAATACCTTTTAATAGAGGTTATTGAACGTATTTAAAAAAAAAAAAAAATTACAAAATGAGCCCAGAAAGATTACAATTTCAAGGCCCAAACAACAAGCTACATTTGTAAAGCTTTCTTTTTTTTTGTGGGTTTTTTTTATAAAAAACTGGTTTTTAACATTTTTTCTTTACTTTTTTAACGGATATTCTACGATCTTGCAGGTGTACAGCAGTGCATACTGGGTGCTGAATACACCCCGCTTTTTCAAAGTATGGGGGCCCGGCCAGCGTTTTATTCTGAGGCGCTTCAATGAAACCTTTCCCCGGTGAATAGCCCATTTAATGCTATGATTTTAAAACCGATTTTAAAAGGTTTGGGGGGACTTCCAATTTCGTGCCAAAGTGCCCCGCAAAACGCCTGTTAAAAAACCTTAAGAACCAACTTTTTCAAGTACTCTTCAAAACCATGTGTTGTAGATCTTTGTCAAAGTGGATGGAGAGTGTGGCATGAACCATCAGATTGTACTAAAGATATTCTGCTGATACCTGCTAAGAGCATCTTCCTTTACCTCAATCACAGAGAAATGTTCCAGAGCTCCATCTTCTTTTGTTGTGAGGTCAGAGTACCTAATGTATTATGCCTTTGGTGACATAATGATTGCTTCCTTTAATTTGGGTGCGGGTCATGTTTTTGATACTCCTTTACCCCCTTGGCATTAATAGAAAGTGCATTTTCACTAATACATTTTTCATATCTGAACATTCTCCAAACTTTCAGTTGCCCAATGACCTATAATGACATATAGTAAAAATCTTTATAAACCATTCTGCAATGGATTTATGTTTATGCTGGCAAAACCAATGTGGATCATGAAATTATAGTAGCAAAGTAAGACAATAGCATAGTTGGATACTTGGCATGTTAGCTGTCCTACTTTTACATCTGAGGACTTGACTAATGAATTCTTAACTAATTGACTTGATATGTAATGGTAGGAAGCCAGGGGCTAAAGTAGGATTAGAAACTCCTAAGTATGTAAAGCTTTGATGTGGCTTTAAATCCATTAAAGTTTGGTTTGAGAAATGGGTTAGAAACGCAACATTTCATCCACGAATGCCTTACATGGTAAGGCTCTTAACAGAGAAAGCACGCAATTCAAAGAGGCCAAGAAAGGTCAGCGTATGTCATCTAGGACAATACAGAACGTATGGTTGAAAGTATGGCAACCAACATAACAGAAGATTTTTAAAAACCTCTCTCTAAGACAATAAGGGTTCATTTTATATTAGACTACTTGAACAAAGAGGCTTAAACTAAGGGACCACTGATATTGTAGGAAAAACAATACATCTCCAAACAATACTTGAAAGAGTGAAGAGGTCTCCAACCTGGAATGGCACATTGTGGATGTCACCATGTGCTCCACGGTCCTTTATTGGGACCATGGTCCATTGTTTCTGTTCCCCCATGGTCATCCTCACCCTCCCCACTCCCCACTTCCCAGACCCCGACTACTCCGAAAATTTGACCTTGCTTGTGTCCAACCCTTTTTCCCTTCCTGCGGTAAGCCCTGACCCTCCGTGAGTGACCTGACCACGTTTGCCTTCCGCCAGCCCTGACCTTTCTGCCTACCTACCAACCACGCCTTGCCTGCTCCTCCTGTACCACAACTGTACAAGTCCCAGCAGTAAAGTCCATCTACCTCTGCGGTTCTCCAGGGCCTTCTATGGCTGTAGCTCTATACTCCCATACTGAAATCATTCACTGGAGACAAAAGTGCCATGCCTAGTGTCTCATGTCTCTTCGCTTGGTGCAACCCGTTTCTCCATCTAAGCCCTCTGTCTCGCTTTCAGGCCTTCCATCTCCAGATCAAGAGTTTGCAGACGTTTTAAGTGAGAAATAAGCACAGACTGTGCTGTCACACTCCATTGATTATTACACTTTATCATACATCCATTGACTTAAATGTACAGAAAAATAATAAATTAGCAAAATGAAAGCTGCAGTTCAATTGACATTGGCAACAGAATTATTTTTACACCTTCTTTCCCTTTTTACCCTTGGCGTTTACAACATTTTACAATTCTTGTAACACCAGTTGTCATGAAACTGGAAATTAATACATTTCTCTAATTTACTGCATCTCTCTATAGCTTAGGTAACAAGATTTTGCATAATTTCATGTCTTTCTCTTTTTCCAGTCAGCTCACCAGTTGTTGCATTTCTTCCATTTCATCTGATACAGTGACCTAGATGGGACAGGCAGCTCCATCCTGATATGCAAATAGACAATGGTGTTGTGAGTCTGGGAAGTCTTCATGGGCAGAAAAAACACTTCATTTATATTTTGTGCCTTACATGAATAATCTACCAGAAAAGCTTTAAGTCACTTAGCAAAAGCCAGGGAAGGCTAATTAGTAAAAGATAAAAATAATTCAACATGAATGTCTCATTGGTCCTAGAAGTGTATACTGCTGAAAAATTGTACATTTTTTTTCTTTTTTAAAACAAGTTAAAGGGGTTTTGCCATGAAGTAAAATTGACGTGGGAAGTTTGTAAACTAAATAATAAACATTTTCACCATTTATCATTATCGAAAATTCTGGACCGTTTCTGTCTTAGCTGCTCCTTTCGTGATCCATTGTTTACAGCTTGTCTCCAGGGTATACGACCAGGTCTGAGAGTGTCTCAGTCCTGGTCGCACATGCTCAGACATCACCTCTCCTCTCAGGCAGCTACTAAATGTTCAAACCCCAGGTGCTGTCACTCTACTCCTGTCCTCTGTGCTCCTTAGTAATTACTCAAACAGTGCAAATAAATTAAAAAAAGAAACCTCAAGGAGATCTGTGCATTGATAAAGAGAAATAAAATCCATGGGTTTGGTTCCTGCAGGGCTTTGAACCGAGGACCCTTGTGCATGGAGGCAAAAGTTTTACCTCTGAGCTACAATGTAGCTACTTACAGTTCTACATATAAACAGACCTTCTTTGACTAAAAAAGGAAAGACCTGGTTTGATGCATCCTGCTGGTCACAATAAATATGCAATTCAAACACATCACACATGTCCCCTTCTGAGCACACAGAGCTGAAGAGCAGGATACAGGAGGTATGAAATGAGATCGTGGCAAAACCCCTTTAAATCTACACAAATCTGCATCTGCATATCCCTTATGCCAATTACATCCCCTTAGGAAATAGCTATAGAGTATTGTAGAGTCTATGCTGTCTGTGTCCAGTAGCCACAACTAAGGTCACTGTATTTCATAGCCTGTGGTTTGCTCATGGGAAAGGTTTTATGTAATTGTTCTTGTTACGTTTGGATAATCCCAGCAACCATTGTCCATGAACTCAGCTAGCTTAGATTATTACATGCGTTCTTTTATCTGAGCTATATTTAAAGAAAGCTATATTTCAAATTCTGAACAATTTGCATGTGAAGAATTGCCATTAAACTGGAATGTCAGTAAGCCTCCAAATAAGTTCACAGTTACACCCACCCAAAAGAAGTTTATCAAGCAAACAGAAGACAACTTGGTATTGTTGAATTTTATGAGAGTTCCTGTCCTGTGATTCACGAGGTATTTAAATCCAGGATATAAAGTACCATGACTGCAGTTATGCTGAAAGGAGTCAACAATAAAGTAATAAAAGTGCCGTTCTACTGAAATTGTATTTCTAAGGCTATTGTGTAATAGATAATAAAATAGTCCAAAATAACATTGTAGGGAAATTTAGTCACCATATGGATGCATTCACTAGTCATGCGTTACAAAACTAATTGCCTTATGATGGGGGAATTTCTTGCTTAATAGTAAAATAATAAAACAGAATCTACAGTAAGTATAACCATGTAAGGAATTAAACACTGCAATGTGCATATCAAATTAAAACCTTTGGGCAAGCTAAGATGATTTCTCTTTTGCTGATTTCTTAATAGCCTGAGTTGGTCAAAAACTCAATTTACAGAACAAGGCTAACCTGCCATCTTCTAAGTAAAATATACATTCTTACTGCCTGAGTAACGAAGATACACTCAGGATAGGATATACCATCTGAGTGGAAGAGTTCTAAGGCCATCTCTCCTTAGCAGTGGTTTCTGGTCGGATTTTCAGCAGATTTAGTATTTAGGCCACAATAGAATATCCAAGCTGTTTTCTACACAGGACAGATTTTCTATTGTCAGATTTCAAAACCGCTGGCTTCTAACAGAATATAGAACATTTTATATATTTCGGTAGATTCCCATATATTTCTGTGTACTAGGCTGGCTAAAATCCGACCACTTTTTTTGTGCAAACCCACGCCAAAAACTGCGGTACGGCGAAGATAACATACCGTCTGATTTCTGACTGCATTTTAACTTCTGCTGTGTAGACATAGCCTAACTGCCAAGACCATCTCCAGTTCTTAGAAAGTGGTTGTCTGGTGTTCCTGGAGATCAAGCAATGGGTGTCAATTTCTAAGATGGTCTACACAGATCTGAATGCTTTTTATAAACACATCCAGATTTTCCTAATATTTTTGACTAATTATACACCAAGCAATATACAGGCAGTCCCCGGGTTACGATCGGGATAGGGAGTGTAGGTTTGTTCTTAAGTTGAATTTGTATGTAAGTCGGAACAGGTACATTTAGTAAATCTACTTCCAACAGAATTTTTTTTTTCGTTTTGGATAGTGCAGGGAAGGGTTTTTACATTTGTTTTGCTGTCTGTGCCCCTGTTAAGAAGATTTCACCTCAGTCTCACCTCATGTGCTACTTTGGCATGCTAGAACTTTCCACTATTTGCTGTGAAACATGGAACTACAAGTGCCAGCATGCCCCATAAGTCTCCATTTGTAAAAAGGGGAAAAATGTCATTTGGAAAGGTGTAAGTCGGAGTCTGCCTGTATTGTCATTTTGACTTGACTTAAGTATTAATCAATCATTAGCTGTCTAAAAGCAAATGGTAGATCATCAAATATTTGATGAATTCACTGAGATGAACTTTATGATGCCACATTTTTATCTCCAACTGTGCTACTGCAGGAGCAGCTGCAGTGGCTAATACAAGGCTCATTTTCTCAGGGGACCTAGTCTGCCTGGCCCCATACGCAATATAGGTCCGAAATCCTTACTAATGGTGAATATACTGTGGGACAGTGCTTTCAAAATGCCCAGAACACAATGTTGATAGAGTGCCTCTGACCAACTCACTAATCTCTAGGTACATAGAGAACAACAGCCAAATGGAAGAAGCATTAAAGGGGTTGTCTCACTACAAGTTAAAGATCTTGCAAAAACAAGTCACTTTTCAATAAATGTCCATTAACAGTGTCCTACCTATTCCTAGATATCCCCTCTTGTATGGGCTGCATCAGCTCCTCAGGTTGCTATAGCCACAGACCTGTTTGATCTCTCCTGATATGCTGTCAGTACTGGTTGCTATAGCTACAGATCTGGCTTCTACTGCAGCCTAGTGGAAGCCAGTGAACACGCCCCTGAATTCAAAATGAAACCAAGAAAACAGAACTGAGGTGAGATGAATCAATGTAGTGAGACAACCTCTTCAAGGATCTGAGTAAGAGGGTGAGATTAGAGACTAAGATGCAGGGAGGAAGTTTTGGAGGAAGAAGAAAGCTGGCTCACAGAGGAGACCATTGCAAAGGTAGGCCTTAGTAGACCATAGTTTTAAATACTTCACCAGATAGATTGTACGTCCCTGCAAAAAAGAGGCAGAAGGTCAGGCTTTGTAATGGAGTCAGCCAGGAGATGCTTGATTGACAGCCCTTAGGCAGGGATACGTCACAAAAAAACATCGAAAATGCCAAGCATGCTCTGTGTCTTCTAGTTCTCGAACATGCACAGTGTAGCTGAGTGTACATGCATTTGCTCTACAGTCAACCAACCTCCAAGAAGCTAATTTGCATTAAATGTGTGTGGCAATCAAAGATTTTATCTTTTGCATGCTTAGAAAGCAATTTATCCACACTATGGGAGACATGTATGATCGGCGTTTTCGCCAGTTTTCTGGCGTATAATGCGCCTCTAGGTGCCGGCTCCGCTGTCGGACGCACCTCCCCTATGTGTTAGGCGCATTAGGCGAAAGCGCCTAACATAAAGAGGCGTGCTGTGGGCATTCTGGGGCGGGACGCACCACATTAGAAAATACCGACGCATGTATGAATGCGGGTCGGCAAAGTGAGGCGCATTAAAGCTCTGACAGGCAGACCAATTTCAATATGGTCTGTCTGTCGAAGGCGTCGAAGTTTGCCCCGCATGTATGAGTGCACTTCAGCGCCGACATACATCAGGCGCAGTTTTCACGGAAAAAAACCTGAAAACAGGCGCTACAACACGCCGATCTTTATACATGTCCCCCTATGAGTGCATACCTGAAAATAAAACTTAACTCTATTGATCACAATTATTTCCCTCTAGTAGTATTTAGTAAGGTCTGTCTGTAAGCAGAGGTAACATATTTAATAC
Source organism: Phyllomedusa bahiana (assembly GCA_025379985.1). Classification (NCBI taxonomy): domain Eukaryota; kingdom Metazoa; phylum Chordata; class Amphibia; order Anura; family Hylidae; genus Phyllomedusa; species Phyllomedusa bahiana. The sequence continues at coordinate 28,278 of JAODAL010001193.1, read as the reverse complement.
TTGTTGTAGGATACACTCTTCGGACTTCGCCCTTGGAAGATACTCAGTGTATTTCTTTGGATGCCATAAATAATATTCTTTTAATTAGAAAAGCTCTAAGGAGTCTAAAATAAATGAGAGAAACATTCCATCTTAAATTCTTCAATCACTAAACAGGAACCCATCAGATAGAATGTGATATACAAGTCAAATGTCAGAACAGGAAAACCATTTGTGTTTTCTAACATCCCATTTATCAAAAGTGAATGACTCGGCATAAGATAAAATATGTAGCTAGAGAAAACCAGGGTTACCCTATGACATACTTAAGAATTCACAATCTCTACAGTCTCTAGACTATTTCTGTTTCAAACATCTTATCAGATCTCTGTTCCATGGACCACAATGATGCAAGCTCATGTGTTGGGCTACATCTTCAGTGCACAGTAATGAAAATAATAAGAAATTAAGGGTAAATCTTGTATGCATGTGAAAGCTCTAAGAATGCCGTCTTAGCCATAAATACTGTGGCTTTTCGTCTGAGTTTAAAGAGGTGAGACCATATGAATGTAAACACATTAACATCAGTATAACTGGAAACATCCAAACCACAATATAGTAAGAAAGCCGTGTTAATACCACATGATAGAACTGCTGGGTTAGGTTACAAAATATACTTCCAGCATCTCCCAAACCTAGGGTCTATAAATGCATACACACACATATAGATCTGGTTTCTCTGCAGCATTTTCTGGTGCATTGTGAATTTCCTCCTGCTTTGATTTCAGATGGACTGAGTGAAGTTTATTATATTACAATTAAACTAACAAAAAAGAGCCCCATTTTCTGGTTACGAGTTTGAATAGCCTCGAGGTTTCCCCTTGACCGCAGTCACTGGATGAAAGGATTGAATGGAGTCCCGTTATTTTACGCGGGAAAATGACAAAAGGCAAGAAATGGGGGTTTTGATTAAAATGGCATGAAGCAGGCATGCTTATCAGACTTACAGACTGCGTTAGATCCCACTGGCCACATATTAGTTCCCACATGCTCCTTGGCTAGGTTCATATTGCATTCAGACTGTTTTACATAATGCGTCAGTCAGGAAATTCTTCCAACTTATCAAATATCCTACCTATCGTGCCCATGAACTGTTATGTCTGGCAGATGAATGCATTTGTAGCATATGTTTGGCCTATATAGGTTACTATACTTTTGTCATAGATGTAAAAATTAAAGTCTGCCTTTTTCAATATCCATATCTATACACAGAAAAGAAAAGAATACTCTGGTTAATTCTTTCTTTTACAAAGGGAGTCAATGGCAGATCTATGAAACTCTATAAGTACAGAGTTGGCTTAGTTTGGGAATATAATCTTTGTCACCTATCACATTTTAAAATGTTCGAGTCTGATGTTATAAATACCAGGATCTATTCTTTCTTGGGGTTCTGGATATTAACTCCTACCTGCCGTAGCCTATTTTTATTTGTCAAGTTCCCTTTTCCCTTTCCAGAGCAATAAAAAAATTTTCCCCATCTACATAGACATATGAGGGCTTTTATTTTGCGGGACAAGATGTTCTCTTTAATGGTGTCACTCACCGTATCATAAAATATACTGGGAAATTGCCAAAAAATTCTAAGTGGGGCAAAATGTGAAAAAACATACTTGTGCCATGTTTGCGGGGTTTTGTTTTTACAGCGTTTAATCTTCAGTGTAATAGATGTGTTATCTGTATTCTACTGGTTGATTTGACTCTGGCAGTACCAAACATGTAGGTTTTATTTATGTTTTGGTACCGTAAAAAAAAAAAATCCAAATATTTTATATTTTTCAAATTTTTGATGCAGCATCATTTTCTATGACAAATAAGTTTTTTGTACTTCCATCTATGGACTTGAGGGAGGGGCATTTTTTGCGGGCTGAGGTGTAGTTTTTATTGGTAAAATTTTGGCTTACATTCGATTTTTTTGATCACTTGTATTCCAAATTTTAAGGGACATAAAATTACCAAAAAACGCAATTTTGACGTTTGGAGTTTTTTTCTTCTACAGTGTTCAGCATACTGGATAAATGATGTTATATTTTAATAGATCAGACTTTTACAGATGCAGCGATACCAATTATAACTAACTTTTTTATTATTGTTTATTGTAAAATGGCAAAAAGAAAGGTGATTTGAACTTTTAATATTTTTTATACTTTAAAACATTTTTTTATTTTTTTTTTACATCGAGTCTCCTAAGGCCATGTTCAAACGGCTTAAAATGGGCTGTATTTCGGTCCGTAATTACGCGCCGAAGTGCGCAAATTACGGGCTGAAAACGGCCCAGTCATTACGGTAATTCACAGTTCTCATAGAGAACTATGGATTACGTCTCCTCTCCCTGCTCGGCGAATCCGAGATAATTGACATGTGAATTACCAGCGGTGTATGCGTGCCGCTGGTAATGCAAGTCAATGGGCCGGCGAAGTGCTGGCCCCCCGCTCACTCCCCCGCTCCCACCCCGCCCTCGTCCACACGGCGTAATTGTGGGGCGTAATTACGTCCCGCAGTTAAGCCGTGTGAACATAGCCTTAGGGTGCTTGACCACTATAGGGGCGTGATTGTTAATACAGCCTATTGTATTATATAAACAATGCAATAGGGTGTACCAAGATGGTGGTTTTACTACTTTCTGCCTAGTGCAGGAAGTAGTAAGACGGAGAACATAGCGCCGATAGAAACCTTCACAAGGCTTCCAGCTGCCATGTAAACTGATCTGGGTCCTACAATCTCACCACAGGGGTCCCAAGTGTCCTGCACTTATGCATTGATTGCCACAGCATTTTAGGGATTAAATAGCTGTTACCGGCGGATGTCAGCTGCAATTAGCAACCGGCACCCACTGCCTATGTAGCAGGATAGCCCCTTACTGGTACGTCCAGGATTTCAACCCTCCCATTACATATTAATGGCATCTAATTGGCATGCTATATGTTCTCTGCATAAAATCTAGCTCATATAGGTGTGGTGACCCAGAAGGAGCAGAGGAGGGGATGGGGGTTATAGTTATGTCACGGAGAGCCCTTCTTCCAAACCTCAATTACTTCCCTGGGACCAAACCCAAAGTAAAAATGCGGGGGATTCTGCGGATGCTGATGAGAAATGATGGGAGTACTCCTCCACTTAGTTCCCTGGAACACATTCCTGATTTGGTTTGTTTACCCTTTTCACTGCCTGCATGTGTTAGAGGAAAGTGTTCATGTTCTAATGCAGCAATAAACAGGCAGGAGTCCAAAATCATGTTCAAAACAGATCGGTTTACTTTATGTAAGTTATCAAACCCTGTATAGCTTATCCAGATCAGGTTTGCAATCAAAATGCTTTAGAGAACACATAGCAAGCATGAACCCAGTGCACACAGCTTCCCTGACGTAATAGGAGCTTGAATGCTCACTCCTAATGTCCAGAACTTTCTGTGGTTTAGTAGCATTGGGTTGGGCCTGAGTCTCCAACTCCCAAATAGCTTTGAAGAAGTATGACTTTCCTTTTCACACATTCCACTATATCCAGAGCATTGAGCTGCTAGCAGGTCTCCCCTTCTTGATAACACAGTACTGACTTTCTTTATTCTAGGATAAGGAGTAAGAAATCTGTTCAATGGCCTAAGGTCCAGGGCAGGTCTCCTTAGGTTGCAGGTTAACAAAAGAACAATTTGCAGAACAGTAGCTGAACCCTAGCTGAGAGCACTAGTAGAACACCAGTGCGAGAACACCTTCAGAGCCCTGGAGGGTCTCTGGTGGAACACAATTTAATCTGGTTGCAGGGTAATATATAACCTTAACACAATGATGTTAACTCTTAGGCCATGTCCACACTGCACAGGAAAACGATCGTATCTCCGGCGCTTTTCCTTTTTTAAAAGCGCCGAAGATACGATCGTTCCTCCGACCCCATAGACGGCAATAGAGAAGTCTACACAGCTCGTCTTTTCTCTGCCCATCTTTCGGCAGCGGCGTATTATATAACATGTTGTATAATACGCCGGCGCTTCTCGTTTTCTTGCCATCTTCCCATAAAATACAATTGTATGGGGGACATCAGGAAAACGAGAAGCGACCGCGGTTTTTGCACAGAGCATGACAAAAGCTTTCAGGCCGTTTTTTGTCCAATGCAGTGTAGACATAGCCTTAATAATGTTTCAGAACAGAATTTCTTAGCAAATTTGCTCACATTACACAGAATATTACAGTTAGTAGAAAGTGACTCAGATAACACAACATTTAACCCTGTCCCATCACACAGTCTACTCTGGTAAACCATATAAGCATGAGGGATGAGGATATCAGATCACAATAATTTTGACTCTTTTTATGTTACATGTTATAGTGGGATAGGACTTACAGAACTAATGTATTTATGCTTTGTCCTTTAACATTACCCTTACCCAAAACTGGTTTATGAACAAATAAAGAGACTTTAGAAATACTTTAAATAGATTTTTCAGGTATTTTTTAAATAGTCTTAAGATGCTGGGGCTTAAATAAAATAACAAAACTCATCTTTGTATTCATCCCTATTACATTGCTGATGCTCCCGGCTCTCTCCACTGTCTCCTGTTTACTCCTGGCTGCCTCAGTCTGTGCTATTTTCTCCTTCTATTTTCTGAAGGAAGTGTCCCACCCATGATGTCACACAATAGCACATCAAAAGCTACTGTGCACAAAGTGAACATGTCACACTGTAGGAGGCTTGGGCAGAGAAGGGGCAGATGAGGTTTAACACATTAAATGCAAGGTTATGCACATGGGGAGAAAAAATCTATTTCATGATTACTTGTTAAACGGGAAAAACGCTGGGAAAAAGTGACATGGAGAAGGACTTGGGAATCCTGGTGGACAGTAAACTTAACTGTAGCAGCCAGTGTCAGACAGCAGCTGTCAAGTCAAACAGGATCATGGGTTGTATTAAAAGGGGCATAGATGCACACAATGAGAACATTATTCTCCCATTATACAAGTCACTGGTTAGACCACACATGGGATATTATGTACAGGTTTGGGCACCAGTGCACAGGAAATACATTGTAGAGCTTGAACACGTTCAAAGGCAGACAACAAAAATAATAAAAGGACTGGGTGGACTGCAATACCCAGAAAGATTAGCAAGATTAGGGTTATTTAGTTTAGAGAAAAGAAGACTTCGGGGGGACATAATAAATATGTTTAAATACATCAAAGGTCAATATAGAGATCTCGCTAAAGATTAATTTATACCCAGGAATGTATTAAGAACAAGGGGGCATCCTCTACACCAAGAGGAAAGATAATTTCTACATAAACATAGAAAGGGATTCTTTACTGTAAGGCTATGTCTACATGATATTTGGCAAAAAACTCACTGAAAAACCAAATCCTAAAAACGTTCATAAAACTGTGTTGTTGTTTTTTGTCCACTGCCTGTCAAAAAAAGTCACTTTTTTGCTGTGTTTTTCTTTTTTTTTGTTAATTTTTTACGCACTTTTTTGCAGAAATGCAAAGCATTATAACTGCTATGGATTTCTGCAAAAAACATGCCAAAAAAATGCCAGAATGTCCAGTGCTTTACATAGACTCCAATAGTAAATTTTCTGCCCTGCTCTGCCATTTTTTTTTTTTTTTGCAACATGTTTCAAAAAACGACCAGGAGAAAAAATGAGCAGAAAAAAATGTTCTGTGGAGATAACAGAACCTTTTTTACTATACAAGTCTATGAGACCTCTTTTCAGTCGTCTTTTTTTAGCTTTTTTAGAAATCAAAAAACACTGAAAGGCCCCGTTCACACGGCGGTTTTGCCCGCGGCCAAAACCTCGTCGAACTGTGCCACAAACTCGCGTCTCCCGACGCGGGTTTGCGGCGTGGGCAGTGGGCGTGGTCTTGGTGCGGGAGGGGCGTGGGTTGGGGCGTGGCTTGCGGCGAGGGTTTGCCCCCATGCAAACTAATAGCTGGGGGCAAACCGCGGCGCGAGCCGCGGCCCAGCCGCGCACCACCCGCGACGATGCCCGCGGCAGCACCGTGCAGCCACTGCGCAGAGCACTCTCTGTCAAGAAGTGACAGGAGAGTTCTTCACACGCGCAGGTTTGGCCGCTACCCCGGAGCCGCGGCCAAACCCACGGCGTGTGAAAATTAACGCAGTTTCCAATAGGAAACCATGTTAATAAACTAGGCGCAATTTGGCCGCGGTTTTGGCCGCGGAAACCGCGTTGGAACCCGCGGCCATAACCGCGGCTAAATCCGTCATGTGAACATGCCCAAAAGATAATGTTTTTTGTGTGCAGTGGAGACATAGCCTAAGAGCAGTGAGACTGTGGAACTCTCTGCCAGAGGAACTTGTCATGGTGAATTCACAAAAATGGTCTGGATGCATTTCTAGAGTGTAATAGTATAACAAGTTATAGTGTCTAGGATTCTGGAGAAGTGTCGTTGATCCAGGAATTTATTCGGATTGTCAGATTAGAGTCGCGAAGAATTTTTTTTCCCATAAAATGAGGACAATTGGCTTCTACCTCATGGGGGTTTTTGCATTTATCTGGATCAACACTTTAGCACAACAGGCTGAACATGATGGACGTCTGTCTTTTTTTGGCCTTACAAACTATGTAACTGTGTTGACAACCTCTCTATTCTGAAACAAGGTCCTTCCAAGTATCATATAAGGTTACAGTTTTACTATGAGGTTAGTTTTAAGGTTACTGAAAGGTCCTATTTTTATACAAGGTTTATTATTTTAAGGTTTTAGCTAATTTTGGATGATGAAAATCTAATATGGTATTCAAGGCTTGTAGAGGTTGTGGTTTAGAAACAATTCCTCTATTCAGAAAGTCAGTATTAACGTCCTTTTGTTTTATTATACCTTTTTGTATCACATTAACAATATTAGATTGATGTTAGTCCAACATTGCTAACCTACATACTAAATTCCTTTCAATGGTGTCCTAACGTCCTCTTATATTCTTAGTAGATGTGTATTGAGTTCACACTCAAGCACTTTACTTGAATCACTGGCAGCTTTCCAGATTTTAATTGTCGGAAATAGCCATTTTTTAGCTGACTTTATTTCTCTGGGTAAAGGGTTAATGTTGCTGCATGAGAAAGATTCCTGAATCTATCAATATTTGGATGAAAGGTCTTAAAAGCAAAGAAATAGGGCCACATGTATGAAAACTGTCTAGGTCTAAAATTCACCTGGTTGCCCATAGCAACCAATCAGAGCGCCCATTTCATTTCATATAGTGATCTGGAAAAATGAAAGGGGTGCTCTGATTGGTTTCTATGGGCAACCAAGTGAATTTTAGACCTAGACAGTTTTCATGCATGTGGCCCATAATTGAGTATATAAATAGAAAGATGAGTGAACCGACAGGTTCCAAAGTTATGTCAAAAACGTAACAATTATCGTGGATTGACCCATGTTTTTCCAAAACACTGACAGTTCTACCATTTTTCTTTTCTTGCCATATCAGAAGTGGCACAGCTAAGACAGAGGCATTACTAGTTTTGTGACCTATGCACTACTTCATCTTGCCAATTCAATCCAAAAGGAATGTAAATTTGCACAGGCTACACCTGTCCTACAGCTTTCTTCCATTTTATCTTTTAAAATGTTTGTATTTATTAATATTTCAGTACTGCTCAGCATTTTACAAATGTTACAGCTTTTTTGTGGCATGACTATGAATATTAATATAATGGACACTTAGGATACATTATAAGTTATGCCTTGATGAACACTGCAATCTTTTTCTGACTATTTTGCTGAGTATTGTACATTGTGATAATATGCTCTCAGTGATCCCACAGATTATTTCTCATTTCATAATCTTGGTATTAAAACATTTTAAAGATTCATTTATACTTTATTATCCAACCTCATCTTCTTACTCAGCATTTTACTGTCCTACATAAGAATATACTAAACCTCAGTTCTCTAAAGCCAGACATATGAACATACTCTACTGCAAAATCCTTAAGTATGCCCCATTGTCACGCCGGTCTACCCAGGTCATAAGAGTGCTGTTGGCACTTAGGTTATCTACACTGTTGAGTAAAGGGTAAAATAGCAAGCTTTCAATTGTACTGCAATGTCAGTATAGGAAAAATATGGCATTACACACTTTGGGCTATGTAATGCACATATATGGTGTGTCCTCCAGGAAAAGATATATCATTTTGTGGTCATTTTCCACACATATAGAAGCCTTGTATGGGGAACCTTCACTTTCAAAACAGAATCCCTTAAAGGGGTTGTCTCGCTACAATGATTGGGTTCTAATTAAAAGATCTTTAAAAAACAAGCAGCTTTGCAATATATGTTCATTACAAATGTCCTACTGATTTTGACTTATCCCTGGTAGTAGGAGTGCATCAGCTTCTCAAATCACTATAGCAGCCGACCTGTTGATTGTTATCTCACTGGCTGTCAGTGCTGGTGACTCATCAGCTTCTGAATACAGGTCAGAGCAGAGAGCCCCTCCCGCACAGTATGCTTCTTAGGGAAGGGAGGGGGAGGGCTCTGGCTTCTGTGTCTGTGTGGATTAACCCTGTGTGTGCCTCTGCTCTCTACACAGATTGAGGAGAGCAGAGGTGAGGCTGATCTGTGGACAGTAGATGTGATAGCAGTGAAGTGTGTTACTATAATCATGATGTGTCTGTGGAGCTCTGACTATACTAATAGAACAGATCAGGGGGGCATGTGAACGGTTCATATCCCTCCCTGCTCTGCTGTATTACTGACACATCGTGATTATAGTAACACACTTCACAGCTGCCCTGTGTCTGTTCTGAGAGGGTTTGTTTGTTGTTGCTTGAGATGTCCATGGAGATTTGTAAGCTAAGCAGGGGGCATATGAACCTTTACATCCCCCTCTGCTCTGCTATTAGCATACACAGCTTCACAGACCTCTGCATAATCATAGATCAGCCCTCTCCTGTCTCCTGACTCTGTGGAGAGGAGCAGCAAGTGCTTGGCCATAGTAGCACAGTGCAGCTGATCCAGCATTGAGCAGCCTGCAGCAGACCTAGGCAGGCACACATAGGGTTAACTTTGGCAGCAAACCCCTCGCCCTCCCCCTGCTGTATAGAAGTTACTGCAGTCAGAGGATGAGAGCTGTCTGTGTGCTGAGGGGAGGGGGAGGAGAAGAGGCAGACAAGAAGCATGCCCCTGAATTCAAAAATCCTATGCTGCCAGACAAACTGATGTAGGCTGAAAGCCTGTAGTGAGACAACTCCTTTAACTATGTATTTAAAAAGGTGAGATATTAATGACATATTGCTTAGATATTTTGGCCGATATTTCCCGACACGCCGACGCCAGTTTTTGGTCTATTTTGCGGCAAAACCACTTTTAACACCATATTCTTGATGTAAATGAACTCGATAGGCGCATTACATACACTACCAATGATACGCTATGTGCCGCGATTTGCGCAATGCGCCTTTATTGGCGCAATGCTCCTTTTAGGTGCATTAAGTTTTCTATGCAAGGTATACCCGACGCCAAAATTTTGAGAGAATCTGACTTTCTGGCGCACTTTACACTGATTTAATGTGCCTAAAACTGGCGTGGAAACGCCAATTTTCTGACATGTTGCCCTTAATCAGTTTATCAATGTTGATGACCACAGAAATGTGGACCAATTTATGATTTTAAAATCTCTTTTGGTGTCTATATTCTCTTTATTTAGACTAATGTATAGCCTGTATATGTCTGATAATGTCTATTGGATGTCTATTAACATGCTACTGACAGGAGGCATGTAGTTGAGTGCTGTTCAGGGGCAAGCTATTAACAAGAGAGTAGCTGCATAAGATGGTACCTAAACACAACAAAAAGAAGTGCGGAATCTCCACAGCACCTGAGGACACCGCTTTGCCCATTTCCAACTTTTTTGCGTCGCTGGCCGATCTCTCGACTGCTTCCAGGAATTCTTCCCCTGCACGGACGCCATCTTCCCTGGGGACAAGGCCGGAGATATACCTATCTGAGGCATCACAGCCAGTAAGCTCCATAGAATCAGATATTCTCCAGGGGGGACTGAGCCGCACCTCACCGTTGGTCCTGAAGAGATAAGAGACCTTCAGAGGGGGTAGAGATCTCACCTGCTACCATCTTGCAAAATGCTGGGAGTACCCTGCTTATGTCCCTTTGAGAATAGAGATAAAAAGGGGGCTCACACTTATTGCCCCTATGAAGTGCCCAAACAATAAGTAAGGAGGAGAGAGTCCTTCCTCATCATTAGCAGACTCTGTACCAGACCCTCTGGAAGGCAACAGGTTGAGCCCGCAACTATTTACCCCTATGGCTATGTCTACACTGCATCAGAGAAAAAATGGCCCCAAAAGTAGTGGTTCTCTCTCTGATGCAGGACCGCGGCTTTTGTCACGCTTTGTGCAAAAGCCGCGGCCGCTTCTCATTTTCCCGACGTCCCCCATACAATAGCATTGTATGGGAAGACGTCAAGAAGACGAGAAGCACTGGCGTATTATACAACATGTTGTATAATACGCCGCTGCCGAAAGACGGGCAGAGGAAAGACGAGCTGTGTAGACAGCAACTCGTCTTTTCTATTGCCGTCTATGGCACCACAGTGACGATCGTATCTGCGGCGCTTTTAAAAAACGAAAAGCGCCAGAGATACGATCGTAATCCTGTGCAGTGTAGACATAGCCCAAGTCATTAGGTGCAGACCCCTCCACATGCCTGGTACCGCAGCAATATTCCCTCCAGTGATATACACTCAAAAAGGGATGCCATAGCCATCTTTCAGTTGCCCTCTCATCTGAGACAAGCTCATTTACCTGCAATTATTCCTGCAGAAGAAGCCATGGCAAAGCTTAACAGACATCCAGAGCTACAAGCGTTACTTTCATTATTACCCGCTATTAGTGACCTGGCAGCTATGGCACAGGATTTAAAAGTGGCATGACCTTCATGAAGTGAAGTCTGATATCACAGCTATACAAAGTAGAGTCCAGTGTCTAAAAACCTTTCAAGCAGCGGTCCAAAATTCTATTGCTGATTTGCAAACTGCCATAGCGAATCAAAGAGCGCTAGACCAAAATATGGTCGATCACCTAGACGACCTTGAAAACAGAAATATAAAAAAACAACATTAGGACACGGGGACTGCCAGTATCCATCAAAACACAAGACAAGGCTATGACTCTCACTAAAATCTTTAACTCATTTCTGAAGAAGAAAGAAGATCTTATTGAGATAGACAAGGCGCACAGGGCCCTGAGACCACAAAGCCAGAACAAATAATGAGGAAAGCGAGACTTGCTCAGGACATCACCTACGAAGGGGCCAAATTATCGGTCTTTCCAGACCTTTTGAGACGTACACCGAGACTGAGAACAGCCCTCAAGCCAGTTCTTGCTATCCTACAATTGCACCATATACCATACAGATGGGGTTATCCTTTCTCATTACAATTATGACGTGCAGAGGAAAATTCTTGCCTTTCATAAACCCAGCAGACCTGTCAGCTCTTCTTGAGGCCTTTGAACTGTCGAATATACCTCTGCCTGACTGGGATTCCTTGTTTGCTTCCTCGCTTATTAATAAATTTAAAGCGACTGAGGACTCTCCTAAATGTTCGGGGTCGACGGGGACCCCAAAACCTCCAAGAGTATGCGAAGTCCCAAGAAAGCCCGAGTACATGCTGTCTTCACCCAAGTACACAAAAAGTGCCACAGTGTTACATAAAAACTACACAAAAATTGAGTCTGTCGCAAGCACTGTCACAAAAAAAGCGACTAGTGCTGGATCATATATGCACTATATAAATAAGAATCATCATCATTATTCTAAGCACCCCTGTAAGCCTTATTTCTATCTCCTCCAGTCAGAAGGCACCTGCAAGGTCTATTCGCCAAAGTTAGACGAGAGCCAGTCTTGATCCTGGCATCAGTCTGTGTGATAATTCCGAGCGTGAGTCAAGACACTCTAAAACTAGGTTGGCTTTCCCAAAGAGAGCCTCGGCTGCAGAAGAGAAAGGAACCTGAGCACCACGCATTCCCCCCACCAGACCTCAAGAGGGACATCCCAGAAGGGCACCGCATTCCGAAATCCTATTGACAAATAGTAACAGAGAACACACAATGAGATTAAAAAATAAATAAATATGTGTGCAGTGAATACTGCCCGGACATCCATCATTATCAACCTACCCATAAAGCCAAGTAATAGAGGTGTGTGCTAAATTGAAAAGTTGAAGTACAGTGCAAAGTGTCTGCACTCAAGAGGATCCAGTCAGTTCAGGCACCCCCGGTTCACCACTCATGAGGCACTTTGAGTGTCAGGTTTTTTAGATGTCATGGCTTCAATCCTGTTGTGCCGGTTGCATACAGTCCGCATGTGTCATACAGCCCTGTGTTCACCCAGAAAGATACCCCAGCGTGTATTGTACCTGGTCAGTCAGTGTCCATAACCACTAATAAGAACAGATACCACACTTAGGGAGACATGTATGAACGCAGGCGCATCGAAGTGAATAGTCGAGTCTCGTTTTCAGTGTATAATGCACCTGATGTATGAAAGTGGTTTTTGTGCTGTCATAAATGGTGTGTAAAGTTCGACGAGCCTCGCCTATGTGTTAGGTTCATTATAGAACTTAGGCGCATAAGTAATGCACCTAACATGTATTAAGGTTATAGATAGGTTGGAAATAAGAAAAAAAGCATTAGAATAGCATGAATAGAAACTATGGGACTGATCCTGCTTGGAGGACCACAGGTCCAAAATCTGAACAACATAATCAATGGGTTATTTAGTTTAAGATGATATGAATTTTAAATACATTTTATAGGAGATATTTCTATATTTTGGGGATATTCTATATTTTGATATTACTTTTATATGATCATATTTTTCATTAAATTAAATTATTAAATTTTATATAGTTTGATAATTATAATAAATTACTTTTTATTATTGTGCTGGTATAAGTTGAGAAATATTGGACATTTTTGCCCCTTACAGCAAATCTAGCTCCACTTCGACTCCTCAGGCTCAGGCAGACCACATTCACATAGGTCTGCCTGTTGGAGCAGAAATGCGCCTCGTTTTGCCGTCCCGCATTCATATATGTGTCTAATATTACAAATGTGGTGCGACACGCCTCTATAACGTCCCCAGAACACCCCTTCATGTTAGGCGCATTCAAAAGTGTCAAGTCTTATGAACAATGCGCCTAATACATACATACGGTGCATTAGACATTGTAGCAGGCACAGTTAGGTGCATTGTACACCAGAAAAAGGGTGAAAAACCATTTCATACATGTTGCCCTTAATCTGAGCCAAAAAGTCTGATTAATACTGGGCAATGTTATTGTGGACATCTTTTTTTCTTATTTAAAAGTCTGATTATAAAAAAATCTGAAGAAGGAGGCATAGCCTGTGAATTATAGCTGCTCCATGCATGCTACAGTTATATAGTTGGATTCTGGATACTGGACAGTACTACCATTACTTTGTGTGTAATACAAAGACTGAATGGCATTCCACTAAGCTTTATTTAAAGGATGTAAATTAAGAGGTGTGTTGTGATGGCTTTTGGGTGCGGCTTATCTTTAAATTGGGAAATGTGATAACAAGAATCTGTGCCTTAAGGGATAGTTTCCATATGATTGTGTTTAGGCCAGCATGTTCTTTACACTTTAAACTAACTTTTTCAACCTCTCTCTGGGACTTAGCTTCGAGTGACATTGAGTAGTGGGAAAAAAACATAAAAAAGAATAATATCCTCCGTATTCACTTGTCAGGAAGAAAAACGTAACTTTTGTGAGACTTTTTTTTCTAGAAGTGCTAATATTCTCCCCCAGGCCTTCATTACTTTCTTGTTATGAGGAAGGAGCTGAATTACTGAGAGCGTTTTCTTGCATCTGCCTTTCTTTGAAAACATACCAACCTCAATAATGCAAACAGTAGTATGTGAAAGCCTCACTGGTAAGCTCAATAATGAATTTCAAATTAAAGAATACCAAATAAAGCATGTATTTCCTTAGCTACTCAGATTTCATATATTTGTACATATAAATGATGTGACTCTACATAAGAGGGGCATGCAGTGATTTTAAAGTACAGGACACTTTTTTACAACATAGTTGTTTACTTCATGAGAGTAAATCTTCTCTCTTAACATTGTCTTCTCAATGACCCATGAAATTGTATCTTGACTTTAACACATGTCTTTACATACTGTTGTTAGGCCATTAAAAACCTATTGCTTTCCCATCGGGTCTTGGAGATTAGTGACACATGTACACCATTGCCCTTAAACCAAAGGTGATGCCCTTTATGTTCAGGATTTGCGGTATCAGTATGTTAAAGCAGATATACTTGTGTTGATAGACATTCCAGACAATGACTTTTACAGTCCTTCTGGCTACTACATAATGGCACTTGACTTATTGTTGCATTCTTTTCCTTGTAAACTTTTTTATTTTTGTACAACAGTATTTTTAGTATAGTAGAGTTCATAAACTCCATAAAATGTGTTGTGTTCTAGTAATTGGTTCCTTTATCATGCACATTCATTTTAAGCAATTGTATATTCATATAATATCTATTTTAAAGTTATAAAACCAACCATTTTCTTATAACAGTATTTGGCGCCATACACATAACAGATTTTTCTGCAAGAAAAAACGGTCATGTATCCATTACAGAAATCTGTGCAGATTTCCACAGCAAATTTGTATTCTATGTTATGGATTCGCCACTGATTCAAATGGGAATCTGCCCCAATCAATGGGGTTAATCCATGTCCTGTTTTACAGTACAGTAATGTCACTTAGTTTTTTTTAGATTTACAAATCAGTGTGCAGTACCTTGCATCTTAAATAGAATAGTATACAGAATGCATGCAGATTTCAGTGCAGAATGTACACAGGTTTCAGTGCAGAAAGTATGCCTTGTGAGCAGAGTCTTATTCTTTGTATGTCACTTTAAGGGAATCTGTCAGGTTCTATGACATGTCTCTTTTAGAACATACTTATATTTCCTAACAACATATTTCCTTATATGTTCCTGGAACATCTTTACTTAGAACTCTGTTTTATGTTGTTCCTCTGTTACTCCTCATAAAAATGTATAAATAAACTGACAACTGGGTGTTACCAGTTAGGAGAGGTATCCCTGCACAGTGTGACACTGTCCAACCAATGCTGACAATTTTAGACTACATAGGAATACACTTCTTTGAGAATAAAAATGGTAACACCCAGATATCATTTTAGTCAAAAATATATGCTCCCACCAGGTCTATTTTGGTTGGATTCAGGCTAACCAAAGCATTTCCATGCTTCACTGAGAGTCACTTTTTATTTTTATTTTTCAAATTTGTTTCAGAAAATCTATGTCGTAGCCCCCTCGTCCCCAAAGCGGAACTTAGTGCCCCCATAAAATTTGGACATGTAATACATGCAGTTTTCACACATATTTACACACAGAATATGCATTCAAAATACAATGTGTAAACATACCCTTAATATTCCGGAGTATTAACGTTTAAAAAAAAAGATTCGAATTTAATTTTATGAGTAATACAAGTATTTACTAATAGATGTCATGAAAATTCGCAAGTCTTCTTTAAAAACTGCAGAATAGTGTAAAGAGTACTCATTTTGTGAGAAATGTGTTACATTTCTACATGGGCACTATTTGTTAGCATTATTTAGACATGGTAGAAGGTTTTAAAAAGCAGTTTTTAAAAAAGGCAGCCAAAGGGGCCTTTTTCAGGGAAATTGACAAAAAACCGGTTGGCTATGCGACCGAAAATTTGCACTAGTTTTGGGCGGCCTTGGGCCCCCACACCGAGGTGGGGGGGGGGGGCGGCTTTTCCCCCCCCGGATGAGTGGAGAAAAGCCCTCCCGCTCACTTGAAATGCACAAAAAACCATCCGGAAACTGACGAAGAATTTGAAATACACAATGTTTTGGGGGCAACCCGGGGCCCCGGGCCGGCAAAACCCGTGCAGGGGTTTTTTTCCAAGAGCACCATTTTTTTGCTATTTTTGGGCCGGGGTTTTAATTTCACCCGTTGCAAAACCGCAAACCTAAAAAAAAAAAGGCCCAAAAAAACCCTGGCAAGGGACATCCCTTTAATGTTCACAAAAGAATTTGTCCCAGAAATTTCCCATTTTTTTTCAGAATCACCCCCGGGATGGGGGTGAGGCGTTTTGATTTTTTGTCACTAAATCAAGACCTTGGGGTCTTTTTTTTCCCTATTGTTCCCACCCTTTGCTTGGTGGGAAGGGGAATCCTCCCAGTTTAAAGGAGCCTATTCTTTACGAAAAAACCCATAAAACAAGTTTGAAAATCAATTTAAAAGGGAAAACAAAAAGTAAGCTAAAAAAGGTTTTTTTCAAAAAAAGGGCTGACTGGCACAGGCTTTTAAAAGGTTACAACTTCTAGCTTAAAACCCCTGCAATTCTTTTAATTAGGAGTGGACCTCCCTGAGTCACATGAGAGTAATGAACAGAGTAAGCTATTTTATATAGCTTTGCTCCTGCATTTTTGTTGGACCTAATAACAAAAACAAAGAAACAGAGCAGCAGCCACAAAAAATAAAACAGTTAATGAGGTAAAAGGTTTAAATTTGTTGGACCTGATCTTTTCATTCCTCATGCTGAAATCAAAGAAAAGAAGCCATTTTGAAACATGATCTGAAGGTCATAGTTTAAAGGTCAGCACCTTCACCATGAAGCTAATAACCCGGTTTAAAACAAGGTGCTATTAAAAAAACATTGCACCAGGAAACGAGGGGAAAACAGTCTGAAAGGGATAAAAGATTTGCAACATTTTTTACCATAAGAGAATGCGGAAAAAATATTTGGATGCTTTGGGTTTTTTCAACTAAATTAAACTAAAATAATAATGATACATTTGAATTACCTAAATATTAAATCATGCAACCAGAGTTATTTTTTAGATCGTACTTCTCATGAATTTGGGCTTGGATTTATTTTTTTAATTTACATCTGCTGCATAGTAATGTTAAATGCTTTTGATGACACTGTAATTGGTCTCTAATAGCAATTTTGGGCCCAGCAGCATTTTTTTTAATGTTGGCCCTCGAGTCCAGATATAAAAAAACCCCCCCAATTTTTTCTTATACTAAAATAAAATTTCTAGTTGTTAGTCTGACCCTCCCCAGAAACCCATCCCCTAGCCAAACTAGAGAGTGGCTGCAAGAGCATCTCTCATTCTGGAGGACTTGTCCAGTCCTGCATTACAAAGGCATTCCATTGATTTGTAAAGGCAGTGTGTAATACTTGATTTGCCCTGTGGTGGCGCTGTTGAAAATACAACACCCACTTCCAGTTTTTTAAACCACAATTCAGTTTTTATGCTGGGGCTCAATTTGGATTGGCTTTAAAAGCAAGGAAACCCTTTTACCCAATAGTGTTTCCAAAGGGAAAAAACCTTTTTGCTCTACTGCTGGGTCCTTTTGTTTCCCCACCAATGACATCACATCAATGGTTCATAGTGCTGGGGGCCCCCAAATTTTAATATTTTTATTATTTATTTTTATAGCCCATTAATTCCGGGTGCGTACATTCAGGGGTTACATACATAAGTCAAACTTTTCAAAAGTGACAACTCTGAATAACAACCCGGTACAGAGGGGGAGAGGGCCCTGCCCCGGAAGCACAACTACAAGGGGGGGGGAAAGAAACAGAAGGTGGGGGCAACATGTTTGTGGGGGGGTAGGACAGCGGTGGTTTCTAGGCATAGGGAATCCAAGAGAAGGGGTTTTCAGAAAGTTTTTGAAGCTGGTGAAGGGGGAGAGTCGATTGTTGGGGCAGGGGTTTAAGGTGGGGGCACGGGAAATCCCTTTAGACGGGTTGTGTAGGATGACAAGAAGGGGGAGTGGAGAAGAAATCCTGTTTTAGGAGCGGAAGGTTGCGGGGAGGGAGGTATCTGGGGGAATTTAAACAGAGAGTATGGAGGGGAGGGGGTTTATGGAGAGCCTTGTAGGTCGGGTTATAACTTGAAATTAATGCGCCGGGGGGAATGGTATCCAAATTGAAGGGGTTTGGCAAGGGGAAGTCAAGGATTAGCGAGGAGAAGGTGGGGTAAACGGGGACAAGTTTGAGAATGGATGGAGGGGAGCGAGAGTGCGGGTGGGAGGCCACGATCTTAAAGGGTTTTTTCACTAGCTTTTCCGCCCTGTCCACTTTTTTCCGAAACACAACTTACAGTTAAAAGGATGTGGGTGGGGTTCAAAAAACATGATTGGCATATCGCTCTGCTATTCCTAGCTATTTCAATTTTCAGTAAAATGAGTGCAGGATTTTTTTTTTTTTTTTTAAAATTTTTGTAGTTACAAAGCTCAAAAACTGAAAAGGTTAAAGGGGTTTTCCATTACATTTAAAAAAAAAACCTTTGCCTGTTTTTCCCTTTGGTTTTATTTTGAATTCTGGGGCATTTTTAAATGGTTCACTAGCTGCATAGAAAAACCAGGGCGTACATAAACAACCAGCGCTGGGACCTTCGGACAGACTGAATACTTCGTAGTATGCACCTGAGGGGGCGAGCAGCCCATACAAAGGGGGTATCTAAAATAGGGTAGGACACGTTAAAGGACACATTGCAAAAGGGGCCCCGTTTTTTTTAAGATCTTTTAAAAAAAAAGCAATCCTGATTGAACAACCCCTTTAAAAAACTTTTCATTAAATTAGGAAAAAAAACTTTTGTCTAGACATAAGACTCAGCAAAGATAAACACCAGGGGTAAAGAATAATGGAGCAATAAAATAAAGAGAGGGTGAGGGTTTGGTTTGGGAAACAAAAGAAACCCTGTACACTAAAAATAAAAACTTCTTTATCCTAACAAACAAAAAAAAACACAATGTATTTTTAACACTTCATTTTAAACCCTTTTTCCAAAAATGCTAAAAACTAATTGGTTATGTGAGAATTCCCCTTTAACATCAAAAAACAACAGTCAGTGTTTTTTAAAACTGACATCTTTTTGGGGGCCAGTGGGGGAACACCAAAAAAAACTTGTTTTGTGTTTTTTTATGTATTTTTTGGGTTAAATTTGGCTGCATATTAGCCTATAACATTATAATAAACTTCTCTTTTTAAAAGGTTGATCTCATTTGTAAATCTATTTCTATGGAAATTTGTATAAGAATTTTTAGTAGAAGCGTTTGCTGCTAAAAGGGCACTTTCAAAGGGCAAAGTTCAGGTCAAAGTCAGGTTTTCAGAGTCTCTACAGGCCATTCCTGCTTCACTCATAAGGAGTGGGTAAATTATTTATGTCTATACCATAGGTATCTATTTCTTCTTCTTTATAGCACTTCCATATGCCATAGTGCTGTTTCACACAGAGCCCTAAATGTCATTTATTATAAATAAAAATTGCACACAGCTACAAGAGGAATGCATTTTTTTGTCTTTAAAAGCATAGTTGTCACTAGGGCTAGTTCAGATCACTACCGGCATTCAGACCTGAGTTAACAGCACCATCTATAGGTTTTATGTAGAATACCATTCTTAGATCTGAAATCTCAAGCGTTACCATTTTAGCTGGTAAACCATGAAATAACAGGCAATATATTTCGCAGATATTGATGTCTACTAGTAAAAGTTTTAGAATTCCTTCATAGGAGTCTGGCTGCATATCTTTGAATGAGGAGAAATGTTTAGGTTGAAGAAGACACAATTTATCTTCAAAGTAGTGTTTCCATGTATTAAAGTAATGACATATTCCTAGAATGTCTGTAGAAGTCTGACCTCTGTAACCCCCAATGATCCTGCGAATAAAGGGACCACAGCACTATTAGGGTGCGTTCCCACGGAAGTGGCAAATACCGGTCGGTTATGCGACGATGCTTGCACTGTTTTGCGGCCGTCCCCATGAGCGGAGAAAAGGCCTCCCCCTTCACATTGAGAAGCACATATTCTGTCCGGAAACTGGACATAAGAATGTGCTTACACAGTGCTTTGCGGGCGGACCGCAGGCGACAAAACCTCCGGACGGAAAACCTGTGCAGTGAGGACTGCTGCACGGGTTTTCCATAGAGCACCATTGTGCTCATTTTCGGCCGTTTTTTCAGGCAGTCTGAAAAACCGCAAGCCGGCTGAAAAACCGTCCGAAAACCCGTGCCGTGGGGACATGCCCTTACAAATCTCTGTTTTTCCCTGCACAGCAGTGCCCCTTCCACCTACTTGCTTAGCTCTGTTGAAGTGAATGGGCCTCATTGCACTTCCCTACAAAGCTAGTTGGCCACATCATCTCTAGGCAGGGTAAAAACCGCACAGGGGCAGCAATGCTGAATCACTGCTACAGCCGCTTTATTCTCAGAATCTTTATGGGCCTAAGGGCTGCCATCAGGGCATTACTGGGAGTACTAGTGTAACAAGCTCTGATCAATTAAAAAAAACAAAAAACATAGTTCCACCAATAGGGTGCAGTGGTAATAGGCGAGGGGCCCAGATGGTCTGGCAGAGGGACCTAAAGTATTTAGGGAAACCCAGGGTAGGCTCCACAAGCAACCCAATTATAAGAGTTGAATTTTCTACTGATGTTATTACTATATAAAATAGATAACCCTTTAAGAATGCTCATGAATTTAAAGAAAAAAAAATGCATAATAAGGGTTGTTTGTTTTAAGAACCCAAAAGTCCCCAAACTTTGCAGCCTGGTTTAGTGAATGATGGAAGATCCCAACCATTATAAACATTTTACTTGAAAAACCCCCTGTATTAGTGAAGCCCAAAGTAGTGTTTTGGGTTCTGTACACTCTCTACATAAAATGCGGTACTACTTTTCCCGACTGCTTTTACATGTGCAGGAAAAGACTCCTTTGGGCCCGGGTGATGGGCCAGATTTTTCTTCTCTTCGGTACACTGGTAAAAAAGTGATGATTCAAAGAAATCCTTAAACCATCATAGAAAGTGTTCCAGTTTCCACAGCCATCTGCTTTATGCAGTATATGGGGGGATTGTTTTAAAAACTTTTGCTTATTTTCTTTGCCCCATTTTTAAAAGGGGTATGTTTTTGGGGTTTTTGAAAAAATTACCAGTTTTGCATAAAGTTATGGTTTCAACATACAATGTCCCAAACACTGATCTGGACAATTATCTGAAAAACCCTTTTTTAGGAACATGCGTAAGGGTTTCTTCTAGTAGCATTTTCCTACAGTACAGTGTGGTACTACCTGTTCTGTACTACTCCTTACATGTGCCAAGATGAGCAGCTCCTTTGAGCATCAGCTGAGGGCTGAGGGCTTTTTTGTAATACATTGTGTGACCCAAAGAAGCGACTCTTTAAAATAGTGATTTCCAGCTTCCATGATTCTGATTTTATATGTAAAGATTTATTTTATTTTTATTAGTTATTTGCTTAATTTTCTTTCATCTTCATTTTGGATTATGTTGGGGTGACATTTTGGGGCTTCGGAACCAATCACCAATCTTCCATAGAGTTATGGTTTCAACATACAATGTTCATCCAGGACCCAGTTAATATTGTATGTTGAGGCACTGTTGTACTGTTATGTGAACACCAGAACATAGAAGATGTGCATTTCAGTGTTGTCCTTTATAAATCCATCTATCTCTATCAGAAAAATGGTAGGCAGTTAGATTACAGCCCAGTCCTATTATTAGGCACAGTGTTTCTGTGGGAGGCAGGGGTGGAATGGTATCTTTTTCTCTGCAGAAAACACATGGCAGTCATACTTTTATAGTCTTTTACAATTAAAGAGGTCCTCATCCTAATTTGTTTTCAGATAAATTTAATTAACACCATTGTTTGAGATAGGGAAAGCGTTGTAGTGACTGTGTTCAAGTTGCTTCTGCCCTCTGCTGGCAACACAGTGCTAATACAGCTTCAAACCAGGTTGCTAAGGACAAACTGCCTTAAAAAAACCCACAGTCTTTTCAATGGAGCTGTCAGACCACACATCCCCCGCATGTGGTTTGTCTCGGATTATTGAAGTATTCAGCTCAAGAATTTTTACTGAACTAAGGGCAGAGAAGGGACACGGAGACTTTCAGGACTTGAACTATGGCGCGTCGATCTCTTACTAATAAACTAAGCATATTTTGGTCAAACAAAAATAGGTGGAAGACTTTTAGAATACACCACTGCAAAAAAGCATCCCGAAAATATACACAATGGCAAAAATACATCAAATTTATTTTTTGGTGAAATTATTAACCGCCATCTAAGCCTTTGCAACAACTTTATATTAAAAAAAAGAAAAAATAACAAAGGCAAAAATAAATCAATATTCATTTATGGTGAAATATAAATTTTAGCGCCATTAAGCCTTACCAAACATACTTTCAATAAAAATGAAATATATACAATGGGAAAAATACATCAAGTATTCATTTATGGTGAAAAAATATTATACCGCCATCTAAGCCTTAGCAAACATACTTTCATATAAAATATGAAAATATATACAATGGCAAAAATACATCAAGTATTCATTTATGGTGAAATATATTATAGCGCCATCTAAGCCTTACCAAACATACTTTCATATAAAATATGAAAATATATACAATGGCAAAAATACATCAAGTATTCATTTATGGTGAAATATATTATACCGCCATCTAAGCCTTAGCAAACATACTTTCATATAAAATATGAAAATATATACAATGGCAAAAATACATCAAGTCTTCATTTATGGTGAAATATATTATACCACCATCTAAGCCTTAGCAAACATACTTTCATATATCATAGACATGTTGATTGGTCAAGTTATGGCAAAAATGTATTTTCCATTGTACTTGTATCTGTGTATTCGTCTTCTATAGCAGGATTAAATTCTCCCAAAGACTAAGAAGGGTCAGGCTATGTCTCCACTGCACACAATAATGTCAGTTTTTTCATCATTTTGCGTTTTCAAAAAACGCTGAAAAAACGGCTGAAAAGAGGTCCCCTAGATCTCTATAGTAAAAACGTCCTGCTGTCTCCACTGAACTTATTTTTTCTGCTGGGTTTTTTTGCAGGTCGTTTTTTGAAACATGTTGAAAAATCACCAGAGCAGGGCAGAAAATTTACTATTGGAATCTATGTAAAGCGTGGATATTTTTGGGAACTTTTTAGGCGCTTTTTTTTGCTGAAATTCATAGCAATTATAATACTTTGCAGTTCTGCAAAAAAGCGGCAAAAAAAGAAAAAAAAAACACGGCAAAAAATGCAAAAAACTCCAAAAAATAGACTTTATTTAGCAGCTTTTGACAGTCAGTGGACAAAAAACACAGTTTTATGAACATTTTAGGATTTGGTTTTCAGTGTGTTTTTTTTATCCAATGCTGTGTAGACATCTCTTCATAGTTCAAAGAAAAGCAGCAGAGAACTAGTAGGCTGTGTGTCAGACAGAGCAGACAAAGGTGGATTTTATTGTGTCTCAAGCGATTAGGTAGATTTGACTGTTTGCCTCAGGTTGGTCAATCTATAATCATCTCAAAGTATCTGTTTAGCTTTCTGGTATTATCTGTCTTACTATAATGGACCTAGAAAGTGACTCTTTAGACTGACTGCAATAGGTGTACAGCTGGGGCTAAATCAACCATATCAACCAGCCACTTGTTAAAAGGAAACTTTTCAATAAAAATATTGCGTGAGGTATTTTACGCTATTCTGCAGTTGTTTCCATGGCACATGCCAAACCTGAACACATTGTCAGATCTTTTCTTTAGGCTTCCTTCACTCTTAGGCTATATCTACACAGCAACGTTAAAATCTGTTTTTTGGCGCGGGTTTGCACTAAAAACTAGATTTCCCGTCAGCCCAATACATTGACCGTACGGGAATCCGAAGGGAAACTGGCAGAAGCTACAGTATGTTTTAAAATCCGACAGAATCCAACGTATTTCAAAACTGGCTGGGAAAAAATCTGTGCTGTGTAGACTACCACACAGATTTTTTTTATTTCCGTCTATAGGGCACTGGTTACTGTCGGATTTTCGGCAGATTCTACTGAATCCACCAAAAATCCGACCAAGAACCTGTGCTGCATAGACATAGCCTTACATTTTCCATTGTTTTTAAGGTAGAAAAACTGCTATTTTACTCCATGCTTTATACTTTGTGTAGTTTTTGTGACTTTTTTCATAATAATGTAAGTAGTTACACACCTTTTATTGTTTTTTTCTGCTTGTTTTTTCCAATCACAAATGGCACAAAAAGGCATAAAAAGCAACATATAGGATGACATGTCTGAAAAGAGACTTCGCCACGCTAGTTTTAAGCCGCATTAAATCAGTGTAAAGTGCGTCTGAATGAATGAACCTGTCAAAAATCTGGCATGTAGTATACCTTGCATTGTAAAATTGATGCGCCTATCTAGGTGCGTTGCATAATTTATACGCATAGCATATAATTGCTAGCATATTGGATGCGCCTACTTTAGGCACATTACAATGCCTGGCATATAATGCGCCTAGTTTTGGTATATTACAGTTAGTTTATATAGAGAATAGGGCGTCAACAGTTTTTTGGGGTGCAAAATACACCAAAACAATGGCGTATTCGTATTGGGACATGTCGCCCATAGTTTTCTGTGGGTCGAAAGACTCCACACCTACAGCAGACTGTGTTTGAAAAACAAAATGACAAAAAAAAAAACACCCATCTAAAAAAAGACACAAAGAATAAAGCAATGTATTTAGTGTGAAATCAGGTGTACCTGGGCTGGCTTGCTCCGACACTCTTCAATTGTAGGTTCTTCGTCCTGAATCAGATAACACTTATGCCGGCTGCTTGACTGTGACATCTAATGGGTTTAACCGAGGAAGGAGGCAAATTGCATATAGCGGATATAAAAAAGGAATGACCAATGTGGAAACAGAAATGGGCTGTAAATCTATATTTTTTGTGAGGCTACTGGAAAAACAGCAGCTCACATTTAGATTTATTCTCACCTTTACCACTCACTTTTAGCCATACAAGTTGACTATTAGGGCTGACCATCAATTTAAAATTATATGATTATAAATGATTGTATGTACGAGCGTAATTAAATCCCCCTCTGTTCTGGCTGATTATAGTCTTCTGTGAATGACCAGTTTTAGAGCCTGTAGAAAAAAAACATAAAAACTAGTTCAGTGGAAGGTCTGAATCCATTCCCAGTACGAGGCAATTAAATTCATAGTGCTACATGGGAGACGTTGCACAGGTGCAGAATATTGATGAGCATGTACTCACACACCTATACATTAGGGGAGCAACTGCTTAGTACATAACTGTACATAAGAGCCAGTTAACACCAATATCCAGAAGAGCCACAGTACCATACTGGGAAGATTGCTCAAGAGCAAACCACTAATAAACACTCACTCCCACACCTACTATCCATGGACCATGGAATTGTCCTTTCCTCTTATTTTCTTTTAATATTGAGTTTGTACTTGTTCTTGCTCTTGCATACAATAAATGAAACTAGTGACATTCAAATGTTATCTCAAAATAGGCTGGCAGGTAACAATAAAGAAATGTTTAGTTTTAAATGAAGTAATATAAGATATAAAATAGAGAATATTATCTGTAAGCACATGAAAAATGCTCTGATCTTTGCATTGTCTATCAGATGTAATAGCCCTATGTATAACTGGCTTTATATGTACTTAAAAGACATGGCGGTTGTTGTCATTTAGAAGTAAGGCAACTTAAGTAGTCATTTAGCAATTAAGTAGTTGGGTAGACAAATAACCAACTAGGGGTGGTATATGAGCTGAAAAGTTGCTTTCGCTGTTTGAGGTTGGGTTGTTAGGTCTGTTGTTCAAATTGGTCTGCATGGCTGTCGTCCCAGAAGGAAGCTTCATCTTAGGATGATACACAATAAAACCAGCAAACAGTTTGCTGAAGACAAGTAGACTAAGGACATAGATTACTGGAATTATGTTCTGTGGTCTGATGATACCAAACTTATTTGATTCAGATGTTGTCAAGCTTGTGTGGTGGCAACCAGGTGAGGAGTACAGAGACAAGTGTGTCTAGCTTGTCAAGCATGGTGGTGGGAGTGTCATGGTTTGGGGCAGCATGAGTGCAGCCGGCTGTGAGGAGCTACAGTTCATTGAGGCAACCATGCATGCCAACATGTACTGTGACATACTGAAGCAGAGCATGATGCCCTAACTACAGCAACTGGGCCGCAGGGAAGTATTCCAGCATGATAACGACCCCAAACACACCTCCAAGATGACCATTGAATTTCTAAAGTAAATGTCACGTCAAGAGGGGTACAGTGAGCCCTAACTGGAACCTAGCTCACTGTCCCTGCCTACTTGACGTGCTGCCCTAAGCGGCAGATACCAACTGGGCGACAGTCCCTGCGCTGCTAGAGTGCTGAGGCCATCAGGAGAAAGAATAGTCAGACAGTCTGGGTCAATATCAAATCAGAAACGCCAAGCCACAAATCGGAACCAAAGAGAAACTGTAAACAAGCCGGGGTCAAAAGCCAAACAGGAGCAAGGTACAAAATCAGAGCGCAAGACAGGGTCAGGAAACAAGCCGAGGTCAGGTACACGGATAAACAAACAAGCAAAGCACAGGTATGAAGGCAGCAAGGAAATATCGTAGGCGCAGCACTCAGCAAGCAGGGAGTTTAAATATGATTCCCGGATACCGCCCCTGTAGCTGATTGGAGCGGCCTCCGGGCCCTCCCATTGGCTAGTGCAACACGCCCCCCCGGTCAGGAGTGGCTGGGCCTCTGTCACTCACACAGATTCAGCAGAATGTGTATCAGTGTGGGATCGCAATTCAGCTGCTGCAGACTGTTGATTCCTGCAGGCTGAGCGCCGCCTAGCCCTGACAGTAAATGAGGGTAATGGTGCTGGACTGACCAAGCAAGTCTCCAATTCTAAACCCTATTGAGCATCTGTGCGGCATCCTCAAAAGAAAGGTGGTGGAGCGCAAGGTCTCTAACATTCACCAGCTCCGTGATATTGTCATGGAGGAGTGCAAGAGGATTCCAGTGGCTGCAACCTGTGAAGCTTTAGTGAACTCCATACCCAAGACAGTTAAGGCAGTGCTGGAAAATAACATCTACCTCTTTGACATCTCTATAACGTAGTTTGGAAAGGGATGCCTTTTTCACCCTTTAGAGACCACCATTGATGCTGCCACATAATTGCCCATGTGTCAGCTTCCTACATCTCTGGTTGCATGACAAGGAGATAGTGAGATATTGGGGGTACGGTATTTACAGTCACACCTAAAAGTCAAGGTTTGGCGACATAATTGGTTTTAAATGTGCTTCTATGACATGACTAGATGTAGCTTGCATCAACATCACATATTTAAGATTTAATAGAAATGCACATGGGAAAGTGCGCTAGATTTTGATGTTGTTATTTAAGCATTGCTAGGCATTGGGTTATTTCTGGCATGTAATACTAGCCTACATTAATAAATCCACCAGAAATATAAGGCTGTAAACCGTGTTAGTCAGCTTTCAGGCTTTCTCAGGGGCTTATGGATAAGAGAATTTCCAGTCAGTAGTTTCTAATGCACACTAGTCTTCTCTAAGTCATTTCTTAGTTTTTAATTTTTGGGGAATTATGTTACTAAGACTCACGTACTGTTGCCATCTGTCATTTGACTTTCTGCATTGAAACCAAACTATTAGACCTGTCAGGACATGAATGTTTCTTTCAAATATTAATATGTTTCTGTGACCACATAAAAATGAGAGTAAAACTGCAATTAGAAATTGACATCATGTTTGTGTTTCATTTATAATTAAGATTACGGTATTATTTGTCTTCTTCACTGAGATGTAAAAAGTAATTTTACTCTAAACAAACCCATATGCAAAAACCATTAGCACAACGAATGGCACTGAGAGTGGAAGGCTAGTGTTATGCTTCAGATTTATGTTGGCAACTAATACCTAGTGGGAAAATCAGGCAACCAATCTGAATCCTGTCTGACAGACTGAAAAAAGGAAGTGTATTTGATTGGTTGATCGTTTTTCCAGTGCTTCACCAAAATCTGGCCCAAATTGAACCCAAAGCACAATGCTATAGAGGACCCATGTGCAGGAACATTATGTGGGCGCCTTCTTATATTCTTATATAAGTCTTTCAAACAATTCATCATATCACAAGGCATTATGGGAAAGGAGCTGGAAAGCTCACTGCGCCCTCTATAGGTTGTAACAAATCCTCAATTTACTTCTGATTCACTGAATCTTTGAGAAGCAAAAAGGGAAAAATTGCAAGCCAATATTGCTCTCTACAAGGTTTTTTTTTCCCCAAACCCTGGGGAAAGGGGAAAATTTATGTGGGAGG